>CM060890.1:13685000-14277500 GCA_030762935.1 Hymenopus coronatus
TTGATGAGGCTGCTGCTGAATCGACAAAGACCTACACCATTCTAACTGCAGTCGCATTACCCTTCAGAGCAGTGAGTGGTTAGTGAAACAATGATGAGTCTACTGTACCGACGAACACCTACACGATTCTAACTGCACTCGCATTACCCTTCAGAGCAGTGAGTGGTTAGTGAAACAATGATGAGTTTACTGTACCGAAGAATACCTACACGATTCTAACTGCACTCGCATTAACCTTCAGAGCAGTGAGTGGTTAGTGAAACAATGATGAGGCTGCTGTACCGACGAACACCTACACGATTCTAACTGCACTCGCATTACCCTTCAGAGCAGTGAGTGGTTAGTGAAACAATGATGAGTCTACTGTACCGACGAACACTTACACGATTCTAACTGCACTCGCATTACCCTTCAGAGCAGTGAGTGGTTAGTGAAATTATGATGAGGCTGCTGTATCGACTAACACCTACACGATTCTAACTGCACTCGCATTACCCTTCAGAGCAATGAGTGGTTAGTGAAACAATGATGAGGCTGCTGTATCGACTAACATCTACACGATTCTAACTGCACTCGCATTACTCTTCAGAGCAATGAGTGGTTAGTGAAACAATGATGAGGCTGCTGTATCGACTAACATCTACACGATTCTAACTGCACTCGCATTACCCTTCAGAGCAGTGAGTGGTTAGTGAAACGATGATGAGTCTACTGTATCGACTAACACCTACACGATTCTAACTGCAGTCGCATTACCCCTCAGAGCAGTGAGTGGTTAGTGAAACTATGATGAGGCTGCTGTACCGAAGAACACCTACACGATTCTAACTGCACTCGCATTACAATTCAGAGCAATGAGTGGTTAGTGAAACAATGATGAGGCTGCTGTAACGACTAACATCTACACGATTCTAACTGCACTCGCATTACCCTTCAGAGCAATGAGTGGTTAGTGAAACAATGATGACTCTACTGTATCGACTAACACCTACACGACTCTAACTGCACTCCCATTACCCTTCAGAGCAATGAGAGGTTAGTGAAACAATGATGAGGCTGCTGTATCGACTAACACCTACACGATTCTAACTGCACTCGCATTACCCTTCAGAGCAATGAGTGGTTAGTGAAACAATGATGAGGCTGCTGTATCGACTAACATCTACACGATCCTAACTGCCCTCGCATTACCCTTCAGAGCAATGAGTGGTTAGTGAAACAATGATGAGGCCGTTGTATCGACTAACATCTACACGATTCTAACTGCACTCGCAATACCCTTCAGAGTAATGAGTGGTTAGTGAAACAAGGATGAGGCAGCTGTATCGACTAACATCTACACGATTCTAACTGCACTCGCATTACCCTTCAGAGCAATTAGTGGTTAGTGAAACACTGATGAGGCTGCTGTATCGACTAACATCTGCACGATTCTAGCTGCACTCGCATTACCCTTCAGAGCAATGAGTGGTTAGTGAAACAATGATGAGTCTACTGTATCGACTAACACCTACACGATTCTAACTGCACTCGCATTACCCTTCAGAGCAATGAGTGGTTAGTGAAACAATGATGAGGCTGCTGTATCGACTAACATCTACACGATTCTATCTGCACTCGCATTACCCTTCAGAGCAATGAGTGGTTAGTGAAACAATGATGAGGCCGCTCTATCGACTAACATCTAAACGATTCTAACTGCACTCGCATTACCCTTCAGAGCAATGAGTGGTTAGTGAAACATTGATGAGGCTGCTGCATCGACTAACATCTACACGAATCTAACTGCATTCGCATTACCCTTCAGAGCAATGAGTGGTTAGTGAAACAAGGATGAGGCTGCTGTATCGACTAACACCTACACGATTCTAACTGCACTCGCATTACCCTTCAGAGCAGTAAGTGGTTAGTGAAACAATGATGAGTCTACTGTACCGACGAACACTTACACGATTCTAACTGCACTCGCATTACCCTTCAGAGCAGTGAGTGATTAGTGAAACAATGATGAGTTTACTGTACCGACGAATACCTACACGATTCTAACTGCACTCGCATTAACCTTCAGAGCAGTGAGTGGTTAGTGAAACAATGATGAGGCTGCTGTTCCGACGAACACCTACACGATTCTAACTGCACTCGCATTACCCTTCAGAGCAGTGAGTGGTTAGTGAAACAATGATGAGGCTGCTGTATCGACTAACATCTACACGATTCTAACTGCACTCGCATTACCCTTCAGAGCAATGAGTGGATAGTGAAACATTGATGCGGCTGCTGTATCGACTAACATCTACACGATTCTAACTGTATTCGCATTACCCTTCAGAGCAATGAGTGGTTAGTGAAACAAGGATGAGGCAGCTGTATCGACTAACATCTACACGATTCTAACTGCACTCGCATTACCCTTCAGAGCAATTAGTGGTTAGTGAAACAATGATGAGGCTGCTGTATCGACTAACATCTGCACGATTCAAACTGCACTCGCATTACCCTTCAGAGCAATGAGTGGTTAGTGAAACAATGATGAGGCTGCTGTATCGACTAACATGTACACGATTCTAACTGCACTCGCATTACCCTTCAGAGCAATGAGTGGTTAGTGAAACAATGATGAGTCTACTGTATCGACTAAGACCTACACGATTCTAACTGCACTCGCATTACCCTTCAGAGCAATGAGTGGTTAGTGAAACAATGATGAGGCTGCAGTATCGACTAACATCTACAAGATTCTAACTGCACTCGCATTAACCTTCAGAGCAATGAGTGGTTAGTGAAACAATGATGAGGCCGCTGTATCGACTAACATCTACACGATTATAACTGCACTCGCATTACCCTTCAGAGCAATGAGTGTTTAGTGAAACATTGATGAGGCTGCTGGATCGACTAACATCTACACGATTCTAACTGCATTCGCATTACCCTTCAGAGCAATGAGTGGTTAGTGAAACAAGGATCAGGCTGCTGTATCGACTAACATCTACACGATTCTAACTGCACTCGCATTACCCTTCAGAGCAATTAGTGGTTAGTGAAACAATGATGAGGCTGCTGTATCGGCTAACATCTGCACGATTCTAACTGCACTCGCATTACCCTTCAGAGCAATGAGTGGTTAGTGAAACAAAGATGAGTCTACTGTACCGACGAACACCTACACGATTCTAACTGCACTCGCATTACCCTTCAGAGCATTGAGTGGTTAGTGAAACAATGATGAGTCTACTGTACCGACGAATACCTACACGATTCTAACTGCACTCGCAATACCCTTCAGAGCAGTGAGTGGTTAGTGAAACAATGATGAGTATACTGTACCGACGAACACTTACACGATTCTAACTGCACTCGCATTACCCTTCAGAGCAGTGAGTGATTAGTGAAACAATGATGAGTCTACTGTATCGACTAACACCTACACGATTCTAACTGCACTCGCATTACCCTTCAGAGCAGTGAGTGGTTAGTGAAACTATGATGAGGCTGCTGTATCGACTAACATCTACACGATTCTAACTGCACTCGCATTACTCTTCAGAGCAATGAGTGGTTAGTGAAACAATGATGAGGCTGCTGTATTGACTAACATCTACACGATTCTAACTGCACTCGCATTACCCTTTAGAGCAGTGAGTGGTTAGTGAAACAATGATGAGTCTACTGTATCGACTAACACCTACACGATTCAAACTGCACTCGCATTACCCCTCAGAGCAGTGAGTGGTTAGTGAAACTATGATGAGGCTGCTGTACCGAAGAACACCTACACGATTATAACTGCACTCGCATTACCCGTTAGAGCAATGAGTGGTTAGTGAAACAATGATGAGGCTGCTGTATCGACTAACATCTACACGATTCTAACTGCACTCGCATTACCCTTCAGAGCAATGAGTGGTTAGTGAAACAAGGATGAGGCAGCTGTATCGACTAACATCTACACGATTCTATCTGCACTCGCATTACCCTTCAGAGCAATTAGTGGTTAGTGAAACAATGATGAGGCTGCTGTATCGACTAACATCTGCACGATTCAAACTGCACTTGCATTACCCTTCAGAGCAATGAGTGGTTAGTGAAGCAATGATGAGGCTGCTGTATCGACTAACATCTACACGATTCTAACTGCATTCGCATTACCCTTCAGAGCAATGAGTGGTTAGTGAAACAATGATGAGTCTACTGTATCGACTAACATCTACACGATTCTAACTGCACTCGCATTACCCTTCAGAGCAATGAGTGGTTTGTGAAACAAGGATGAGGCTGCTGTATCGACTAACATCTACACGATTCTAATTGCACTCGCATTACCCTTCAGAGCAATTAGTGGTTAGTGAAACAATGATGAGGCTGCTGTATCGGCTAACATCTGCACGATTCTAACTGCACTCGCATTACCCTTCAGAGCAATGAGTGGTTAGTGAAACAATGATGAGGCTGCTGTATCGACTAACATCTACACGATTCTAACTGCACTCGCATTACCCTTCAGAGCAATAGTGGTTAGTGAAACAATGATGAGGCTGCTGTATCGACTAACATCTACACGATTCTAACTGCACTCGCATTACCCTTCAGAGTAATGAGTGGTTAGTGAAGCAATGATGAGGCTGCTGTATCGACTAACATCTACACGATTTTAACTGCACTCGCATTACCCTTCAGAGCAATGAGTGGTTAGTGAAACAATGATGAGGCTGCTGTATCGACTAAGACCTACACGATTCTAACTGCACTCGCATTACCCTTCATAGCAATGAGTGGTTAGTGAAACAAGGATGAGTCTATGTATCGACTAACACCTACACGATTCTAACTGCACTCGCATTACCCTTCAGAGCGATGAGTGGTTAGTGAAACAATGATGAGGCTGCTGTATCGACTAACATCTACACGATTCTAACTGCACTCGCATTACCCTTCAGAGCAATGAGTGGTTAGTGAAACAATGATGAGGCTGCTGTATCGACTAACATCTACACGATTCTAACTGCACTCGCATTACCCTTCAGAGCAATGAGTGGTTAGTGATACAATGATGAGGCTGCTGTATCGACTAACATCTACACGATTCTAACTGCACTCGCATTACCCTTCAGAGCAATGAGTGGTTATTGAAACAATGATGAGGCCGCTGTATCGACTAACATCTACACGTTTCTAACTATATTTGCATTACCCTTCAGAGCAATGAGTGGTTAGTGAAACAATGATGAGGCTGCTGTATCGACTAACATCTTCACGATTCTTACTGCACTCGCATCACCCTTCAGAGCAATGAGTGGTTAGTGAAACAATGATGAGGCTGCTGTATCGACTAACACCTATACGATACTAGCTGCAGTCACATTCCCCTCAGAGCAATCAGAGCTTAAGGATACAATGATGAGACTTCTGTATCGACTAACACCTTCACGATCGCAACTGCAGTCGATTTCCGCTCAGAGTAATAAGGAGTGAAGAAGCTGCTCTATAAACAAATGGCAACGCGATTTTAACTATTACCTTAAGACCGATGAGAAGTTAGTGATGTGGCCGCTGTATCGCAAAACACCTTCACGATTCTAATTATAGTGAATTCCCCTCAGAGGAATCAGCGGTAAGTGATACAGTGATGACGCTGATCCTAATTACAGTCGTATTCCCTTCAGACCAATGAGAGTTTAGTGATGAGGATGCTCTTTCGACAAACACCTACTGATTCTAACTGCAGGCGCTTTCCCTTCAGACCAATAAGGGGTTAGTAATACAGTGATGGGGCTGCTGTATCAATATGTACTTACACGATTGTAACTGCAGGCGCTTTCCCTTCAGACCAATAAGAGGTTAGTGATACAGTGATGGGGCTGCTGTATCAATATGTACTTACACGATTGTAACTGCAGGCGCTTTCCCTTCGGACCAATAAGAGATTAGTGATACAGTGATGGGGCTGCTGTATCAATATGTACTTACACGATTGTAACTGCAGGCGCTTTCCCTTCAGACCAATAAGAGGTGAGTGATACAGTGATGGGGCTGCTGTATCAATATGTACTTACACGATTGTAACTGCAGGCGCCTTCCCTTCAGACCAATGACAGGTTAGTGCTTCAGTGATGAGGCTGCTGTATCGACAATTAGCTACGTTATTCTTACTGCAGTTGCCTTCTGATCAATGAGAGGTTAGAGATACAATTCTAGCTAGCTACACGATTCTATCTGCAGTCACATTGCCAACAGATCAATAAGAGGTTGGTGATACATGCAATTTATACCCGATTAGGCAATGCAGACTGCCTTGGGGAGAAATATTGTAGTAGAGTGGTTCTTCAAAATATTCGTATAAACACGTTTCTTTCCTAAGTCGAGACATTCTGATTATCAAATCTTTTAAATAACTGACCGCTCCCGTAAAACACTCCTGAAGTGTGTCATTGAACAAAGAATTACTGCAAAGAAGTGAATGTTACCAAATGCAAACTGAATTTTAGTATTAATAATTCGAAATTATTGAAATGGTTCAATATATTTAGTATTTAATTTCTTCAATCTCTTTATGTTTTGATACATGTGGGGTGATATTTAATTGAAAAATGTGATGTGTTCCATTCACGTGACTTTCTTTATATCTCTGCAAAAATTATTGCTAAAAAGCCTTTGCTTCCATTTACTTCAGGCTGATGGAGAAAAAATTAGTAGAAATAGTCTTATTACTTGCTTCCTTGTAAGTAGAAGCGCAATAAGGAAGTACCATAGATGAAAGTGATAGTCAAAAGCCGGCTGCTATATGACTTATGTTTCTTTGTTTATATGGATATAGTTGACAAATTCCTGTATGAGAAATGTATAAATCTTTTAAAGCTCAAACCAATAACAATGAATATCTAAAAAATGATGAGCTTCACAAAAAATGTATATGACATAAATTGTGTATTTTATCGTTATTTTAATTTTATCTCGGGTAAGTTTTTGTCTATCTCTTACAGTTTACAAGTTATGCAAAGTTCAATAAAATTCAGCCAGAACAAAGAGGTGTTTAGAAGCTGTTTCCAGAAAATCCAAAGTATACGTTTTATTTGTCATGTAAATATCTTTAATATACGGGATTTTAATCAAAATCGTTAGGACCATTTTTGATAAAACCAAAATTTACAAAATGTTTCTTGTAAAGGGTAGTTTGTGGTGGCGGGATTTTATTGAAAATCTTCGTATCGCATCCTTGGAAGGTACTAAACCAAAATACCAAGTTTGATATTTAACGGACTTTTCATTTTTGAGCTATGCTGCCTACAGACACACACATACACACAGACAGACAGACAGACAGACACACACACACACACACGGACATGTTTCTAAAAATGCTTTTTTTTTGTATTAAGGGGGTCCTAAAACATATATTTCCAGTGAAATTACGGTATCGAATTTTTGGGTGCATTACAATACCTTCTCTGTACACTATGTACATAGCACGTGTAGAGAAGTTAAAATTATGTTATTTTTTGTATTCTTAATATTTTTAATAAATATAAAATTTGCTGCAATACTTCATTTAAAACGAGCATTTGAGATAACAGCGGCTAATGTTTTAAAATACGGGATAAAATATGACAAACTTTAAGAACTTATGATATATTGAACTATTGAAATACATATTGGTTATCTTATGTTATCTTCCACAACTAGACACTACATTTTTTTTTTTTACGCAACTAAAACGTGGTATATTTGGTTTATTGTAAAATCCAATTATGATTAACTGCAGAAATCTTTCTGTCTTCACGTGATTTGACTTAAACGCACATCAATACTAGATAGCTGCTCTTTTACTCTAGCCATGTTGACAAGTTGACTTTGAAAATGTCAATGCAACGCAGATTTTCAACTTCGTGTGACGAACTCTGCCGAATATCCGCAGTTGCAGACGACCGTCGCATTAGATTTTCAAGTCTTATTCGTCTTTTCAGGTGGAGATATATCTTAACATTATTTTCAATGCATTATAATTCTTAACATGACCTTCTATCCAACATCTCTTAAGAGTGTGTCGTTGTTCTATTACATTACGTCATTCTCCATAAAGTCTATCATACACCATTTCAGCACTGGCAGCAATAGTGGTTCACAAGTCAGTAAATCTATATATATTTAAATCTGATAAATTACACTCACATCTCGTAGCTGCTTTACAAACTCTTATAAAATATTATTTTCCTTTGTACACAATGCTAATTGAGATAAACATTAGCACAATGTTCTTGTTACTTAATTCCTTATTGGTAGAAGGGGAGTAAAGGAATGCGCTATGCTAAACCGTTAGTCAAATGTTTTAAAAGCTGTCGTAATGCGATTACCATTGCAATTCGCTTCTTTGCTTGGCCAGGAATAGGAAAAAAAATTGATGTGTTCCATTCACTGACTTTCTCTACATCTCTGCAACAAATTATTTAAAAGGCTTATGCTTCTATTTACTTCACGCTAATTGAGAAAAAAAAATCAGCAAAAATAGTCTTATTACTTGCTTCCTTGCAAGCAGAAGGAAAATAAGGGAGTATTATAGTTTAAAGTGACAGTCAATAGCTGGTTGCTATGTGACTGAAGTTCCTTTGTTTATATGGACAGGAGGTGAGACATTCCTGTATGAGAAGGTGTAAGTTTTTTAAAGTTGAAATAAAAATCAAAGAATATCTCGAAAACTCCGCGTAAAAAAATGTATAGGACATAAATTCTTTATTTTAACGAGATCTACATTGTTTTGTAGTAAGTATTTTCTGTCTCTTACAGTTGACTAATTATGCAAATTTCAGCAAAAGTCATCCAGAATAAACGGGTTATTAAAAGCTATTCCTAGAAAATTAAAGATATACATTTTATTTGTGATGGAAAGGGCTATGGTATTTTAAAAAAGATTGTTAGTACCATGATTAATACGATGGTTAATAAAATAAAAAAAAAATCCATGAAAAGGGTAGTAAAGGGTGGGGAATTTTCTTGAAAATCTCCATGTCACATCCTTGGAAGATACCAAACTTAAATACTGTCTTTTTGTTTTTGAGTTATGCAGTCCACAGACACACACACACAGACGCAGTCATAGACAGACAGACAGAAAGACACACACACACACACACACACACACACGCACTTCATATACTCAAGGTTGCGGGTTCAAACCCTGAGGAGGTCAATGAATTTTTCGGGCGTAAAAATCCTTAGCATGGCTTCCTAAGGAACGGAAGTAAAGTCGTTGGTCCCGTGTCGTAGATTTGCGGTACGTAAAAGAAAAGAACCTCAAGCATGATAAGAGAGGCCTCTGAGCAATATTAATCGGTCTTTCACGCTCAGTATAGAATGGAACGCTAAGAACCACAGCAGTTAAAGAGCGTCCATAAATAACACGCCATTTATTTTACACACACACACACAGGCACACGGATCTTTTTGTATTCTGGGGGTCCTAAAACATCTGATTCCGGCAAAATCTGGATGTCGAATTTTTGGAAGGAGCACAATATGTACACTGTACATACGGAGCTGGAGAAAGTAAAATTCTAATGAGTTAAAAAGCTTGTTTCTTTTGTTTCATGCTAATCGAGAAAAAATTAGCAGAAATTGTCTTATTACTTGCTTCCATGTAAGTAAAAGAGAAATAAGGGAGTACCATAGGTTAAAGTGCTAATCAAAAACTCGTTGCTATGTGATTGAAGTTACTTTGTTTGTATGGACAGGAGCTGACAAATTCCCGTATGAGAAAAGTATAAGTTTCTCAAAGCTGAATCCAAAAACGAAGCAACATCTCAAAAAGGATCAGCTCCACGGAAAAAATGTATGCAACATAAATTGTGTATTTTAACGAGCTGTGCATATTCTTTTAAGTTAGTTTAAGTTTAAAAGTTATTCAAAATTCCATAAAATTGATCCCGAAACTTCAGAGCCTATTCCCAAAAAATTCAAGATATAAATTTTATTTATCATATAAATATATTTAATATACGGTACAGTCATTTATGAGCAAATCAAAAGTTTCTAAATTTTTTCCATGTAAATGGTAGTTTGTGGTGGGGGATTTTTCATAAAATCTTCGTGTGGCATCCCTGGAAGATACTAAACTTAAATACCAAGTTTGGTATTTTGCGGAGTTTTTTTTGTTGAGTTATCATGTTCACAGCCACACGGACACACACGGACCTTTTTCTGAAAATAGTTGTTTTGGATACAGGAGACCCTAAAACGTGTATTTCCGGTGATATCTCGGTATCGAATTTTTGGGTGCCATACAATACATTCTCTGTACACTATGTAATACATGATACTTGTAGAGAAAGTAAAAATGAATCACCGAAATGTATGTACGCACATCACTTCCAAACGAATGCTTCAAATTGAATAATTCTTTCTTCTTTTTTTTCCGTTATTGTCACACAAGGTTTTTGTGTAAACGAAAATGTTTAAAAATCATACGAGAAAGATTTTAAAGTCTCATAATATAAATCCGTATATAGTACTAAGGGGAACGCAATCGGTTAATAGCCGTCAGATGGCAGTAGTACCATGGATTTTGTTGCTTAATGGCAGTAGTAGTGCTCTATTCCCCCCCCCACATTCATTGTAAAGGTAACGCACCAGTTTATCAAGCAACAGTAAAATGCAAATACATTTTTATGTATTAACTCTCCTTTCCTTGCTCGTATCGTTTAAAATAAGGAAACAAAGAAGCTATGCTGACGACGAACACTTGAAGTACGTACTTATTTATTTGCCGCTAGATGACCGTAGTGCTGCTCTATTTTTCTTCTTCATTCAATTCTAAGGGAATGGAGTCAATGATGCAAGATAGCAGTGAAAATCAAATATATTTCTTATGAATTAACTATAGTTCCCTTGGTCATATCGTTTAAATAAAGAAATAAAAAGGTTCTTTTTTACGTATAAAGTATATTTTTGTTGTAATTCTTTAAAATGAGCAAGCTTTAAAGTATGCACATAACCAATTATGCTTCTTGAACTCTGAAAAGTGCGGAGAAATGACGGTACCCGGATGGTAAACCGTTTTAGGTTAACTTCCCGTTGCAGATAGTTATTTGAGGTTATGTGGTGCATGGGCTAGCTAAAGATGATTTCTTCAGAACATGAAGATACTTCAGTCACCAGCACACTGCAATTGCGGTGCTCTTAATGCATTTGATGGTGTAATATTTTGGGTTAAATAGAGAAATGTAATACACAAAGCTATCATCATAAAAAAAATATGAATTTCACAACCAGATCTACTTGCTATTTAGTTATGTCATTGTTAGCCTTAAAATGGCTGTTTTGACATAGAGGAAAATAAAGAAAGAAGTGGAAAACTGTAGGAGTAAAGGAAAGAAAGCGATTCGGAAGAAACATTAACATTACTTTGAGATTTTCTCCTTAATGTAATTCATTACCTATTTCAGCGTTTACCCGCCACACTATGGAAGCGCTGCCATTAATGTTATGTCGATGATATTCTTGGTTACCCACGCTGTTAACTGCATGTCATCCTTTCCACCTACCTTTTCGCAAGACCTATATATATATATATATATATATATATATATATATATATATATATATATATATATATATATATATATATATATATCGCTGAAATGTTTGTACGCGTATCACTTCCGAACGACTGCATCAAATTGAACAATTCTTTTTATGTTGCGTCGGTTATTGTCACGACAAGGTTTGCGTAAAAGAAAATGTTTAAAAATAGAACGGGAAAGTATTTAAAATCTCATAATATGATTAAAAACCGTGCCAAGCGAACGCATTTCGGTTAATAGCCACCAGATGGCAGTGGTATCACGGTTGTTAGTTAATAAATGGTCCTAGTACTGCTATATTTTTCCCTCCCCAGTTTATCGAAACAATGACGCAATGCCGCAGTGAAATTCAAATACATTTTTATATGCTGTCATTTCTTTACTCCTATCGTTTAAAATAAAGAATCAAAAACAACAATCAGCGCAACAAGATTTTCGGTTATAAAAATTATGAAACATTTGATTTAAGCTACTATAATCTTAGGGAAGTTCAAAGCGAGGATGTGCTTATTCCAAGAATACCACTAATAACAAATAATTTTCCCTTTGAATTTAAGCGTGTTTAGTTTCGGGTGTGCCCTGCATTCGCAATGACAATAAATCCTATGACCATTCGTTAGATGTCTGTGGAATAAACCTGGAATTGCTGTACTTCTCGCATGGGCAGTTGCGTGTTCGAGAGTCAGCAAACTATTGGCGCTATTTGTTTTCTTTCCAGCAGAAAAAAAGTGTATATTACAAGGCATAAAGTATTGTCAAATTATTTAATTTTAATTTTATTTCATTGTCTGGACGTACTGTACCAAAGCTTTTGTCTCAGTTTTTTTATTAGGAACACTACCGTGCCAAGCCGGGGCTAGCAGCTAGTATTAGAATAATAAAGAAGCGCATTTCCACACACAACAATATGTTTAGCTAAAGCATTCATCTCCAAGACTTGTCTCTAAGTATAAAAACATGCTAAAATTGCTTTATGAAAGAAAACTAAAGAGACAAATATCAAATGAGTAGAACGGATGATTACTCACAAGTGTCTAGAAAAGAATGCTGCGTAAATCACCGAACTTAGAGTACACACAAATAATACGTACTGACAAGCCATAGGAAGTCTGAAAACACAGTACATATACTACCACGACAAAGAAAAAAGTTTTGATATAAATAAATGAAAGTGTAGCTACTTTCAAGGACACATTGTTTACGTGAGCAAGCGATGGACCTATTATACACTAAAATAAATACATTAACCTCCAGTGAATGAATATAGTGTTGTTACAGAGATAGCTCAAAAATGAGTTTCATTAGTAATGAATTATTTTCATGACTACCTTTCATTCATCCATGTTGTCTAAAACAATTTCATTCTGTATCTGTACAATTCATTTTGCATGTTCCGTGTTCTATAACCAAGTTACAAATCTCTCTCCTCACTTTGTTACAAAATCATATCTTCCCACTATACTATTTCGCACTTCAGAGTTTTTGCTGTTGATATATTCATGATAAAATACGTGCAGAAAGAAGGAGAAAAGTTGAAATTTATAATAACCATAAAGTTAGTCACAAGAACAGAGGCATTCCAAGTTTTTAATACGAGAATCATCCAATCAAATTATCAGTCAACTGTCGATCAGTTTCTTAATTGTCTCCCTTATGAACCATTTATTTACAAATTGATTACTGGAACACAATATGTTAACCAATAAACTGCCACCACTGAGTAGAAAATATGTGTAGTTCGGGGCGAAAGCGAGCACAAGTCGTCAACAGGTTGCTGGGAGAAAATGTCTAAAACTTTACAAAAGAAGTATCTACAATTAATGTGGAGCTCTCCTTATTAGTAGCATGTATCTAAAATAATTGATAAAAATGCATTTAGAAGCCGTTTGGGAATTTTCATTAAAAGTATGGTGAAAGAAGAAATTATATGTAAGTTGGAAGTGGGCTATTTATATTTATTACATGTTATGTACTACAGTACTGCTTCTCACTGTGCAATCTTGGCTATCAACTTTCTTGTAGCTTCAATAACTTCATAAATATTTAAAACTATATTCAGATCAAGATATAAAATGGTTCTCGTACTCATAGTCACCCCACTCCCTATTCTGATTCCTCAAGGTCATTACTATAAACTGAATTTCATGTGAGTTTTTTTGAGAATTTTTTTAATGTAATTCGTTAGTTTATTGGCGTCATAAGAGTTTGTTAAAACCAACATAGGCACATAAATCTGGAAATGTTTTTTGGTTTATCGATCATAAATGAGATGGAGATTTAATCAGACATAGGTTAAGGCACCTAGAACTTTATTCTTATGTCACTTTATTATTTTGTATTTTGAAATACGTACTTCTACTTTTTCTTGCAGTGATAAGTGCTTTTTAGTGTCGACTTAACATATTTTTCAACGTTTCATTTCTTGCAAATCAAACGCTTGACTTATTCATGGTATGCCACTCAGGTTAGTTTTGGAAATCCAAAACCATACTAAATCCTTAGACATACACAGTTTCTAATTCAGAAAAATTGTTAAGGGTAATTTTACGTGGCATTGAGCAGGAGTTAGGCACTTTTTGTAGTATAGTATTAAACCCTATAACTTTATAGATGGAAGCTATGCATTACTTGCGTTTGGGGTTACCATGCCTTTGAATTCAGGTCTTCAAAGGAATGCAATAAAAAGAGCAAAACCACGGAAGTGGATCATGCTCGTATTCGTTTAATGTGTTTTACAAAAGAGGACGGTTATGGAGAAACATATGATACTATATACTTTTGTTGTTTGTTGGATTTTTTCACTTGAATATTGGCTTAAGAATTTAACACAGTTTACAAACCTGTTTACTCTAAAATGGGACAGTGTAAGCCTAAACAAAATGAAGGCGCAGTTCTGAAAAGCTATTATTCCAAGTTGCTGCATACCATAGCCGTAGGCCGCGCCGTGGCCGAGTGGTTAGACCACTCGACTCTCACCTAGACGGTCGGGGTTCGATCCCAAGCGACCGCATGTGAGATTTGTGGTGGACAAAACGGCGCTGGGGCGGGTTTTCTCCGGGTACTCCGGTTTCCCCCGCCATCGCATTCCACCTGTGCTCCATCATCATTCATGTATCATCAGTGTCACCGCCTGCGGTGCCATTAGTAGTTAAAGCGGGCGTTAAACGCTACCAAAAAAAAAAAAAATACCATAGCCGTAATGGCTTGGTCCTCGTTACCGTCCAGCTAAACTCTGTCTGATAACTTCCTGATAACTTCCACATGTCTTTCAGTTTTAAAGTGAACTGACACACTGCGGCTATTCACTTGTCGTTACACACTAGTTATTTTCTTTTAAGGCTACTTTCGTATTGTATTGTAGGGGAATGGAACGGCTTAATAAAATAAAGCTTAAACAGTCACTAAATACGTCAGGAATTTTGGTTTACATGAGAAATTCATGAAAATATTTTCAATTTCTCTTTATTGTTAAATTTGTCTGAAAACTTTTTTTACCTCTGAATAGTTATTATATACTATTATGTTTCTGATAGTGAATGTTATAATTGCATTTTTAATTACAGTGTAACTCAAATAACCACAGTTGTTTTTATTTTAATTTGTCATTAAACCATCTTGTTAAAAGTAGTTCAAACTGGTTACACAATGAATCCGCTTTTAAGCTGACTTCATCATTAACCAAAAATTCAAGTTTATAGAAAATCTAATTTGGAACACAGTGAGAAATACAATGGTAGATGTCTTAGTTAGGGATGAAAGTTAAGTCTTCTCAGCAAACAGCGCACCTCTGCATCTTAGTGCGTTAGAAGCCATGCATTTTAAGACCCCATTTGGAAAGCTCTACTATTTAAATGTATTCCTGCACTAAGACCCCTGTTCAATATCATACTGGAAATTATTTTAGGAGTATTAGTTATGTCTATTTACTATACAACTCGATATACTTTCACATGAATTCCCAGTCATTCTCTTTAGATACTTGAAGGATATATTATTTGCAAATTAGAAAAATCCTGCACACAGCTATCTTCCTCTATCTCTTTCAGCCTCCAGCGTTTTAAGAAGATGATAAGTTTCTTCTCTTCTCTGTTGTAGGCTTTTTCGTTTAGTTTCACTCGCACAAATTAGACAAGACGACAAAAACAAAAACTACTTCGGAAATAACTGAGGATCACGTCTACCAAAATACGCATTTCCATCCTTATCTGCATATTTCTCAACAAAACTCACGTGAATCTTCTAAAAATGCTTCACTAGACCACAGATGTTTTAAATGGTAGCCAGTCTGCCCTTGAAACAGAGCGAATCTATTTTCTCCGTAGATCTGATTCATTAGGTAACCAAAAACGACTTATGTACCCTTCAGTTTTTATTAAGCTATAATTTCTTGCGCATCCTGTCAGTGCGCATATATCTATCATGTTTATGCAATATTTATATCACGACAATGGAAATATTGGCAAAAATACACAAGCGAGGAGAGCATCGTGCACTTAGGGCTGCGATATTATCACATTTACCAGCACATAAATATGCTATTACTTCTTTAATTAACATCATTTTAATAATTCTGGGTTTGCATTGATGTACGTTTAGATGCTATAACGACTACACGCACACAAACCAAATTGCGTACAATCAACCCACTCATAATAAACCTATCCTGTTATACTAACCTCTTCTTCATCGTCACAAAAGTGCATCAGTAAGGTTAGGGTGGTATGGGGGAATGGGAAGACTGCGACCTACGAGAAGTCTACCCCCTAAGAGAATGAGATGGAGGGGAGGAAGCACGGATATTACAGGCCACAGGGACGAACAGAATTCCCTAATAATGCCAAACTCGAAGACCTGTCTCACTAACAGTGTTGTCCAGAGAGACATTGAGCGACCCATCAAATATAAAGCCCTCCAGTGTGCTTTCCCTTTCCTTTGAGCAAGCATTCGCGCCACCGGTTCGGCACCACCATACGCTACGAAAATTACAAACACTCTGAAACATGAGAAGAAAATGGAATTAAAGAATAAGTATGGAAAGAAATTGGTGGTTGATGAGAAACCATCCCAACATGCGCCTACTGACCAGGAAAAACCACCAGTCAATGTGGGCGGTCGACGGGAATCGAATTCGAGACCTAACGCGCTATCGCGTAGCCATACTATAGTAAGGTTAGACTTATAAATCAGCGTTTTGAAAAGTTTTTTTACAAAGTTATGCATTGTATGTATCCATTATTAACGGAGTCGGGTGAACAATGAAGGCCACATTTTTACATAAATTAAATAACAAGTTCGTAAAGCTGCCAGATCTTACTTTAAATATACATAGATATTTTGATTCTCCATTTCAAATGTTCCATACACAGCTTAACGGCTTTCAGTTCTCTTACTTCACTTCATTACAATGTCCAGATTCTCGACTTATGTGAAGTTAAACTGAACACAAGACCCTCTTCTCTCTAAGCATGCTTTGCTCTAGACAACAGCTCGTAGTCCCCTTCCTGCAGTATATCTACAATCCGCGGACTCGCTTATTCTGCATTGATATCATTTCGTGGTTCTCAGTGTCATGCAACTTCCTGTTCTGCTAACACCGTATATCATTCCATGGTACTCTCTGTCATGCAACTTCCTGTTCTGCTAACATTGTATATCATTCCGTGGTTCTCAGTGTCATGCAACTTCCTGTTCTGCTAACACCGTATATCATTCCATGGTTCTCACTGACATGCAGCTTCCTATTCTGCTAACACCGTATATCATTCCGTGGTTCTCAGTGTCATGCAACTTCCTGTTCTGCTAACACTGTATATCATTCCGTGGTTCTCACTGTCATGCAACTTCCTGTTCTGCTAACACCGTATATCATTCCATGGTTCTCACTGACATGCAGCTTCCTATCCTGCTAACATTGTATATCATTCCGTGGTTCTCACTGTCATGCAGCTTCCTATCCTGCTAACATTGTATATCATTCCGTGGTTCTCACTGACATGCAGCTTCCTATCCTGCTAACATTGTATATCATTCCGTGGTTCTCACTGACATGCAGCTTCCTATCCTGCTAACATTGTATATCATTCCGTGGTTCTCACTGTCATGCAGCTTCCTATCCTGCTAACATTGTATATCATTCCGTGGTTCTCACTGACATGCAGCTTCCTATCCTGCTAACATTGTATATCATTTCGTGGTTCTCACTGTCATGCAGCTTCCTATCCTGCTAACATTGTATATCATTCCGTGGTTCCCACTGTCATGCAACTTCCTGTTCTGCTAACACTGTATATCATTCCGTGGTTCTCACTGTCATGCAGCTTCCTATTCTCTAACATTGTATATCATTCCGTGGTTCCCACTGTCATGCAGCTTCCTGTTCTGCTAACACTGTATATCATTCCATGGTTCTCACTGACATGCAGCTTCCTATTCTGCTAACATTGTATATCATTCCATGGTTCTCACTGACATGCAGCTTCCTATTCTGCTAACATTGTACATCATTCCGTGGTTCTCACTGACATGCATCTTCCTATTCTGCTAACATTGTATATCATTCCATGGTTCTCACTGACATGCAGCTTCCTATTCTGCTAACATTGTATATCATTCCATGGTTCTCACTGTCATGCAGCTTCCTATTCTGCTAACATTGTATATCATTCCATGGTTCTCACTGACATGCAGCTTCCTATTCTGCTAACATTGTATATCATTCCATGGTTCTCACTGACATGCAGCTTTCTATTCTGCTAACATTGTAAATCATTCCGTGGTTCTCACTGTCATGCAACTTCCTGTTCTGCTAACACTGTATATCATTCCGTGGTTCTCACTGTCATACAGCTTCCTATTCTGTAACATTGTATATCATTCCGTGGTTCCCACTGTCATGAAACTTCCTGTTCTGCTAACACTGTATATCATTCCGTGGTTCTCACTGTCATGCAACTTCCTGTTCTGCTAACACTGTATATCATCCCATGGTTCTCATTGTCATGCAACTTCCTATTCTGCTAACACTGTATATCATTCCATGGTACTCACTGCCATGCAACTTCCCGTTCTGCTAACACTGTATATCATTCCGTGGTTCTCACTGTCATGCAACTTCCTGTTCTGCTAACACTGTATATCATTCCATGGTACTCTCTGTCATGCAACTTCCTGTTCTGCTAACACTGTATATCATTCCGTAGTTCTGACTGTCATGCAACTTCCTGTTCTGCTAACACTGTATATCATTCTATGGTTTTCACTGTCATGCAACCTCCTGTTCTGCTAACACTGTATATCATTCCGTAGTTCTGACTGTCATGCAACTTCCTGTTCTACTAACGCTGTATATCATTCCATGATTCTCACTATCATGCAACTTCCAGTTCTGCTAACACTGTATATCATTCCGTAGTTTTGGCTGTCATGCAAATTCCTGTTCTGCTAACACTGTATATCATTCCAAGGTTCTCATTGTCATGCAACTTCCTGTTCTGCTAACACTGTATATCATTCCATGGCTCTCACTATCATGCAACTTCCTGTTCTGCTAACACTGTATATCATTACGTGGTTCTCACTGTCTTGCAGATTCCTATTCTGCTAACACTGTATATCATTCCATGGTTCTCACTGTCATGCAGCTTCCTATTCTGCTAACATTGTATATCATTCCGTGGTTCTCACTGTCATGCAACTTCCTGTTCTGCTAACATTGTATATCATTCCGTAGTTCTCATTGTCATGCAACTTCCTGTTCTGCTAACACTGTATATCATTCCATGGTTCTCACTATCATGCAACTTCCTATTCTGCTAACACTGTATATCATTCCATGGTTCTCATTGTCATGCAACTTCCTGTTCTGCTAACACTGTATATAATTCCATGGTTCTCACTGTCATGCAACTTCCCGTTGTGCTAACACTGTATATCATTCCGTAGTTCTGACTGTCATGGAACTTCCTGTTCTGCTAACACTGTATATCATTCCATGATTCTCACTGTCATGCAACTTCCTGTTCTGCTAACACTGTATATCATTCCGTAGTTCTGACTGTCATGCAACTTCCTGTTCTGTTAACACTGTATGTCTTTCCTTGGTTCTCACTGTCATGCAACTTCCTGTTCTGCTAACACTGTATATCATTCCGTAGTTCTGACTGTCATGGAACTTCCTGTTCTGCTAACACTGTATATCATTCCATGATTCTCACTGTCATGCAACTTCCTGTTCTGCTAACACTGTATATCATTCCGTTGTTCTGACTGTCATGCAACTTCCTGTTCTGCTAACACTGTATATCATTCCATGGTTCTCACTATCATGCAACTTCCAGTTCTGCTAATACTGTATATCATTCCGTAGTTTTGACTGTCATGCAACTTCATGTTCTGCTAGCACTGTATATCATTCCGTGGTTCTCACTGTCATGCAATTTCCTGATCTGCTAACATTTTATGTCATTCTATGTTTCTCACTGTCATGCAACTTCCTGTTCTGCTAACACTGTATATCATTCCGTGGTTCTCACTGTCATGCAACTTCCTGTTTTGCTAACACTGTATATCATTCCTTGTGTCTCACTGTCATGCAACTTCCTGTTCTGCTAACACTGTGTATCATTCCGTAGTTCTCATTGTCATGCAACTTCCTGTTCTGCTAACCCTGTATATCATTCCGTGGTTCTCACTGTCATGCAACTTCCTGTTCTGCTAACACTGTATATCATTCCCTGGTTCTCACTGTCATGAAACTTCCTGTTCTGCTAACACTGTATATCATTCCGTGGTTCTCACTGTCATGCAACTTCCTGTTCTGCTAACACTGTTTATCATTCCGTGGTTCTCACTGTCATGCAACTTCCTGTTCTGCTAACATTGTATGTCATTCCTTGGTTCTCACTGTCATGCAACTTCCTGTTCTGCTAACACTGTATATCATTCCGTGGTTCTCACTGTCATGCAACTTCCTGTTCTGCTAACATTGTATGTCATTCCGTGATTCTCACTGTCATGCAACTTCCTGTTCTGCTAACATTGTATGTCATTCCTTGGTTCTCACTGTCATGCAACTTCCAGTTCTGCTAACACTGTATATCATTCCGTGGTTCTCACTGTCATGCAACTTCCTGTTCTGCTAACATTGTATGTCATTCCTTGGTTCTCACTGTCATGCAACTTCCTGTTCTGCTAACATTGCCCTATTTTCTTCTAATCTTCCTCACATTACCATTCCTTCCTGAAATAGTTCTAAAATTATGCTTTCATTTTTTTTCAAGCCCTTTCCGATAACTACCGTATATTTCGGCAGATAAGATGGCCTTTAGATAAGACGAGGTACAACTTTTCTTCAAAGAATATAGTTTTACTATATGTCCGTCCTATAAGGCGACCCCCAAATTATCAATGCCCTGTAAATGAAGTTTAGAACAGGATCTTCTGGATAAAAATACGCGAATTAATTCGGGTAGTGAGTTTGAATATTTACGAAAGGATCATATTGGCTATTCAATTTTGTGGACATACGCACTCTGTAATACGAAACAAATGGTACGGAGTCATAAAACGCGTCTCCTTTAGCATTGTTACGATTTTGCCTGTAGAAGCATGTGTCGAATAACATCATATATGTAGAAGCACATGCCGAATAACAGCATGTCTGTAGAAGCACATGCCGAATAACAGCATGTCTGTAGAAGCACGTGCCGAATAACAGCATGTCTGTAGAAACACGAGTCGAATAAACTCATGTCTGTAGAAGCACATGCCGAATAACAGCATGTCTGTAGAAGCACATGCCGAATAACAGCATGTCTGTAGAAGCACGAGTCGAATAAACTCATGTCTGTAGAAGCACGTGCCGAATAACATCATGTGCGTAGAAGCACATGCCGAATAACATATTTCCTGTAGAAGCACATGCCGAATAACATCATGTCCGTAGAAGCACGTGCCGAATAACCTCATGTCTGTAGAAGCACATGTCGAATAACATTTGTCTGTAGAAGCACATGTCGAATAACATATTGCCTGTAGAAGCACATGCCGAATAACATCATATCTGTAGAAGCACATGTCGAGTAACATCATGTCTGTAGAAGCACGTGCCGAATAACGAACTCATATGTACCGCTAACAAATATAGTTATAGTTTGTGTCGTATTTTCAAACAGTTTTTGCTGTAAGTCTAACATTTTTACTTTCTCTACACGTACTATGTACATAGTGTATAGAGAAGGTATTGTAATGCACCCAAAATTCGATACCAAGATTTCACCGGAAATATACGTTTTAGGGTCCCCTGTATCTAAAAAGGGTATTTTCAGAAAAAGGCCCGCGTGGGTGTGTGTGTGTATGTATGTATGTTTGTGTGTTTGTGTGTGTCGATAAATATATCAAACTTGGCATTAAAGCTTACTATCATCCAGGAATACGACACGAATATTTTGTGATAAATGCTCCCTCCACAAATGAACCTTTACATGGAAAAATTTTCAAAAACTCTGATTTTCTCAAAAATGGCTGTAACGATTTTGATTAAAATACCGTATATTAAAGGTGTTTACATGGCAAATAAAATGTATATCCTGAATTTTCTGGGAATGTTATTCTGAATGAATTTTGTGTAAGTGATAAACCGTAAAAGATAGACAAAAACTTACTGTACAAAAAGTGTAGATCATGTTAAAACACACAGTTTATGTCATATTTGTTTTTTCGTGGAATTTACCATTTCTGAGATATTCCTTGTTATTTGTTTCAGATTTAAAATACCTAAAAGTTTTCTCACAAGGATCGTTGAAAACTCCTGGTCCTACATAGAAACGTATTTCAATCACATGGTAACCAGTTTTTAAAAGAGCCAAGTGTATTCCCTTATTTTCCGTCTACTTACAAGGAAGCAAGTAATTAAGACAATTTCTGCTAATGTTTATCTTGATTATCATATAGTAGATAAAGAATATGCTTTTGAACAATAATGGTTACTGCGATGAGGAGAAAAATATGTGAATGGAATACATCTGATCTTTTGACTAAGATTGATCTTTGACGTCAAATCATCATAAACTGAACCGTAACATGTTCTTAAAACGGCTAGAGAATAGATAAATATTATATGACGTGGCCAGGATGTGGACGAATAGCAAAAGCTATTGATACTAAAGAACCTCGACTTGGTTACAGGATCATCAAATTTATTGAGATTGTGGTAATCTATAATTAAGCTTTATGCATACCTAAAGAGTTTAGACACATCCTTATGCAAGGACAGCATTTCTTTCATGTTGCTGCAGATAAACATCTATAACAATCAACAGTGTCATACATTTAAATTAACTTTTAACTTTTATGTTTGAGGACAGACATTGTTTCATAATTCCGCAGCTGGTGCTAATGGTGCAATATATCGAGATGTCTTTGTAAAACAGAACGTAAGTATAAATTTAATTGGTATATTTTATCATATATAATATGTAAAAATAATACTCTTATTAATCTGTTATTATGATAATTTAAAACAGTAATTTAAATATTGATTTAGGATTTAAGCTTAATCGGACGGTAAAAATAAATGCAAATGGTGTATTATTTATGGACGCTCTTTAACTGTTGTGGTTCTCAGCGTCCCATTCTGTACTGGGCGTGAAGAACCACTTAATTTTGCTCAGAGGCCTCGCTATCAGGCTTGAGGTTCTTTTACGTGCCGTAAATATACGACACGGGACCAACGGCTTTACTTCCCTTCCGAAGGAAGCCATGCTAAGGATTTTTACGCCCGAAAAAAATCGTCCTTCGCCGGGTTTGAACCCGCGACCTTGGGTATATGAAGTTAGCATGGTAACCATTACACCACGGAGGGCGACGGTGATTTCACTCATCTTCAAACCGCGAGTGTGTTATCACTGATAATTGATGGGATATATTGATAATGTTTACTTTAACAGTGAAAAATAGGAGTTAGTTCAGTCGCTACTTAAATTAGAGTTCTGAAGAACATTTAAGGACAAAATAAGGACTGTTTAGGAGAACTGCTGCACATAAAGAGTTAACATCTTAGACACATAGTTTACTCACAATTTTGATGAAAATATCCTTGTTTAAATAAGCTCCAAGCTAAAGGGTATTTATTTAAAGTACTATCACCAAAAATACCCATAATTATTTCCTTTAAAATTTGGCTCTTCTCAGTTCCTGGCTCATAAGGGTATAGAATTCAGTTGAAGTTCTGATATTATACTTTGGTCGAAGTGAGGCTCAGATATTTAAAATACATCGGTCCTGTTGACGAGCCTCTGCACTGGATACGTTTAAAACAACCCAATAAACAACAAACCCAATGTTTTTAATACTCTTTGAAGATTAGCTGACTCCTTCATTTAGAATATTGCATAAAACATAATATAATATGACTCTCAAATATGGAAACTAACATTGTAATATATAAGAATCGCTCTTTTTAACATTCTCGAAGATTCAAAATTGTACACAGGCAACGTCTATGGAGCAAGTATACATCTTCGTTAAGGCAGGCAACAACTTATTTGTTTAAACGATCATTTTAGTGTCTATAAGGCACTAGGTCGCCACTGGCCAAGTCGTTAGACCATTTGCTCCTACCAAGGTAGTCCGGGTTCAATCCCAGGTGACGGCATGTAAGATTTGTGATGGAGCAACCGGTTCAGCGTCGGATTTTCTTTGGTTTGCCCCGCCATCGCATTCCACCGGTGCTCCATATTTATGCCATATCATTGTCATTACTACTGCCACAATCATTACTTTTCACCAAGGCACACAAACCATCATGGCACTTAAAGACATTTATGTATTTCAAATGCCGCTGCCACATAATGTCCTCCGTGGTCTAAGAGTAACGTGCTAGCTTTTAATTCCCAAGGGCACAAATTCGAACCCTGCGGAGGATGATGAATTTTTTTTCCGGCGAAAGCATTCGCTAAGGCTTCCCTCGGAGGAAAAAGCAAACGTGTCGTTAATTTACGGCACGTAAAAGGACCTCAAATCTGAAAAAGTGGCCTCTGTGCAAAAGTAAGCGATCTTTCAGGCCCAATATTGAATGGGACGCCAAGAACCGCAGCAGTTAAACAACGCCCATAAATAACATCCCAACTTCATAATGGTAAACACGCAACATCTTTTTAGCAAGTAGATATACATTTGAATCTCTGTTAAGGAAGATAGTACTTTATTCAGTTTAAATTATTTTTAAATATAACTTTTAGAATAAGAACTAAGCTTTCCTGGCGACGTGTTAATTCAAAATCTTCTCGGGCTTCTAGCCAGGTAAAAACTTGGCTTGACAAGCCAAGTTTTTACCTGGCTAGAAGCCCGAGAAGATTTTGAAATAACTTTTAGAGTTAATATACTTTATTATTATTGTTGTTGTTACACAACATAACAACATGCCATTACTTTTCGAGCCAACACACAAAATATCATGGTAGTTAAGGACATTCATATATTTTAAATTGAGCTGCTTCTGTTCTCACTCAAGGCCATAATCCTGTCCTTCATTTTTTTCAGGCATTTGGGAATTGAATTCATTTCTACTTTCTCCAATCTGTACATGGCAGATTGTTTTTCATCCAAAAATTTTACACCAAAATGTCTTTGGAAAACTTGTTTTGAAGACCCCAGAATCAAAAAATAAAGCTTTATGAATGAATAAGTGTACTTATTAACATAGCAATATCATACATAGAATTTCAACAGTCGCACGGGTCCACAGACCGTACGTGCTTTTGTAATACACATTACAAGCAATATTAAAACAACAACCAAAACAAAGAATTAAAAGAGTAAACACGAAAATAAAAAGACAAAGGAAATACACAGTCAAAAGCAATATTAAACAACAACAAAATATTAAGATTGAATCCTAAAATAAGGATACAAAGATATTCAAATATAGCAATTTAAATTTACAGCACAGAGTACACCTTCATAAATGCACCCTCTTATAATAGATAATTACACTTAAAAGACATATATACACATAATATATACAACCCTAGCACAACAGTGACCTAAGTATGACATAACATGTATGTATGTAGAACATTGTAGTCACTTTTGTTTAGTTGATCTTATTCCCCCCCCCCCACCTTCTCTATTGGCAGCCTCCTCAGATCTCAGCTGTCTTGCCTTAAGTATAAATTTACCTAGCCCGTCCATGTTTTCCGTGCCTGCCAGTAGCGTCCAACATGCTTCTATCCCTACATTCGCAGTGATAAAAAATCGCGGCAAATATTTTTCCCGCCATTCCTCCGTACCCCTCCATCTTGCCAAGATGTGAGTCCACGACTCTTCCTCCTCGCAAATGGGACAGATTCTCGAACCATTCTCGTCAGAAATTTTCGTGCTCCTCCATGCTCCTAGTCTAATCCACGCGAGCCCCTCTCTAATGAGTTTGGTACCTGTTTTGATGTATTGCTCCATACCCCACTCCGATTTCAGCCCAGACTGTACTTCTAATGACACCTTCTCTGTGCATTGCACAATCATTTGCTGTCTGTCAATATCACAGATACGTTTCTTAATTTTTCTCCAAATACTTCGCCTGTTTTCCTGCCCCGCCATCCAAATGTCTCCCATCCCAATGGTTTCCAACCCTTTCTTTAATTTTGATACCCACGTCAAAGTACCTTCCATTCGCAACTGTTCACGGTAGCAGACTGCCCTAATTGGAGATTGGTTTCCGTGAACGATTCTCATCCAATATTTAACTGCTCTGATTTTGCACTCTATCGTTTCACTATGTACCCCGAATTCCCTCATTATTCCGTAGTTTGCCGTACCCTTCCCTACACCCAGAATTCCTTTCAAAAATTGGGTCCTCACTTGATCCAGATTCCCTGTTTGTTCCCACCCCCATATTTCTCCTCCGTATGTCATCGTGGATCTAACTGTCGCTCCGTATAGTTTCCATTAAGGTTATGGAGATATTCGGAATTCTGCAGCGTATGCGGAGAGCTTCCGCCGCTTTCACCCTTGCCTTGTGTTTCGTAATGTCAATGTGTTTTGTCCATTTTCCGTTCATTGTAAATGTGAGTCCTAAGTACACAAAACATTTAACATTGTCCAGTATCTGTCCTGCATATGTCCAAGTCTCATCCCTGCTATAAACACAACCCTTTTTGAAAGTCATTGCCTTAGTCTTATTCACATTAACTGTAAGTAGCCATTCATCGCAATAGTTCTTAAGTTTGTCCAGTCCTCGTTGCAATCCGTTTACTGTCGTAGAGCACAAAATTAAATCGTCTGCGTATAAAAGTGTTGGGATCTGCAAATCCGCTACTACTGGTGCTTGAATATTCTCTGCTATCATTGTATCAGTAATATCATCCACAAAGAGATTACATAGCAAGGGAGATAAAATACAACCCTGCCTCACTCCCCTATAGCTTCGGCAGTTCTCGGACACTCTGTTTCTGTTGTACTTCACGCAGAATTCGACATTTTGATACATTGCCTGCAATGCTCTAACCGTTTTACTTGATAACCCCTTTCTGCCTAGTTTGTACCATAATGCATTTCGATTGATAGAGTCAAATGCCTTCTTAAAGTCCACAAAAGCACAATGAAGCTTTCCCCGCTTAACTAACAGTAGCTTCGTCCTTAAAGTGTCTAATATAAAAGCGGCATTTATGGTACTGTGTCCTTCTCTGAAATTTTGAAAGTTTGCCAAATTTAGATTCCCAGTCCTTTATCCGGTTATATAACACTCTACAATAAATTTTCTCCCTAATTGCCAACAGAGAAACCCCCCTATAGTTATCCGGATTTCCAATAGTTCCCTTCCCTTTATAAATGGGATGAATAATGCCCTTTCCCCAACAGGTAGGGTAATTCCCCTCAATAAACAATCTGTTATATATCTGGAGCATACTCCTACCAAACTCATTAACATTGGCTGCGGCTTTAAAAACTTCCGGGGGCAGCCCATCCAACCCTGGAGCTTTGCCTTCCTTCTGACTCCTCAGCGCCTGTGCTATTTCTCGTGCTGATATTTCCTCGTCCAGTATTGGGATCTCAAGATTTCCCAAAATTTGCACTTCCTTTATAAAAATTCCTTCCCTTTCACCTTTCCCGAATATTCCCATAAAATGCATTGCCCATTTACTGGGAGAAATTTCGTTGGGCGCCTGACGGTTGCCTCTTAAATGTTTTACTAATTGCCACATCTCAGCGTTATCCCCCCGTGTTAACATATTACTAATTTTTTGAGTAATTTTGTCTTGCCACGTAGTTCTCTTTTCCCGTAAGAGCTGTTTATACTCCCTTCGCTTTTTTGTAAACATTTTCCTAATGTCATCTCCCTTCTGAATTTTGACAAAGTCTCCTCTGCTTGTTTCTTTACAGTTCTGCATTGCTGGTCATACCAATCATTGAATCGTTTTACCTTACCATGCATTTGAACTTTCATTGTCCCCGCAGCCGTTGCTATTATATGCGTTAGTTCCTCCGCTGTGTCTGCGTTCCTTTCCCCTAATCTTCTTTCTAATTTATCAACAAATACAGAAAACGGTTCATGTGCGTATCTGTGTGTGTGTGTGTATGTATGTATGTATTTGTATGTGTCTTGTACAGCATAACTCAAAAACGAAAAGTCAGTTAAATACCAAACTTGGTATTTAATTTTAGTTTCTTGCAAGAATTCAACCACATTATTTTAGGAAAATCCTCCACCTCAATCACCTTTTGCATGGATCATTTTTACTTTGTTTTCTTATTTTCTCACAAATGTAATGTATTTGATTACAATACCATATGTTTCAGATGTTATTACTACAAACGAAATGTATGTATTGAATTTTCTGGAAATAGTCTCTGAAGATCTCTTCATTTTGGGCGGCATTTATACAACTGGTAAACCGTAAGAGATAGCTAAAAACTTGGTAAACAAAATATGTGGATGTCGTTAAAGAATACAATTTATGTCATACGTATTCTTTTGTACAGTTCACCATTTACGAGACATTTCTGCTATTGATTTCAATTCTGAATTACGTAAATGTTTATCAAACTGGAATTTATCTTTCGCTTCATACCTCTTTTCTTTTATTCCTGGCCTTGGAAAGAGAACCGAAAGCGAGAACTTGCAAAACACATGACTGTCACTTTAGCCTAGTGCATTCCCCTTTTACTTATAAGGAACTAAATAACAAAAACATTATCTTGATTAGCATTCTGTAGATACAAGAATGATTGTTTGTAAGTTTTTTTGACGAACACCAGGAGAAAATGATGTGAATAAAACATCTGAGATATTTTCGTTTCTGCCAAAATTATTTACGTGTGTGACTCAAAGAGGAAGCAAATGCACTTACAAGTAATGCTGCACCGGCACCTTACGGTTGCTTACGTCATGTCAGCGTTGCAACACAGCTGGACGTTAAGTCTTACAAGTAATGCGGCGCCGGCACCTTACGGTTGCTTACGCCATGCCAGCGTTGCAACATAGCTGGACGTTAAGTCTTACAAGTAATGCTGCGCCGGCGCCTTACGGTTGCTTACGCCATGTCAGCTGGACGTTAAGTCTTACAAGTAATGCGGCGCCGGCACATTACGGTTGCTTACGCCATGCCAGCGTTGCAACATAGCTGGACGTTAAGTCTTACAAGCAATGCTGAGCCGGCGCCTTACGGTTGCTTACGCCATGTCAGCTGGACGTTAAGTCTTACAGTTCTCTTCTTCAAGTGTCGAGGTATTACTTTCCTTAACACTTACACCATATAGCCTTATATTAGCGTTTACTTTAGCCTATAATAAATTATTCTAGTTTATAAATTCACTCATCACCAAGTTATGGCGATTTTGTATAGTCATATAGTGAAGCTACAGCTGGAGAAATTCTTTGAATTCTTGCCAACAAGTAGAGAAATATACACATTACTTACTGCAGATGTCTGAGGAACATTTCTGAAACTGGGAAGTATTCGTCTGGCTCAACAGCAATTTCACACAATAGCCTCTGACGGCATTCCTTGCTGTTTATCTGTGGTAATAAACATAAGAAATTAACAAGTGAGAAATAATTTAACCTTGGAAATGAATAATTTGTGTATATTACGACATATATGCTGAAAAGTGACCGTTGCAAGTTTACATGCCAGTATACACATTCTATTTCTTGCGCGCTACAAGAGTTGGAGGACTATTTAAAGTGTTGGCGAGGAGGCCTTTTTCATCAGTGATGGCTAAAACCACAGGGCGAAATGCAGAAGCCAACTTGTGATACTACACACTACCATACGCAACATCTGTCAAATTAGTTATTTTTCCAAGTTTTTGAAGTAAAACACAAAGAACAATGGAAAGGGAGAGATCTCTAGTTGAAGGAATATTTAATATAATCACATTTTTCGGCCTCTCAGAAGTTATCACTGAAAAGTTGGTGTTATTGCAGTAAGCATCGCGGCATGGTCATAACTTAATTTTGCTCTAATTTCTTGGTCTGAAACTGACCAAATCTTATTGTTTGTCTCTCATGCCTATAGCCTTTAATTGCACTACATGAACTTATAAAGTTAGTCTATTCTAATTCCTCTATTGAGTGTACCAATCCTAAATACATGTATGAGGCAGCCTTATAAAGGATGCATGTACGTAACACACACATGTTTGGAATAGGCTCGATATTTTGAAGCGCACACCAATAAAGGGTGACAAGTATCAGAGATTATAATGATTTTCATTGTGAACTGCAGGTATTGTATTCCGAGTGCGAGGAGCACGCCCTCTATCATAAACACATAATTTAATAGTAACTATTTCTCGTGATAGCTGCTAAATGGACGAATTAGCAAAAGGTTTCTTATAAACCAGACTAGGTTGCGATTTTTGTGTGCGTCTCAACGATGTTTCCGAGTTGGAAATCTAAAATTCGACAAACAATAGAGAACCGTTCTGTTGTAATATATTTCACTAAGTATATAACCGAAAATCACTTAGATAAGTACACTAATCTATGTATTGAAATATTTCACTAAGTAGGTATACCACAGAAAAATCATTTAAATAAGTGCGCTAATCTGTGTATTGAAACGCATTTCCTTTTCTTGTCTATGTTCTGCTATTCGAGAAACTACAACCAAACAACACATATTGAACATTACCTATTCTCATTTAAAAATTACGAACTGAATTTACTGCTTAATTGAATATTTCACACCACAAAATCTTATTTTTGGGTGCACATGTAATCCACACAAGCCATAATTATCTCAAAAGTGTAGTATCTAAATATGGCGGCTTGACAAATACATGTTTCACCAACCACAATCCATAAGGGTACAGCCTTTCCTATCTATTCTCGCTATATTTGTGAGTAAAACGAAGGTGGCTCTCGCCCAGGTGTTAACATGAAATGGCCTCATTGAGTTCTGCAACTCTTTTAACGCTCCGACAGATATCTCCTCACGCCAGTTGGATCATCTGGTAGAACAGGAGGTACAAGAGTGGAAAGTTGAGTGCAATAGAGAAGATTTGACAAGGCCTAGCGAGGTTAATCACCACTAAATGTAAGTCGGAATGTAAACATTCTATACAGTGCCAAAAACTTTGATTTAATAAATACAATAATTGGGGATTGGGATAAAGGATAAGAGAAGTATTGATATAATAAACAGTATAATGTTGAGACTACTGCTGGTACTGTTGCTGTTGCTGCTACTTCTATCTCAATTAAACCAATACCAATTGACCATAATAGTTGGCTATACTATGAAGCCTGGGACTTAAGTACTTACAACACTGTAAGTCGCCGTTGGGAATAATTTGAGAATCACCTTGTGGTTTACCGGGAAACATGCGAGTCAGTTGAGACATCCAATGATATGCCGGCATGTTGCCATGGTAGATCAGTGGAGGAGTAACCGTTTAGAGTCCGGGAGATCCGTGTTTTAAATCCCGGCTAAGGCATTGAATTTTTCAGTCTGACACTACCTATTCATAATAATATCTCATCTATGTCACACACTGATAAATCAGCATTATACATTACGCCCTATTATTTGCAGATGGTCTAATGAATGCCGAATATGCAAAATTGGTTTCGTAATTGGTTTGCCCTCCGCAGGAGTGACACCTCCCTAGCACTTACAATCCAATGCCTAGGGTCAACCCGTAGCCTAGCATGAACATGAAGTAGATGCAAGCGAAATTGATGATAGGAAAGGTGATAAAGGAGCAATTGGTGCAATAAGTGGCGGGGGAAAAGGAGAACTCGCTTCGTCCACCACAAATCCCACATGCGGGCGCTCGGGATATAACCCAGGCCACCTAGATACATATTACAATAATTATTTCATTCATCTTATAATTTGTCTCCGCATTTATTAGAGCTATGGGTGGCGAGTGGTCTGGACACTCAGCCACCACGACGTCTATATGGGGAGTACAACAAATTGAGATTGAATATAGATTTTAGGAAAACTAAACACTTAAATATGTATATTTGAGAATTAACAGAAAATATAAATAGAAAAGAAGGGAATTAGAAGGTAAAGACACTAAAATTCTGTGATAAATTTTAGAATAACTTGCAAAAACTATTGTGAAAGTGAAAAAGAATAAGTGAGTAAGAAAAGCAATTAGCATGCTAAACTCACTTTATGGAGTAGGAACGTTATCATAATGTAAGAGTGAATCTTTTTCACAGAATACAGAGGATTATGCTTCTCTATTTAATTGATGAAAATAAATCTGCCTTCATTTATATTGGTTATGAACAAACAAAATACATATATTAAAAACTTAATGACCTTGATGGTGCCTCACGGATGTTATGTACTTAATGACCTTGTTGCTGCCTCGCGGATGTTATATACTTAATGACCTGGATGTGCCTCGTGGATGTCATATACTTAAATGACCTTGTTGGTGCCTCGCGGATGTTATATACTTAATGACCTTGATGGTGCCTCGCGGATGTTATATACTTAATGACCTTGATGGTGCCTCGCGAATATTATATACTTAAAGACCTTGTTGGTGCCTCGCGGATGTTATATACTTAATGACCTTGATGGTGCCTCGCGGATGTTATATTCTTAATGACCTTGATGGTGTCTCGCGGATGTTATATACTTAATGACCTTGATGCTGCCTCGCGGATGTTATATACTTAATGACCTTGATGGTGCCTCGCGGATGTTATATTCTTAATGACCTTGATGGTGCCTCGCGGATGTTATATTATTAATGACCTTGATGGTGCCTCGCGGATGTTATCAGCCACATCAGGGATATAATAATTACTTTTAAGTTCGCTATCTCCAACTTTTTAAGTGGTCATTACATATAATTATGTTATCAGAGAGAACTAACTATTCTGGTTAGATTCACTCATTTAGAAGAATATTCTGTGGTTCTGGTTTTCATCTGGAACATGACACTGACAGTTTAAAGTAAAAGATATGAAAGGTGATAAAGAGCAATGTTCTGATGAAACGGAAGTATTCCTAGTTCTTCGTTAGTTATATATTGTGAGCGTGTTTTTTTACGATGCAATAGCATACAGAATGGTTATAATATACATCTGTCAGCAACTGGACACATGGTGGTTGGTTGGTCCATTCCGAAAGCGGTTCCACAGCACGGGATTATTGTACGTCATACTCCAGAAGAATAGGATGACACGAGAGTATTTTCGACGGGCGGCCGAAATCGGTCCATGAAGAAAGAGTTCAAATGGTGAGACCCTGGCATAGTCCAAGCGTTCTTAATCTTCCGCGCTAGGAGCCCCCGCCGCCGAGAGCTGTGTGGTGTTCGAGCTATAACTCACAGTGTGGCGATTAACTCCAGAATTAGAATAACTTTAATGCAACAGTAGGTCCTCTTAAATTAACAATGTGAGGAAACACTAATAACTATTACTAATGCAATATTTCATTTCATATTTTTGACACATGTTTTGTTTCAATCCGTCATAAGTAGTATCTTTTGTTTAATATTTATAAAGCTGTTTGCACAGACATAGCAGAACGGAATATGAACGAGAGAATTCTTAGGCATGCTTTTCCAACTTATTGAATGCTTACGCAACGAGTTTAGACTTAAGTTGTTCTTAAAACTGTAGTCCAAACTAGATGCGTTTATGGAATCCATAGAACATGATGACCCAAAGACACTGGCTCAACATTTTTACTGCTTTTGAAGTGCTAATTTTGATTTTAAGTTTCTCAAAAACTATTAATAATGTAATGTAGATGACTTTCATACCAAATACAACAATCTATGTAAAATTAGGTAAGTATGCTAAAAGTTAATATTATTGCATACAAGTAATATAAATTGTTTATCACCCTCCATGTTCCAGGAATAAAATGATAGCTCCTTTTACCTAGGGTCGCGGGTTCAAACCCTGCGGAGGACTATAGATTTTTTCGGATCTAAAGTTCTTTTGGAAAGGAAGTAAAACTGGTGGTCCTGTCTGGTAGATGTACGACGTAACAGAACGTCAGACCTGATAAAGACAACTCTAAGCAAAATTAAGCCTGGTGTAGAATGTCATGCCGATTAAGAAACATTCAACAAATTAAACAAAAATATATTCAACTTTCTTTATTTAAGTATTACTAGGAGTATATCCAGAAAATAACCTATAGATAACTTTTCATTGACATGGGTGTTTTAATACACGATCTAATTAAAATGTTGTTTCCTACATCTGAAGACAATATCCCTCCAAATGCTTTATGTTATGAATTGTCTATCTGTCTGTCTGTCTCTCTCTGTAAGTCTGTATGCATGTGTGTATGTGTGTTTGTGTGCAGGTGTGTATATATGTGTATGTATGTATGTCTGTGTGTATGTATGTATATATGTATGTATGTGTGTATGTATGTATGCATGTATGTATGTAAGTAAGTGTGTATGGATGTATGCATGCATGTATGAGTGTATTTATATATGTATTATGTGTGTATGCTTGCATGTATGTGCGTATGTATGAATGGATGCATATATGTGTGTATGTATGCATGTATGTATATATGTAGGTATGCATGTATGTATGTATGCATATGAAGTCCTGGCTAGGCGATGTCCAGCACGCATATTTTGTAATACTGCGTCGCCACTGATTCGCCTTATTTAGCTGGCGACAGAGCAGGGCGGTAGACCAGTTTCATTCAGGGTCACTTGCTCCATTATTTTCATTAGGACACTACCTTAGTACGCGAAAATATAATTACTGCTCTTATAATATAAACATCACATTCCCTCTAGTTAAGCGATCTGGCCCACCAAATTTGTTACACTTTAACTCACGTGCAGAATTCATGTGGTCATTTTCCATCAGTTGTAGATCAGACATTAACAAACCAGATATTTCCCGCAGCTCAGTGCTCACGAGAATCAATAATATAAAATGTACAAAATATATGGCCCACATTATCTTAGAAACTATTTCAGGAAATCAGGCTAAGATATTTACAGACAGTAGATGAGTTGCTTGCAATTTTAATAATCATCCTCATTTATTATTTTACTTGCTTCTAAGGCCACAAGTCCCTTATTTTTATTAAACAGAGCATATTAAATAATGTGACAGCCGTAATTGAGTGGAGCTATGATTCGTTTTCAACAATAAGTATGTGTTACCCTTCAATTGTAATTTATCAGCAATTTTATTGGTATCACAGATCACAACAATACTTAGGCGTATTTATCAGCCCAAAATATCGTAGAGTTATTCTAAATAGCTTCTGAGAAAACCGATCAATTATAGTAGAAATTATTACTCACAGAAAAATCCGCTCAAAGCAAAAATATAGAACCAAGTGTAACATATTTTCAAACAAATAGTCACAAGGCTTAAGCTCACAGAAGCAGACATTTTTAATAGTAGTAGGAGTTGAAATAGATTGTCGCCCAGCTGAATTTGCCCTTAGTATACACGTTAATTGATTACACTATTCAAGTTGATTTCTAAGACGCAATATAATGTTTTTCTGTATGTTCTCGTAACATTATATAAATTATTATAAAATGGGAAGAATGTTGCTGGAAAGCGTTTTATAACGTTAACGGTTGAGTTTTTGGGCAACTATTTTAGATATTTAGAATTGTAGCTTTTGTGTAATACTAGAGGGGAGGAATATTTTTGTTGAAACTTGGCTCATAAACAAAAAGTTGGTGTAGCATATATTGGGGGAACTACTACTAAATTCAGGTCAAAAATCACACGTGAGATGGATTGACCTATTGCAAATATTTACGTCATATCCAAAGCGCATCCCAACCCATCTTCGGCATGAAAATGAGCCAATGAAATAGTTAGTTTATGGTCTTACGCGTGGATAACTTTTTTATAAATTGTAGTGTATGGCCAAATCCGCACGCTGTGATAATGTAACACCACGCGGAACCTGCGTTGCTTTGTATACGGAATCCGCGCCAAAAAGCGAAGTCCATAAATGTTTTGAATGTTAATTGTGATTAGTGCCACGGAAATTAAAGTATCTTTTGTACGAGCCGATGCTCTCTTGTGAGAGAAGTAACTCTGTTGAATCACGCCAGGAGCTTTCTACGCGAACGTAAATTGTAAGGAAATAAGAAAACATCAGCCCAATAATGTCAATAGTTAATGTGTGATAAGTTCCCGTACCACTTCCCCGAGATCTCCGTCCGCCTACTACCATAGGCAAATAGAACTGCATTGCCCGCCACTGAGTGAGAATAGCCGAGGGCGCCTAGAACCACACCTTCAGGACCAGTCGTCGCTTCGTAGACCAGTACTTCAGGTATGTCCCGAGTTCCTACCTCAGAGTTTAGAGCTGAAATGCGGACTGATACCCAGAAAAATATAATAACCCCTAAAAACCAGCACTGCTACAGTTTTGTAGTATGACATGATAGACATAGCATCAACTTTAATTATATATTTAAAACGTAAGTTTTTTGCTTATAAGATAAAACACATATAGAAAATTAAAGAGAACATTTCAGCTTATAAACATGTATACAAACTAAAAAGTTAACTTTTTGGTATAGTCTCCCCTTAATGAATGCATTAAGTTGAATAATAGTGTACCTGTAGGAATAGATGATGATAATAATGATACAACTGGATTCGTAAGGAAACCGGAGTACTCGAAGAAACACGCCTAAACGCTTCTGCCTCCACACAACTCCACCCCGCTGCCAAGGCAATACAACTGATAGGTACCGTTCATTTATATAAATATTATCATATACTTTCGTATTTGAGTGCTTCTCTTCGATGCCATTCTGTTCCTTCGTCTGGTTGTCTCCAATCGAGAAACCTTTATTCGCTGCATAGTATATGTGTGTGTGTGTGTGTGTGTGTGTGTGTGTGTGTGTGTGTGTGTGTGTGTGTTGTGTTGTGTTTACGCGCGCGCGTGTAAATTAATCATTTTGTCATTATAAGAGCTATTCTCTCCGTCGGACAACACCCCCTAATTTTAATGCCTAATAGTTAAGCAAAGGTACTAGAAGGTTAAAAACAGTTTGTATCCTAGATTTTAGAAAGCCTAGAAAGCCAACATCTTTTAACTTCTTGGTCACATCGCAAATGTTACCATAGGATTGTTGGTTCACCCGAGTCTAGTACACTAGAGAAACGGAGTTAGTTGTGTGATGATCACGATTTCGCAGCTGAGATAACAGAAGACCACTATAAGCAAAACGTCCAGCGACTGCCTACTGATGGTAGCCTCTAAGTCCACTGCTAGATTCTGAAGACTCACTACGACCAAGTAAATTTGCATATAATTGCCGTCAACTATAATGCAATTAATAATGATAATTATGATTAAAATTTAACCCAACGTGTTTGTAGTCTAATTGAAAGGAAAGTTATGCCCTTTTTAGTGTTTATTGTATTTATACCATGTTCAATACAGAAGAGTGATTTGCAACTATTTGTACGTAGTTGTAATATATTGTTAATATGAGTTTGGAAATTTGAGAAAACGTATTTTGTAAACATAAATAGTTTGTAATCAGAAAAGTGACAGCGAGCAACTTTTAAGTTCTTTTGTTGGTAAGGCGCAATCACAAGACAACCAATAGATTTTAAGAGATAGTTGAGCTTAGCTTCTTAAGCAGGAAAAGACGTTTTGTTAAAACCTTCATCATTTGGTCAGATATTGTAGCCTATGAGATTAAAGTTGTAGGATAAGTGAGCAAAATGGCTCCACGTGAGGGGCTTTTATTCAAGAGGTCCCGGTTCGATTCCCGGTTGCCGTTCACTCTGATCGAGAATTTTTCAGTAATATTCTTGGTTGACCAAGGCGAATGGTTTTGGGGTGTATTCTAGCTGAATTTCCTCTCTCTCCCATTTACTCCCATTTCATTTACCTCTTTCTTATTCCAGGTTGGCAGTGGTGAGCGGATGGCGCAGAGATTTGCGAATTGAAACCTGTGCATTTATTTCACAAGAACAATGTGAAATTTAAGACGATGAACTTGTTACACTTTGGTAATAAATTCGCGCCTAACAAATGTTAAATAAGTAAAAGCTTTATACACTTAAAAAAAAAATATATATATATATACTGATTGGTTAGTTGGATTAGTCAGGACATTTCGGTTGGTCGTTCAACTTATTTTCGATAAAATGGAAAAAAGAGCAGTATCGTTTAATGATTTTCCTGTTTTACTTTTAAGGGAATCCGGTAAGGCAGTTAATGACAATACTAAACTTTAAGCTTAAAGGAACATTATTTCAGAAACCATTTATGGTACCTTCTCAAATGTCTACAGTACATTATATGGACCTTTATATACACTGTAACGTGGGTGATTTTTGGATGAATAATTATTTGAAGAGCACATAATTTGTTTGCAGTAGTCAATTTTTCATTAAAAATATCATACCAATTACTTCAAAATTTAAAATCCATAGATAATTTTAAAAAATAGCGCTGTTAAAATGTTTAAATTTTATATAAACACAATTCCTGAAAGTATGAGCTTTCTATGTCTAACAGTTTCTGTGTATCAACAAATGTAGTTTTGAGATCTCAAGCTTCAAAGTTAGAAGTAATCGTTTGAATATCGCAACACCACAGGACGGGTTAGCAGGGTTACCAAGAATATATTAAAATAACCCAACACCACAGGACGGGTTATCAGGGTTACCAAGAATATATTAAAACAATTAGCTTATATCCGTTTACACCCCTCAGTACGTGGTACCGTGAAGTCTTTATAATCCTTGCAGAAAGCATTCAAATGCAGTTTCCGTACAACAGTTATTATAGCGAGGTCTGTCCTCTCCAGGTTACACCTTCCGAGGGGTAGAACTTGCTGTGCCATGCCTTCTTGGAGGTACTAACTTGATAAGTAAAATTATAAGACTGCAAAAATAGAAAATTTTGATGTAATGTTTTTCATTATACTGTTCTTAATTATCAATGCATCTGCACTTATTCTCTCAACAGCTTGAATCTATTATGCGGAAGAAGCCGTCAAAAAGAAAGAAAGAAAAAGAAAGGAATTCCAATTGCAGAGTATAGAACATAAAAATCCCATCCTCCCTAAAGCCCAAAATGCGAAAGAGTGTAAATGTGTGTGCGTGTGTGTGTGTGTGATTTTTAACATTTCTAAAGCAAACCGAACGTAAACAATCCCAAATATATATTATAATAAAACAGTGAACAAGGACAATGCCGACAATATTAACTTAGATGTTAAACGTGACACATAAATAGGAACAAAAAATCTGATATGTTCCATTCGCATAGCTTTCTCTACCAACTGTGAAACAAATTATTCTTACGAAAGCGTATTCTTCTATCTACTTCCTACTAATCGAGATAAACTGAAACAGAATTGGTAATTGGGAGACAAGGGAATACACTAAGCTAAAGCGATAGCCAAAGTCTTTAAAATCTAGTGATCATATTGAAATTCGGTTCTCTTTACATGGCTAGGCTGAAAAAGAAAGAAGAAAAGAAAAGCGAGAAAATGCCAAACAAGACCATTTTAAGGGGCATTCAATAAGTCCTTAGAAAATCCAAAATCGATTCTGAAATCCTACATTTTGGAAGGCTTAAATCAGTTGGAGAAACCCTGGAGCTAAAACGAGATTATTTTGTAAAATAAGAAAAAAATCTCCCCGAAAATAATTTGTTTTTCTATCTTTTCCTAAGACCTTTTTGAACACCCTCGTATCTCGGAAACAGTTAACTTAAGAAAAGGTGAACCTGAAATAAATTGTTTGCCTTAATTTTTGGGTGGTAAGATTTGTTCTTTTTGTTACAGGTTGCCAGTTATACAAAATACATTCAGAATGAAGCGGACTTCAGAGACTATTCCGAGAAAACTGAGGATTTGCATTTAAGATGTATGAAAAGTATTAAACCCTTGGATTTTAATCAAAATTGTCAAAGTCATTTTTCAGAAAATAAAAATGTTTGTAGAATTTTCAACTTGAATAGTATTTTGGATTGGGGGAGATTGTTAACCATCTTCGTGTCGAGTCCTTGGAAGCTGCACAACTTAAATGTCAAACCGACTTTTCATTTCTGAGTTAATTGTTCCGAGAAACGACACACGCACCTTTTTCTAACTTTTGTTTTATTTCAGAGGTTCTCAACACGTTCATTTTCAGTTTAATCTCGTTATAAACTTTTGGGTGGAATCCAATACTTCCTATACTTACTGTATGTAGCATAGAAAGTAAAAGAAAAAAGCATAGTCAGCTTATGCAATACTTATATATTATATGCTATACTTATATATTATATGCTATACTTATATATTATATGCTATACTTATATATTATATGCTATACTTATATATTATATGCAATACTTATATATTATATGCTATACTTATATACTAATATATATATATATGCTATACTTATATATTATATGCAATACTTATATATTATATGCTATATTTATATATTATATGCAACACTTATATATTATATGCTATACTTATATATTATATGCAATACTTATATACTATATGCTATACTTATATATTATATGCAATACTGATAAATTATATGCAATACTTATGCCAACACTTTTAATACTCATTACGTTTTCAGCTATTTCCTCTGGTATTGTATTCGAGCCCATTAACATGTATGCTAAAAACTATGATGTGTTACATTCACATGACCTTCTCTGCCTATTCTACAATAAAATATTCTTTAAAAACCTTATTCACATGTGCACTTCATGCTAATCGAGATAAACGTTACCAGAAATATATTTATGTCATATTTCCTTGTAGATATAAGGGAAGGAATAAGGTAAAAGGGATTACACTTGATTAACTCGATAGTCAACCATTTTTAGAGCTGGTCGCTATGTGGTAGCTTTCAAATTCCTTAGTCTTTGACCAGTGTGAAAACAAAATCCGTTTGAGAGAATTATACGTGTTGGGAAATAAAAACTAATAATAACAAGGAATATCTCGGAAATGGTTAACTCTACAAAAAATCTATACTACATAAATTATGTGTGGAGACATTTTTGACAGTTTTAGCTATGCAAACGTCATCCAGGATGAAGATGTCTTCAGAGACTATTAATGAAAAATTCGAGATACATTTATGGCTTGTCATGAATATATCTTAATCATACGGAATTTTAATAAAATCGTAAGTAATTTTTGAGAGAAACAACATTTTCCAAAAATATTTATGTAAAGGGTAGTTTGTGGTCACGGGATTCTATTTAAATATTCGTTTCGCATCCTTGTAAAATATTAAGTTTGGTGTTTAACAGATTTTTATCTTGAGTTAGGCTTTTCTCAGTCAACAGACACACAGAAACACAACACACACAAACAAACACATAAACACACAAACATACATACACACACACTTGTTTCTAAAAAATATTAGCAGAGATAGCAGTACGATGATAAGTAAATATGTTTCATTTGGCGTATATAATGTGAACGTGAACTGCTCGTATATGGGAACCGATAATTGTCACTTGAATAAGTAAGTGGAAAAGTGTGTTACTTCTCTGAGCTGCTCAGGAAACACAAGAGGGAAGAACATTCGTACGGAAGAATGAAGTGGTTTATATAATTACTCATACTCATTTTTATATCTATAAATGTTTTGGTAATAACTATAAACGGTTTTTTCAATCTTTGTAATGCTATTCTTACTCCTCCCCCCCAAAAAAAAACAAAAAACAAAAAAAACAAAAAACAGGATTGCTTCATACCAACTGCCCCGTATTTGGCGTATCCATATTTCCCGTGGTCTGCTGAAAGAGTTGCAGAACTCAACGGAGTTATTTCAAGTTAAAGCCTGTCATTGGTGTACTGGGGAGAGTGACCTTCGCTTTACACGTCTTGCTTTCAGCGGGGTTGCGCTCATGCCAGGGGTAAAACGAAGTCTCTTTTGGCGGGTTTTAAGTTGAAATATCCCCATTGAGTTCTGCAACTCTTTTCCCCACTGAGTTCTGCAACTCTTTTAATGCACCAAGGGATTCTTGCACACCTCAAATCCCTGATGTCTCTGTATATATTTGCATACATACGTATTTCAGTAGTTCTTAGACTTGGTAATAAAATCATATAAATGTGTTTAACAATCATGAAACCTGAAGCATGCATGAATGCATTTAATTTGCTGATGCATTTGGGTGGTCACGGGTTCGCTCCCAGTGGACCGTGCACTCTGTTGAGGTTTTTCACCTTCACTTCGTAAATCTGATGCTTAATCTCCACCATTTCCTTCACCTTTCAGGTGTGTATCCAAATTCTTGGTACGTGGCAGCGCTAAATGCGTAAGCCTGTAAATGCTGCTTTCGGCGCTAAGGCAGCACTGTGGTCACTGTCCTTGCAGAGAAGGGGATGTTTCACAAGACCCGGTTTTGACGGCCGCGCGGCGGATTCCGGCACAACTTTCAGCCTCTGAATTCGGGACTTTGTGCGTCTCTGTAGCATCCATGCCTGCGGCCTGTGGCCTCCTGTAATTCCCTCAGTTCATCTGTTCCTCCTGGGGGGGGGTGTCAGCCCGCAGTAGATCTCTATAGATAGCTGTGCGTGAGGTGTCCGTTTTCTAGTCTTTCCTTTTACCTTCTATATTTAAAGCTACTACACTTAGTACTGTCGCTATTTTACGCATACGCCTCATTCATATGTCACCTTTAATACCCAGTTATGTCCGTGACCTTGGCTTTATAGGTATTTCCTGACCAGCAATTAAATATATTTAGTGTTTTACTGCCCGGGTTAAACTTTTGTTGCTTTTTATTTTTTAAAATTTAAACCAGACAGTCTACCCATTCATCCATACTATGAAACGTTAGAACATAAGATTACCCTAATCGCAAAAATTTGCCCTTTCTGACAGGAATCGGGGCTTTACTGGTTTAGAAGTTACCAACACTGTCAGCAACAGTTTAAATGCAACTCTGTAGGACATGCAATGTGATTGCTTGCGTATTCTTTTCATCTTCCTCTTCCTCTTCAGCAGGAACAGGTTTCAAACGCTGCAAGGTCGACAGCAGATAAATAGATAAATAACATTACTTTAAGCTCAATAAAACTCGAATCATTTGATTACAAATGTTTAGCAATTTAAATAATGCAAATCCTTTTCAGTTTTGACTCCCAACAGGTTTTTTTTTTTTCGAGTGTTAATATGATGATTGCTGTGATTAAACGTTCTAGGCAACAAGTGTTTTAATGAGCTCAAAACGATAAGTTTAATATTTCTTGATATTCAGTGTCATGAAATATTTTTGTCGAGCCAAAACAAGGTAAATATATATTAAGTTATTGGCAGCAGCAGCAGCTGTTAGACTGCCTGCCTCCCGTCAAGGCTATACAAGATGGACTCCAGCGACCTTGTGGCCGTTTGCGGATTTATCCCCTCTGCCGTTTCACTTTCATTTTCAATCCCATTGTCAGGCTATTATCCCTCGCTCAACGTAGTGCAATCAGACGAAGGAAGGTGCTCAATATGAAATAGAAAAGAATGATGGGTCCCATTCACGCGACTTTCTCCAACTCTGAAGCAAACTATTCCTAATACTTAGTTCCTTATAATCAGAAGGGGATGCACTGGTCTAAAGTCATAAAGTCAAATGTTTAAAGACTGATTGATTTGCGCCTGAAATTCGGATCTCTTTACATAACCAGTATAACATAAGAAACAAGAATGACAAATTGCCGTTCGAGAAAACTTTAATGGTATATGATATAAATTGTGTGTTTTAACCAGATCCACTTTTTTGCATATTTATAGCAAGTTTCTGTCTCTTAAGGTTTACAAGTTGTGCAAAATTATCCAGAATGGAGAGGTCTTCAGTGCCTATTGGCAGAAAATTTAAGATGTACATTTTATTTTTCATTTAAATATCCTTAATTTACTTACGCTATTTTAATACAAATCATCAGAGATATTCTTGAGAAAATCAAAATTGTTAAAACATTTTCTCTGCAAAAAAATAGTTTGGAATGGAACATTTTTCTGAAAGACTTCGTAATACTAAACATAAATACTAAGCTGGGTATTTATGGGAATTTTGGTTTTGAGTCGTGTTGTACACACACAGCCTACTCGTAGCATAGCTGCTGCCGGAACCCTATATTTTGGCTTCTTTGTAAATATTGACATTTACCGTTTTAGTGTCTAAGTGTTTAAGTGTCGGCGAGGACTGTGGTAGCGCCCTCTCGTGTAGAAGATTGCGCTTTGGAGTCTCAGGATAGCGCAAGGGATCGTCAGTATACTCAGGGGGTTTATTCACACCTAGCGCTCACCACGACGAGACGAAGAACTGCTGGCTCCACGATGGCTCCCTACCCCAATCTGGTTCCGGGGTCTGACTGACTGAGGTGCGGAATCCCGCCGGTACACCACACTACGCTAAAACGTATACAAGGCTGGTAGAAGACACTTACTGAGATTAGTAGATGCCACGTGCTTGTATATACACAATATCCAACATCCCGAGCCTTAGTGTTACCTTAAAAGCAACAAATTTCCAATCGCAATGATTCCTTAATAGACAGCACTTTTGGGAAATCAATTAATTAAAATAGCTGTCATAATTCAGAATCCTGGCAAGGATTCCACCCAAAAGTGTTTTTCATTATTAATGCTGCTATATAAATAAAAGGTGTAATGCAGCATATACTTCTGCATTTAGATCTTTTTATAAGGATTTCTTTTGACAGCAACTATTAAATGAGGGCATTGCGTTATGAATATTTTAATTGATTCTTTTTTATGCAGAATAAACTAGTATTCAAACGCCAATAAAATTACAGAACCGGTTTTATAATGGGACAGACATTAGCAACTTTTACAGAAATTACATTTTCGAGCAATTATTTATAGAAGTAGTAGATGCAACCACGCAGTGTGCAACAAATGACACGTTTCCAAAATACCTAGGGAATTGAGGTAGAAAGATGAAATTCTGTAACTGTGCATGCTGACAAATGTGAGCAAATTTAGTTGAACTTTCTTCTGCGATTCTTGCGTGCTTCATGATTGTAAAGGATCAAAAGATCAATAAGAGCTGCTGTTCTGTTTCTTAATGCTCTTCGATGTCCACAAATTGAGCTATTTTGCTCATTCAACTGAGAGAAACATGACAAAAAACACGTGGCTTGTAGATCGCTTAGTACTGATAAATACATTTCAAAGTTCATTTTTCTGGCACTCTGTATGGTCTGAGACTCACTCCACCAAGAGATGACGGATCTTATTCTGAGGTGGAGGCCACCAGCCAATGGTAAGCAGTACCTGTGATGGTGATGATCTGAAGGTGGTGGAATGAAAGGACCTAAATCTTTCACTGTGATCTCCAAATTAGCTGGAAGTTGGTTAGCTAGTCGAGATGAAGATGGAGCGGAATTAAAATCGCAGGAAATAAAATCATTGATCCGCACTACAACAGCCACAAACGAAATTGTTGAACTACTCCGACGCGTATAGATATGCGTTGTTGGAGTAAAGAGCGCATCACTGAATCAAGAGGAACCCAAATCACTGACAAGTAACAAATGTGTGTAAAAATACGCTACAATTGGAAATGTAATATTTAATTGAGCATCAAATTGTGTGTTGAACATTTATTTGCGTCTAACCTGCCTCTTGTACGAATGTACAAGATTCCTTATTTCATATATTAGCAGAGAAGGCATGAGACACTGTCAATAATATGATCAAGTGTCTACCAGTCAGGGCCCCTGACGCGTGTAAATCAAGGGACCAATAGCCACGCTCGCTAAGGCGTCTCGCTTTGGTGCTTCGTAGCGCAGGGGAACGTGGGTTCGAGTCCCGCCTTGGGCATGGGTGTAATATTTTTGTGTATATGTGTGTGTGTAACAGAAGAAAACAGCTAGTCCAGTAAACAAAGTAAAAAGAAAAATTAGGTAAATAAAAGTAGGGTACACAGCGCCGGAGTCCCAACCAGACTCCGGAACTATTTAAAAAACATCGCTCAGACAGCTCACAGTGAAAAAGAGATTGCGGTGGGAGTAAGGAAGGGACAGGCAGGCGGAGCGGGCAGACAAACTAAGGAAACAGAGAAATAAGAATGCTATTGTGAGGAGTGGGGGTTATCGAAATTGTGTTTTGCACCTTGTAATATAGAATATCGTTTAGTCCAAAGTAGCCGGTTCTTTGATCACAACCTGCTGGATTTTCCCCAAGAGCATTTAAAATAGTTATGGTCTCAATTGGTTCCTATATTTTGTTGAACTGACAACTACTTTAGCTTGTACCATTCTGGTACAAAATAATGTGGCAACACTGTTCTTACGCTCCAGGCTATTTGTAGAGGCACTTGTTATTTAGCCTGAGTGCTTATTGCAGCTGTCTTTAAGACCATACTGAGGAGTATTTATTGGCTCAATTTCACACATATTAAAATTATGTTAATTGTATTAACAATATGAACTTTGTCTGCGACTGCTTTCGCAGAATCCATCTTTTGACTGCTCAGTAGGAATGCTGTATTTCTGCTTTTCAGAATTAATCTTAGTGTATTTGCCCACAACCACTTACCCGGATTTATTGACATTTATTGGGTAAAGCAGGCAGATCTTTTTATTTGGAATTTCTTTCAAATCATTCATGAGAAGCATCAACTCTACACGAACAAATGTATCTTGAATTCTTGTGAAATATGCCAAGTGAAATGGAAGACAAGAGTTACGATATCAACTCTTTCTTACACACACACACACACACACACACACACAAACACACACACTAACACTCACACTAACACACACTCACATACACTCACACACACAAAACGTCTTAGATGTATGAATGCGCAGACTTCAACAGTGGGCTTCCTGTACTTTAAACTGAAACCTAACTAACATTTGTCAAATGTTTCATTGCGCATATGTCACTATTACTTTATTTTCACTTCTGGAATTAGAATAGCGAGGGGCGAGCTGCAGAAGATGATATATTTATGCTTTTACCATCTGATGTTAAATAGAGACTTTTAGCCATAAAATAATATATAAGAACTGGATTCCAGCGTGTCTACCGGAATAGTGTCGTGGTCATATGCTTGGCAGCTACGCCACATGCTGTAGAGCGGAGGGTCAGGAATGTTGTGCCTCGACACTGCAAAACAGCTGGTTCTGTCAATGCCTCAGATACGTTAAATGCATTCAGAACTATGTCAGTATTTGTAAATCAGGAGTATGCGTCTTGCTTATGGCAAAGCTTAATCATTTAGATTATTATTTCTGGAAACATCTGAAAAGTAAGGTGTAACATGACGAAGTTACTACTGTTGATAATCTCCTCACACGCGTGTTTGAAGCAGCCCTAGAGATTGGACAAGAAGCTCTAACAAATGTTGGTTAAGAAAATGGGATGCTTGCATTGATTCTAATGGACCACATTTTAAACATCTACTGTAAATAAAAATATCATAATATGTTTAGAAAAATGTGATTTTGATTTAATTATTCCACGATACACCTGAATGAGGTAATTACATATTCACATTTGAATTTACCTTTACTTTGATCATCAGACTTAATCTATTGTGTCAAGTCTCACGAATACGATTGGATAGTTTGAAAAAAAGAAACTACCCCATCCCCCGTTAGTGGCAACAGCTCATAACAAACACACAGGCACTTGGTGAACCGGATTCCAGGCATAAACCAAAACAAAACATTGGTTTGGCTGCAAATTAAGAACAAAGTATTCGGCTCAAAAGCTCTACTCTGTTGTCAGACTGTGCTGATGATGCATTAAATAATGTTGAATACCTACCTCTGTAACCTTTCAAAATGGACAAAGTTGTTATTGGACCTTATTTTTCGACATATTTGGATCGCCCAGCACGCAAAATACTCCTAACACCTTGTAAATGTGTATGATAAATCATATGCCAGTAAGTATATAATTAATTAATACGATAAGATGTTGGGCTTCCTGACAAACTTTAGCAGTGCATTAATTAATTGATTAATTTCACATTGTATCTATATACAGTAATTTTGCCTTGGAGAAATTCTACCCGAGTTAATAAACTTCTTATTTTTCAGAAATGCATTATTTCAGTTTTAGCTGGTGTTATATTTGCAAACAAAATATATTATAAATATTTATTTGTTATTCAAAGTAGTATATATTTCATTTCATTATACGTTTTAATATTTTATCTATGTGAAACATTATACGTACATTTGTACAGATTTAGAAGTGGTGATTATACTACAAGATATGCGCAACTTATATCACTCATGCTTGCAGAATTTTATCAACGTAGTTGTAGGAATATTGCTGGCATTGTTATCAATATTCCACAAATGAATCCGAGACAAGCAGGTCCGCTTTTTAAAGAACAAATTTAAAATAAATTGATTTTATTATATTAAGAATGTGTTAATTGTGATATTACTGGCATAATTTGTGATTTACTATATGTCTATATACACACTTGTCCTTCGACGCTTACGGAAACAGATATTCTGTGTCCAAAAAATGTGTTCCACTCACATGACATTCTCTACATCGCTGTAACAAATTATTGTTAAAAAGCTTATTGTTCTACCTACTTCATGCTATTTGAGATAAATATTAGCAGAAATGGTTTACTTCTTGCGTCCTTGTAAGCAGACTATAGTACACGGCTAAAGTGATATTCAAATATTTTAAGAGCTACTTGGTAACTAATTTAAATTCCATTTTCTGTGTGGCTAGATAACCAATTCCCGTATGAGAAAAAATAGATGTATTTTAAGGATGAAACCAATAACAATAAACAAAAGAAATAAAAACACACCAAAATAAGTTGCACACAATATAATATATTATAAGTCGGATAAACTATGCATATATATATATATATGGGATAAATTATGTGTTTCAACGAGATCTACATTTTTAAGAGTTAAGGTATTTTTTATCATTTACGGTTTAGCAAAATTCATCCAACATAAAGAGGTCTTAAGAGGCTATTCCCAGAAAAATAAAATTATACATTTTATGTGTCATGTAAATATCTCTAATATACGATATTTTGATCAAAATCGTTACAGCAATTTGTGAGAAAATCAAGATTTTTCAATGCAAAGGGTAGTTGGGGGTTTGGAGATTTTCTTGCAAATCTTCGTGTCGCATCCTTGGGAGATACTAAAGATAAGAACCAAATGTTGTATTTAACAGATTTTCTTTGAGATATGCTGCCCACAGACACACATGGGCATTTTTCTAAAAATATGTTGTTTTCTTATTCAGGGAGTCTAAAAACGTGTATTTCTGGTGAAATCGAATTTTAAGGTCAAATACAATACCTACCTTCTCTATACATTGTGTTCATAGTATAGAGAAAGCCATTAGTGTTGAAATGGAGGTTGATTGCAGAATTAGACGGTAAGTTGGATCTGTGTATAGATTAGAGCCGTTAAGTCAGCTTTCAGTCTCGCTTCGCAACTCAACGTATGAGAGCGCTTCACCAACGAGAAGTCTCGATTACTCACAACTCACAAGTCTCGTTATTAGAAGACTGCGGTGTAATGCATGGAAACTCGCATGAACTCATCTGTTTAAATTATTTAAGATTTAAATAGCCTACCAGGATAAGGATAACCCACACTAGGCAAAGGGTTAAAAACGAAATGTGGTATCACAGAATCTGCAGATATGTGTATGTGGACTCCACATTTATTAAAAATAAGTGGGTATATATTTTATTTCTCCTAAGATATTTTTGTTTCAAGAAGTAATTCTATTTTCTGTTGTTTTCTGTTTATACCTAGCAACACAAAGTAAAGGTATGCCATTAACATCGCCGATTCAAACAATTTCTTGGGATGTGTGCCTGTTATACGACGAGTCATATTGCATTACTGCAAGAGCCCGGTTTCTTATAAATGTACTCTTAACCTTTTACAACCTTCTGTTATTCTCCTTAGGCTTTTAAACAATTTTCCTAGTTTTTTAACAAAGTTCCTAGCCATTTTTTTTTTTTTTTTTTTTTTTTTAGGGTTTTAAACAATTTGCCTACCTATTTAAAGAAGTCCAAGACAAACGCCTTTTATAACATAATATAAATAAAAAAATGAAAACTATTTATCTTCATGGAAGATATGTACACCAATTTAAGGCAATTTGTTACACAGTATACTGGTGCTACAACATTTAAACTAAAACAATAAATGTTTTAATATATAACACTCAATAAAGCAAACTTCACATTTTAGCCTTGTTTTTGTACACAACCATCCACGTTTCCATATTTGCTGTTTTTGTTGTTTTTAAATATATACTTACAGGCAGAAAAAGATCATTCAACATCGCAAGATGGATTTGGCGTAAATGTAATATACGCAATTCCTATACAAAGTGATAAATGATATGCCTGGCAAACACCACATGAACAAACTCAAATTAATTGAAGAAAAAATTGATACATTTTCTACTGGGATTACAAAAAAGGAAAAAAAAAAGAAAAAAAAAAGAAAGCTTAGCTATTTTGTTATTAACACCCAAAGCTTCAGAATAAAAGTAATTTGAAACTTTCCAACTTACTTATAAGGGAAAAATAGGTTAAAACCTAAAAATCCGGGCCCTAGTTATTACGTAACCAGCTTATACTACGATCATACGTGAACTTACTTGGCTTGTAATTACGAGAATAGCCAAGTCGCCGCGTTCGTGATCAGTATACACGCGTTATATCACTCTCGAGGAGTGGCGTGGCTTACGAATGACGATCGAGTTGACCGCCTCTACTATAAATGTTTCAAGAAGTGTCACATCTCCACAGCAATAATATTATTTCTTTATTTGCCAGGCTATTGTGGAATGTATACTTGAATTCACGCTGAATAAAGCTTAATTTAATGCATGCAGTGCAACTCTGTTTAAAAAGAAAGCGATGGAGAGTTGAAGGTAGGGACGTGGCCTACAGGATATTCGTACAAGGACAACGCCCAACCACAGGAATGGTGTGATTCATGGGCCCCACTACAAGTCACGTACACTAAATAAATAAACGTGCACTTGTTTAAAAGCCTGAGTTGTATAGCATGAGTCTAGTGCTCTTATTACTTCTCTAGCACGTGTGTATAGTGTACTAGAAGGTAGAGTAGGTATTGTATTCCAATCAAAAATACAATACCGAGATTTTTCTGGAAACACATGTTTGAGAACCCCTAAATCCCAAAACATTAGATAAATGTCAGTGAGTGACGAAAAGTCGGTTAAACATCAAATTTAGTATTAAAGTTTAGTATCTTCCAAGGATACGGTAAGAAGTAGACAAAACTTACTGCATAAAAATATCGATCTGGTTAAATCAGATACTTTGGGTCATATACACTTTCTTGTAGAGATACACAATGTTATTGGTTTCTATTTTAAAATGCTTAAACTGTTCCCAAATGGGAAGCTTACATCTGTCTTGTTTTACTGCCGACCATGGAAAGGGAACCGAACATCCATATCACTCGCATAGTAAAAACATTTGACTGTGCCTTTAGCCTAGTCTTACCTTATTACCATTCTTCTTATAAGGAATTAATAATTAATAAGATAATTTCTGGTAATGCTTGACTAGCATTATGAATATAAAAAAAACAGTTTGTAAGAAAGTTTTTTTTTTGCAGAACAGATAGTGAAAGTCATGTGTGTATGAGTGTGAGCGTGCATGTGTATGTATGTGTGACTTATTGTACATCAGCCCCCTGAATGACAGGTTGAGAGAGTGCAATTTCAAAGGGCGGCCGGAATCCGGACAGAGAGCGAGCCGCCGTGGAGGGTCCCTAACAGTTCACCACGTTACGGGGGGTGCCAGGACACCATGGCTCAGTGCCGGAGAGACCACGTGAGTCGCAGGCAGCCGCAAAAGCCGCTGCATTTCCAGCGAGCATTCACCTCCACGGAATGGCGCCTCTATCCAGGTCCTCGCCGACACTTAAAGCCTGAAAGAGATCGTTTCGAAAGAAATGACAATGAAATGAGGAGACAAAAGTTCGGGAGAATAAAGAAATCTCCCCAGCATTGGCCTAGTGACCCGGGAAAACCCATGAGTGAAGGAGGTAGGCCGCGGGAAATCGATCCCTCGACCTCACCAATGCTAGTCCCAGACGAAACGCCGTGCCACCTGCTCGGTGAACGTTATGTGAATGGAAAATAATATATTTTACTTTTTTCGTCGTTTTCTCTTCATGCTTACGCTATAGTCTGCTCATTTACATCCCAACACATCCGTTACTATGATGATACAGTAAGCTTACCCAATTTTACAAGTGCGGAATTGGTGAAATAACAAACTAACACTCCTAACAATTTTGAACTGCGCAGCATTTTGCGGCAAATGCTGCTACAAAGCACTTCTATATAAAAATGTATCCTTATAATGGTGCATTTAACATACTATCAACAGCGAAAATTTCTTTCATATTTCTTTGAATTTAACTGAGGCAAAGAGTCAATATTACAATATTCCAATTTTAAAGTATAACAAACTGGTTTATGAACAGATCAGCGTATCAAGAAATTATCAATTCATTCTTATTACGCTGTAGGTACATTGTGTAGGCTCTTGTAGTTTTGCTTTTCTTGTGACAAATTAAAGATAATTTTTAGCGCTGTGAAAGACTTATTTCATCCATGTTATGTGTCTTCATAGATCCAAGTTTATAAAACGGAAGTTGGGGCATTCCCATTTAAGAAGGCTGTTAAACGTAACATTCATATCTGCTAAATTTTATTGGTGAAGATCTTGCTATAATGTTCACTGATGGAGTAAAGAATTTTAATTTCTATTTTGTTGCATGAGATTAATTTCAGAAATAATGTGTTAACTCAGTAAAAATATTTATTTCAATCTTTTTAGACGGAATGACGCCCAGCTTACCTACCCTATATGTTGCATCCCAGAGTAGGCAAACTTTCTATTAATTATGAAAACATTTACAAGGCTCCACCTCCCTTATTCATCACAGCCTTCCCCATAACATTCGTATATTAAAATTAAATTCGACATACCTATAACCCAGGTATCAAATCTACCTAATATAAAAAATCGATCGGTGGACATTTTTCTTGGCTACATACTCGGCAACCACTCTTTGATTTCAAAGCTTATTCCAATACTGCAAAGTTTTGGAATCTGTGAATGCTTTAGGCTATCATTTGGTTCAAATATCTTATGTTTTATATGTATATTTGAACATTAAAGTCAAAGTATGTTTTTCCTATCCTTCAAATCCTGCCAATTCCTGTTGATCAGCAATTAACTGGGTTCTTCCAGTTTTTATACTTCTTTGTTTTCTGACATGACCTATGGTTCTTAGCAGCAGTAATCTTATCTTTGCATAGCATTTGAACATTTGTTGAACTAAAGTTAATTTCAATTGCATTGATATAGAATGTTGAACATTTGTTGAATTAAAGTAAGTTGATTTCTATTGAATTTTACATAGAATGTTGAACATTTGTTGAATTAAAGTAAGTTGATTTCTATTGAATTGTACATAGAATGTTGAACATTTGTTGAACTAAAGTAAGTTGATTTCTATTGAATTGCACATAGAATGCTATTATGTTATGTTGACATTTCTGGAATTCGTTGAAATATTCTAGTCTTTAACAATAAGAGTATTGATTATTCCAATCAAAATAGCGCGCAAATATGTTATGGGAATAGATTACTATGAGATGACATGAGATTTTGGTTGACCAATGAATATAACCTAAACAACCAAAATCAATATTTTTACAATGATCTACAGGATTTTGCAGTGAATCCTCTCCCTTACCTCTTATGATTGTAAGTACAGTCCCGACGGAAGAAAAATACCCTGATAATGACGCAACAGGATCTGAAATATTGACAGAATGTCGAACTCCTTCAAGTTCAGGAATCGTCACTTGGTGGTGGACGAATCTTCGTTTGGAATGGTAGGGTAATTATTTACATAATTGCATTTGGGTTTGCTTTAAATAATAGCCTCATTATTTTTAAATAGCGGAGAAACTCATAACATACTCAATGAAGATTTCGCGCTCCCAGGCCATAAACAAAAAGAATGATCTTCTTGGTTAATATAAACTGTCGGTTCATTTATTTCTAATGTTAACAGTTTTCTCTCTCTATACAATTATTTAGCGTGGTCTGTTAAGGAACTTGATTACAAAATAAATACGAAGGAAATTAGAAGCCTTTGTCATCCATTACTTCAGTACATACATACAATAGTATTATAATAAAGATTATTCAGAATGTTATTGCAATAATAAATATGGCAGTTATAAGAACGTTAAAATTATGCCTCTTATTTCCATATATCTCTTGGCGCAGAACTCTTCATATTATTGCCTGCTGTCAGTTGGTCATTCCAGTCAGAAGAAAGCCCATTGTTAAGCTTCATTTAATGAAGAATAAACTTCTTCTAGTAGCACACAGTACTAGGTAGTTCTTTTGCAATGCACTATTGTATGAAGGACTAGGAATATTTCCAAAACATGCATATATCTCTCAGAACAGTGGATTTTGGATTAGAAACTTCCTTTACTCAATTTTCACCTTGTATTCATAAAACAATAAAATAAAAGAAGATAATTTATAGATAAGATACTTCGTGTGATTAACAAGATACTTTATGTATATCCACATTTTGATTTTATGCTATTCACACAACACACTTTTTCGTCCTGTAGAACCTTCTTTTATTACATGGAAAATGTCTTGCAATCCACCACAGAATTTTGTATGGTAGCTCCCATGAACGAACAATTTTTAGAAAAATGACCGCGCTCAGGTGTGTGCGACTAAGACCCGGTTGCATAAAAATCGCTAACTGTAGTTCATTAATAACCGAAGATCAGAAATACTTGGTTTGCTTCTCCGCGCGGATTGATTGTATAATGCTGATATTAGTTTAATGAACTCAGTTCACTGTTGATCCGAGAACACAAAATTAAATACGGCAACATGACCAACATACGCCAATTTTCGTATTGCATCGAAAGGACTCGAGAATCTTCGGGACTATTCGGATTTATTGGATTCAAATGCACAGGATAACCTGAGTAGACATAAAAAATACTCAAATGCAAATTTCTGTTTATGGCTTTTACTCCCAAAAATAGTGTTATTTTATATAGACAGTATAATAATTGACTCTATATTCAAATCATATTGATCTAAATAGTTATTTAGTTTACGTTATCTTCATTATTTGCGCAATACCCCTCTCTCTTTTTTTTTTTTTTTTTTGTTCTGTTTACAATACTGTGACTTGAAAGCATAACCTTAAAATGGATACTCAAGAAAAGAAATAGGTGCGTTCTGCTAATTTTAAAAGCGAAGAGAAGGATATGTTAGTAGATATTGCTCTAAAACCTAAAAATATAATAGAAAACAAAAAAACAGACAGCAACACCACAAAGAGAAAGGAGGAAGCATTGAAGGAAATAACTTCGGAATTTAATTCTAGAAATGTTATTACACGCGATTGCAAAAGTTTAAGATTATGTTACGAAAACATAAAAAAGCGCACAAAGAAAATAAATGCTGAGGATTAAGTCAAACTTTACAAAACAGGAGGGGGTATGTTTGTGCCGTCTTCCCTGGACGAAACTGGCCACAAACTGATTGCATCACTCAGGCCGCAGTTTTTGCCAGCTCATTGTGACTTCGACGATGATGTGGATTTCCATCCTGAAGTTATCACAAACTTAAATATGGAGGTCGTTTCCAGTTCACCGCAGGATGAGGTCTTAGTGGAGGTCTACAATTCTCAGGAGGAAGAAATACAGCCTGTTGAACCAGATCCTACAGCATCTACAAATGCCAGTTCAACCAGAGCATCTTGCCCTGAAAAGCAAAGGAGGAAGAAGACATTAGGATAAAATTCTACAATATGAGGTTGGAGTGCTTAGAGGAGGAACATGAACTGAAAATGAAAATTTTAAAGTTGGAGGTAGAATCTAAAACATCACAACAAATGTAAAGGATGTAATGAAATGATGTTATGAAATAATAAATTTACAGTTAATACCTGAAGGTGTTGTTAATCAGTGCAGTGATTTCCCTTCTATTTCTCTGATTTAAATCAGGTATAGGCAGTTCCTGGTAAATTCTCCTTCCTCTGTAAACAGCACCGTCTACGTCAGGAGTGTCGTCGTCTGAATTAATGGCCAAGATATGTAATACAAACGTTGCTATTATTATAGGAGGAACTCGAAGTAATTTGACGGCTAATTTCATTCTTAAACATGGGAATCGTCTTTTGACAACGCCAAAAGACCTTTCTATAACTGAACTTGTTTTTCTATGGGCCCTGATATATGTTCGTTCTGCAGGAATTTTTTTATTCATTGTAGGTGTAAGTAAGAACTTACAGCAGTGATATGCATTGTCTCCTAGGAGTACACCTGGGGAAATTCTTCAGCTTCAAATTGTGCATGAATTCTAGAGTTTCTATAAATGTTGCTATCATGTGCTGAACCTGGCCACCTAGCAACAACGTTCTGGAAACGAAGTTTTGAGTCGGAGACAGTTTGAACATTTAAAGAAAACCAACCATGGCGATTTCTGTATATCTCAGCATTATTCCCACCAGGTGATATATTTGGGATATATGTGCAGTCTATTGCACCTAAAAATCCTACAAAATGACATATGTTACGGAAATCCCGCATAATCCTTCTTACTTCACCCTCTTCCCTAGGCATCTTGATGAAATGAGGTCTAAAGGCTGCAATCGCCCTTGTAACTTTGTGTATAGTTCTGCTTGCAGACCCCTTATTTTCATTAAACATATCCCCAATCACCATTTGGAAGCTCCCAGCTGCATAGAGCCGTAATGTAAGAAGGATCATAAACATTGGATAGAGTACATAATTCCTCAGAGTTTGTGTTCTTAATTGTGCCTGTGCTCCAGTTCTTCGACTACATGCTTTGATAGTCGAAATCTCATTTTGAATTCCTTGTCATTAAGCTCTAAGTTGGGTTTCCTTCTATGTTGAAAAACACGAGGAGCCGTTACAAATTCAAAATCCTCACCATCGGAGATATCTGAGTAATCTGACATCTGAAAATATTAGCATAGGCTATAATCAATGAATGCATAGGTTATAAGCAATGCATTCTGCAAGGCAATTGTGAAATATATAGGCTAATTATCTAAATAACTACAAAAATGTGTTACTTACCATTTTATTTAAGTTGTATTAGACTTGTACTATTTATTTCTTCATTATTTAAAGAAAGGATAAATATTATGTATCTTCAGCAGTTCTACTAATCCAAGTTCAGTTAAGTTAACTGGAGAAAATTCACCAGTCAGATTTGATCTTAGTTCAAGATGCCTTGGACTACGATCACTGTTTATACAACCAAAATTCTAAGTTCAGCTTGACTTGAGATCAATTTCAGGTGTTTGAACTCAGATTAACTTTTATGCAACCGGGCCTAAGCGTAGTAGAACAAACTGACAGATAAAATCCAAACTTTGTATTTAATTCCAGGAGCTTCTAATGAATTACACGACGATTTAAGAAAGTCCTATCACTCAAAACTACTCTTTATATGGAAAACTTGTTGTTTTTTTATACATTTTCTTTAAAATAGCTGCAGCAATTATGATTAAAATAATGCATATTAACAATATTCTTCTGTTTCTGCACTTCATAATTTAGGTAAAATACCTGTATTGTCTTCTCATTCAGAGCTGCTCCTATCTTATCCAAGGTATTAATAAAGTGGTCTATAATGTGGTTTATAAATTCTTATCTATTTTGGCAAACTATCTTCATTCATTCTGTTAATATGTTCTTTCCATTTTTATCTGTAATCGGTCACTCTTCCAGTAATATTATGAGCTTCAAGTTCTGTCTAAACTCGAGAAATTTGTAACCCTTTTTTTTTGTCTTCAACACATTTTAATGGATAATAGCATGTAATATCGAAAACCCAGGGAAGTTTTCTTCATTCTCAATGAATTTTGTATATTTGACAAATCATAATATACATACAAAAATTATAAAAAAAATTATAGTTTCATTTAACCTTTAGTTGCCTGCACTAGTATACTACATATGCCGTTTTCCATTTAATCAAGTTTAAAACTAGAGTTCTGGTAAAAATATTTAGAAATAAACATATACAATTAAAAATAGTTCAAATGGTCATTAGTGTTAGATGATAAGTAATAGGCTGGTCATCCATTCAAAGCCAAATGTTGCAAGTTCAAATCCCAGTGTTGTGATAAAGGACGCGGAGAACCCAAGTAAAATAATTGGTGTGATGCTCGGAAGTTAATGGGGTAATATTTGGTTTGTAGTTATGTCGGTTTTCTCTTTTATTTATTGGAAAAAATCACTGTAATTTTAGTGCAAAAATTGTATATATTTTTACAATATAAAACAGTCCGGATTACTTCTCGTTTATGGTTGAAGGTTAGTATAACATGAAATTAATCCTAAGTACAAGCCTATTTGTATAGTTACGCTTAAAACAAGCGGAACTTATAGGCAACAAAGGGTTAAGCACACAAATAAATGTAAGATAAAGCTTTACGGCTCTAAGCATTTTCGTGATATTCCTTGCTACCTGGAAAAATTAATTTATAATTTTCATTTCAATGTTTTCAACTATTTTATAGAAATATAACAATATCTTTATTTGTTACAATATTAGCTAATTTTAATTAGGATTTTTCATACAACACTAACAAATATAACTACTGCAAAATGCAATTACAATTCTTGTAATTGAATTTATATTTTAAGTAAAAAGACAAATATATTTGAACGGTTCATTACAATAGCATTCATACACTTTTATAGCGTTAAGTTAGCTTTCCCTTGATATATAACGATGCAATTTCAAAACGATATATTCCAGCCTTCTGTAACTACTTAATAGATGACCTCTGATACCAAGGTCGTGGGCTCAAAGTGAATAGTTTTTAAGTGTGATCAGTGTGGCATGTAAAATAACTCCTGCGGGACACACTGGCAGCGATATATATTCCTGGTAATTCATATCGACGTTAAGAAACAATAATTTTAAAATCTGATGTATTACACTCACATTAATTTTTCTAGCAGTTCTAAAAACAAAGTTCTTACAAAAGATTATTCTTCTTTGTACATCATCTAAACGAGATAAGTGCAGAATATTGTTATTAATTAGTTCCTTGAAATAAGCTATTTAAACTATGGCTAAGCAAAGCTGTCACCGTTGTCATTGACAACCGCCTCTTTGCTTGCCCAGAAGTAAAGCACAACAAATTCCTGTCTGAGAAAAAAACACGTATTTTAAACTATGGCTAAGCAAAGCTGTCACCATTGTCATTGACAACCGCCTCTTTGCTTGCCCAGAACAAACACATACTAATTCCTGTCTGAGAAAAAACACGTATTTTAAAATTAAAACCAATAAAAAGGAATATCTCTGAAACTGTTAGCTCCAAAACAAAATCGAGTAGATCATAAATTGAGTGTTTTGACCAGATATACATTTTTGTGTGCTAAGTTTTTGTTAATCTCTTACAGTTTACCAGTTATAAAAAATTTAACCAGAAAACTCAAGAAATGTATTTTATTTTTCATCTTTAATATAAGGTGTTTTAATTAAACATTTTACAACCAATTTTGAGAAAATTCAAATTTTCAAAAATTTTTCCATGTAAAGGGCAGTTTGGTCTGGGAAGATGCTCTTTAAAATCTTCACGTCAAATCCTTGGGAGATGCTGAACTTAAATACCAAGTTTGATTTCTCACCAACTTTTCATATTTGAGTTATGCTATCACAGACACAGACTCACACGCACATACTTGAATTTTTCTATTTTTTTTTCTATTCAGGAGTCTCAAACATATTTTCTGTGAAATCTCAGTATCGAATTTTAGGGTGGAATACAATACCTTCTCCATCTACTATGTACGATGCACATATGCGCTAAAGAAATTAATAAAATTTAATAGCAGCTAAATGAATACTAAATTTAGTTGTGCACACATTTTAACTATCGTAAAGTAGTAAAATGAGCTTTTTAACAGCAGTTTGAAGTCGTCCTCTATGGTGTGGGAGTAGGAGTCGGATAATCCCAAAGTCAGTTTCCGTTAGGGCAAGTTACACTCATAAGTTCTTTTTCTTTTTTATACAGAGTGTTTCTACGTTATTCTGAGAAGACAACTCTTTCATAGATCCTGCCTGGGTTTTGAGCATTAGTTGGCCCATTTTATTTATACGGTGCGTTAAACCTACGGACGTCTAATATAAGTAATAATAATAATAATAATATTAATAATAATAAGAACTCCTGTGAATGTAACATAGTTTTAAATGACGTCATACCGTGTGCTTCCGGTAAAATCTCTCAAGTTCAATTTCTGGGGCTAATCTAGCTTCTTTTTCTCTAGATAAACATTAGGGAAACGCAGCATTCTTTTAAATGTCATTGCTAGAACTGGCAAGGATTAGTGGATGCATCAAATTTGCCTATTTTATCTCAGCATTTTGATGGTGTACTTAAACTTGCAGTGCTTGGTTTTAGTATGTAATAATCTACACGTCGTCCGCTGTGTTATATGACACAAAAGTAATTTCTGAAATGTTAAGCAATTTAGTTAATTGTGTAATACTATCAACCTTTACACCAGGTAATTATAAAGCTTGCATGAAGCACAAATACATGCTCGATAAAGGATATGCCAGCACACTAAGTTAAACTAATACTGGTGGTAGAGTTTACTAATACAGATTGGAATGCACATTTTAGTTACCTTACCCTCTGAAACTCACACGTGGTCAGAAGCTTATCGACATTAATGACAGAATGAGGAACCCAGAACCAGGGATCGGCCCTTAGTCAGTTATGAAAGTCAGACACAGGATGGAGGCAAAAAAAAAAAACAAAAAAAAAAAAAAAAAACGGCGTGTTTATTTATGGACGCTCTTTAACTACTATGGTTCTCAGCGTTCCATTCTAAATTGGGCGTGAAAGACCGCTTAATTTCGTTCCATAAATCTACGTCACGGGACCAACGGCTTTACTTCCCTTCCGAAGGAAGCCATGCTAAAGATTTTTACACCCTGAAAAATCCATCGTCCGCCGCCGGGTTTGAACCCGCGACCTCGGGTGTATGAAGTTTGCATGGTAACCATTACACCACGGAGAACAGGTGATAGGAAAAGTAATGATGGAGAAACTGGTGGAATGAATCGTGGTGGAAACCGGAGAAAACCAGCATATACGCCACTCTGTGCACCATAAAGCCCACATATGGTCGCTCCCCTGGGATTGTCTAAGAGAGGTCTATACACTCACGAGATCATGAACTTTTATGAGTATTAGGAACATTTCAAGATATAACAAAGAAATTATGAACTCAAATGATAAAACTAAAGAATATAAATAAATCCAAATGGTTAAGCAATGTACAAAAATTTGATGTGTTCCGTTCATCTGCCTATAAAACTTATTCTTATTTTTGCTTAAAGTTAATTGAGATTAGCAGAAATGCTTCTTTGTAAGCAGAAGGGAAATAAGGGAGTACACTGGGCAAAAGCGATAGTCATGTTTTTCAATAGCGGTGTACTATGTGATTGAAATTCCTTTCTTCTGCACCGCCAGGAGTTGACAAGCTCTCGTTTGAGAAAAGTTTTAGTATTTTAAAATTTAACCAATTGCAATATCAGAAATATAAAGTGAGTGTGTATGAGATGAGATGATCAGTTTTTGTCTATCTCTTACGGTTTACTAGTTATGCTAGTTATGCAAAAGTCTTCCAGAATGAAGAAGCTCTTCCCAGAAAGTTCAGAATATATTTTATTTGTCATATAAATATGTTTGAAATATGGTACTTCTATAGAGCCATTTTTGAGAAAACAAAGTTTTCTAATTTTATCCATGTAAAGGATTGAGGTTTTCCTAAAAATCTTCGTTTCGGATTCTTGAAAGCTACTAAACTTAAATATCAAGTGTGGTATTTTATCGATTTTTCGTTGTTGAGTTATCGAGCTCACACACACGAATCTCTTTCTAAAAAATATTTAATTGGGTACAGGCACCTTAATACAGAATTACGTATATTTCTGGTAAAATCTCGATATCGACTTTATGGGTGGAGTGGAATATCTTCTCTACCTATGTACACATGTACTATGCTTCAAGTAGCTAAAGTGAAAAATAGTTTATAGCGACTACCATTTCATTTTAAGAATCATGAACCAATAAGGAAGGGAAATCTGGATGACTTAAAAAAGAAGACAAAAATGATGGCACGGTGAAGGTAAGTAAGTCGCTGCAGATCGTACTGTCCTATGCGTGAAAGAAGAGGAAACCGTTGCAAGACTGTTTCAAACTGCTCTACAACAACGAGAGCAGATGTTTTAAATTCTTGTGATTTTATGTGCCTTGATATTTTTAATAGTCTAGGTAATATTAAACGATTTATTTGATGTGTGGAACAACACGAACATAACTTCCGAAAATAAGAGGTGACACAATTTTAAAAGCCTATAAAACAATCGTTGTACGTACAAAACTTTAGGGATGTGAATGCCGGACCCTGCCAAAGATACACTGATGATGAGCAGAAGTAGTTTAAATGAGCAATTGTTTAAATTAGAAATACGATTATCGTGAAAGGACCCTCCAGTCGACGTGGCGATTCGCGACACAAAGGATCCCTGAGAGGGAAGAATGAGGGAACTAAATCGTGACGACACTTAGAGTAAGCACAGGTTACCCAAGTTTCCAGATCGAACGCATCCGATGATGCCCAATGCTGTCCAAAAACTCAGAGTCTCTCCGTGTCCCCAGAATAGACGTCCGCCCCAAATGTCTGAAAGCGGGTCCTCACCGAGTGATCATACCACCAACACCACCACTGCCATCACCACCACCACTTCTGCCACCACGACTACCACCACCATCACCACTACAGCCACCAATACCACCACCACTACCACTGTCACCACCACCACCACTGCCACCACCATTACCACTGCCACCACCACCATTGTCACCACCACCATCATTGCCACTACCACCACCACTACCACTGTCACCACCACCACTGCCAAACCATCACCACCACCAATACCACTGTCACCACCACCACCACTACCGCTGTCGCCACCAGCACCACTACCGCTGTCACCATCACCACCTCCACCAGACTACCACTGTCACCACCACTGTCACCACTACCACTGTCACCAATACCACTGTCACCACCACCACTACCAGTGTCACCACTAGCACCACTACCACTGTAACCACCAGCACCACTACCGCTGTCACCATCACCACCTGCACCAGCACTACCACCACTACCACTGTCACCACCAGCACCACTACCGCTGTCACCATCACCACCTCCACGAGCACTACCACTGTCACCACCACTGTCACCACTACCACTGTCACCACTACCACTGTCACCACTACCACTGTCACCACCACCTCCACTACCACTGTCACCACCACCACCACTACCGCTGTTACCATCACCACCTCCACCAGCACCACTACCACTGTCACCACCACTACCGCTGTCAACACCAGCACACTACCGCTGTCACCATCACCACCTCCACCAGCACTACCACTGTCACCACTACCACTGTCACCACTACCACTGTCACGAATACCACTGTCACCACTACCACTGTCACCACCACCTCCACTACCACTGTCACCACCACCACCACCACCACTACCGCTGTCACCACCAGCACCACTACCGCTGTTACCATCACCACCTCAACCAGCACCTCTACCACTGTCACCACCACTACCGCTGTCAACACCAGCACCACTACCGCTGTCACCATCACCACCTCCACCAGCACTACCACTGTCGCCACCACTGCCACCACTACCGCTGTCACCGATACCACTGTCACCATTACCACTGCCAGCACTACCACCACTACCACTGTCACCACCACCACTGCCAAACCATCACCACCACCAATACCACTGTCACCACCACCACCACTACCGCTGTCGCCACCAGCACCACTACCGCTGTCACCATCACCACCTCCACCAGCACTACCACTGTCACCACTACCACTGTCACCACTACCACTGTCACCACTACCACTGTCACGAATACCACTGTCACCACTACCACTGTCACCACCACCTCCACTACCACTGTCACCACCACCACCACCACCACCACTACCGCTGTCACCACCAGCACCACTACCGCTGTTACCATCACCACCTCAACCAGCACCACTACCACTGTCACCACCACTACCGCTGTCAACACCAGCACCACTACCGCTGTCACCATCACCACCTCCACCAGCACTACCACTGTCGCCACCACTGCCACCACTACCGCTGTCACCGATACCACTGTCACCATTACCACTGCCAGCACTACCACCATTACCACTGTCACCAATACCACTGTCACCACTACCACTGTCACCACCACCACTTCGGTTCCCGTTCGTAGCCTCCGGGCTGGGGCGCTCCTTCTCTTCTCCGCTAGCTTTAAGTTAGCTTTCCCTTGATATATAAAGATGCAATTTCAAAACGAGTATGCATAGGAACCAAGAAGCCGGTTTGGGTCGGGCGGTAGCCACGGACCTCGGGATATCCAACAGAGCTGGCAGCCCGCAAGCCTGTGTCACGGGTAGTAGCGTTGTTGCCAGTTGTTTACTTAAAAGTTACTCAGAATCATGACGCCAGACTGGATAAAGGGGTGAGCAGTTGCTTCTTTTGTGAAAGTCACGTTCGAGTTTAGTATAAGGGGAAACCACAGTTTAAAGCACACAAGGGGACTTCTTTTTTATATTCGTGGTATCACGTGATTATTATGACGCATTCTGGGAGATTTGCAATGCTTTTTGGGTAACGATGGTGTCAATTTGGCGGACCTTCCAACCAATCAGAAAGAAGCCACCATGATACCGCTTTTTGTATATAAGAAGTAAGGTTTGGCACATCGAGGTCGTTTTGCTAAGAATTCACCAGTGAGAGAGGCAACGTCGTCGCATGTTAAGAATTCGCCCGTGTGTGAGGCAAGGTCGCTCGTCAAGAAGTTCGCGAAGTAAGTTTATTATAGTAAGAAACCGTATGTGAAGTAAAGTAACGTCACTGACCTATTTAACAGTCGGCTCGTGATTAGGTGAAAGTGAATTGTGCCATGTACTCAACTAAAACAGTGTAATTGAAAGTACTTGTGAGTAAGTGTTAAAGAACATCAGTCAGCAGTATAAAAGTGTATAACCAGGTGCTTGTCTTCAAAACTCCTTTAGAATAAACAGCAGTAAAAGGTTACAAGTATTTTCCTAACAATTACAAGATCATTCCTACAACTCCTCCCACTAGCCAAATCCACGCCTGGGAGAGTCAATGTTCGTGCAAGACTGAGCAACACCGTGGCAACCCATCCTAGAAGAGCTTCAGTACAGGTGTGTGAGTGTAGTGGAGTTGATTGGAAGTGACACTTAGTTACACTGCACACAAGCACCCAAAGAGAGACGTAAAATCAACAAACAGAAATACTCCCGCATATGGCACACAACGTGCACTAACAATCCATCGCATCGAAATCTCCGCTGCAAATTCCAATATTGATTGCATACTGAGTGCTAAGCCTACGGCAGTTTAATTAGCCAAACTTGAAGTAGTAACAATTAATAATTTGAAAGTTAAATAATTACTTTATGAGGAAAATGTTTCCCTATTTGGGAACATTTTTGTACCTGAATGTTACAGGTGTTCAATTTATTGGAGTATGTTGCTTCGAACATGTTCACTGAATCACAAATCTGACTGAAGCGATCTTTCAAAAGCTGGTCGCTATGTGAAACAGTTGAGATTCGGTTTGCTTTGCATGATTCCGTTTGAGAAAAGTTAATTAGTTTAAAATTTAAACCAACAACAAGGAATATCGCGAAAACGTTAGCACTACAAGAAAAACGTATATGACAAATTATGTCTTTTAACGACATCTATATATTTGTGTAGTAAGTGTTTGTCTCGCTCTTACGGTTTAACCGTTATGCAAAATTTGACAAAACTCACCCAGAGATATTCAGAGAAAATTCAAAATATACATCTTTATCTTTAATATACGGAATTTTAATCAAAATCGTTACAGCCGTTTTTGAGAAAAACAAAATTTTTAAAAGCTTTTCCATGTAGTTTGTGGCAGGAGAATTTTCTAGAATATCTTCGTACTTCATCCCTGGAAAACACTTAATATAAATGCCAAGTTTAATGGTATTTAACGGCATTTTCGTTTTTCAGTTATGCTGTCCGCAGGCACACACACACGTTTTCTAATTTTTTTTCCGATTCAGAATATATATTTACGCTAAAATCTTGACATGGAGATTTTGGGAGGAATACAATACTTTCTCTAGCTCCTTGGTACATTGTATGTGCATATTCTTGGTGCTAATTAGAGAAAGCATTTCAACTCCATCTGAAACGATTTCTACTCAACTGGCGCCATAATGACGGAAGAATGGACTAGGAGCTCCTACATATGTGTTAGAGAAAGTAATACAACTCCATCTGAAACGATTTCTACTCAACTGACGCCATAATGAACGGAAGAATGGAAACAAACAAACTACGAGCTAATACATATGTGTTAGAGAAAGTAATACAACTCCATCTGAAACGATTTTTACTCAACTGACGCCATAATGACGGAAGAATGGAAACAAACAAACTACGAGCTACTATATATGTGTTAGAGAAAGTAATATAACTCCATCTGAAACGATTTTTACTCAACTGACGCCATAATGGCGGAAGAATGGAAACAAACAAACTACGAGCTACTATATATGTGTTAGAGAAAGTAATATAACTCCATCTGAAACGATTTTTACTCAACTGTCGCCATAATGGCGGAAGAATGGAAACAAACAAACTACGAGCTACTATATATGTGTTAGAGAAAGTAATACAACTCCATCTGAAACGATTTTTACTCAACTGACGCCATAATGACGGAAGAATGGAAACAAACAAACTACGAGCTACTATATATGTGTTAGAGAAAGTAATACAACTCCATCTGAAACGATTTTTACTCAACTGACGCCATAATGGCGGAAGAATGGAAACAAACAAACTACGAGCTACTATATATGTGTTAGAGAAAGTAATATAACTCCATCTGAAACGATTTTTACTCAACTGACGCCATAATGGCGGAAGAATGGAAATAAACAAACTACGAGCTAATACATATGTGTTAGAGAAAGTAATACAACTCCACCTGAAGCGACTTCTACTCCACTGTCGCCATAATGGCGGAAGAATGGAAATAAACTACAGCTACTACATATGTGTTAGAGAAAGCAATACAACTCCATCTGAAGCGACTTCTACTCAACTGACACCATAATGACGGAAGAATGGAAACAAACTACGAGCTACTACGCATGGTAACAAAATAAGTAACATAAAGTTACCACCACAAGCTCTGCCAAACAAGAGATTTCAGTAACCAAATGAAAACTATATTTGTTAACTATTGGATAAACGCTGTGAAAAATATCACTGAAAAACTGCAGAAAAAGACAATTGTCTAGGACTAGAATAATATAATCCAGTATTAAATTAAATTATTTTGTTTGTTAATGGCAATGCTAATTGCCAGAATCAAATCACCGCCGCCAGTAGACCCACATTTTGTCTCGCAGGAGTTCTTTAGCTTTGCAGTAAATCTACTGACATGGGGCTGTGTCGCTTTTAAGCACACATAAATCCACGGTCAGGGCGGGGTTTGAACTTGCGACCTTTGGTTCAGAAGGTCAGCGCCTAACCAAATGAGCTACCCAGACTCAATAAAGCAATATTATATTTGCACATTTTGCTTATTTTGTTGCTAAATACATACATGTTATTATAATAGCTAACATTAAAATATTGTAACACGTTAACCACTTCTGAGTTGAAACAAGCTTCACTGAAACTAAGGATCGAATGTATACAGCAAGGTATACACCATGGAGTGGTATATCAAGAACAGGTCCGGCGAACATTACTCCCAAAGTGTGATCAGATTTAGCTCGCCCTTCCTTGACTGAGTCACACACATACACACGCGCCAGGTGGAACCGTTTTTCTCTAACAGCGGTGGGCTCGGTATTTATTTGAGCTACCTCGGCAACCTAAACTGTGCTTTATAGGTCACTAAAGTAGGGAAAGTAGGAGGACTTCACACTTTGGGAGTAACGTTCGCCAGACCTGGTCAAGAGTAACCGAAGGATATACAGGTGTCCCAGAATTCAATCGCACAAATTGGCAGGTTTGTAGAGGGATCCTAGATAAAAGTTTGAGACAGGGAATCTGTTGTCCCTTTGGTCAAATGCAAAGTTATGGCATGTTTTCTGGATCGCACATCAATTAAAAGAATGTGGACGTATGTGTCCTATTTTCATACAGATGCCTCATTTGTATGCCAGTAGTAGAAGAAATGCATGTTGGTGCATAATCATTATAATATTTAAATTATTGGACTTGCAACATTGGCAAGTAGCTACAGCATACTAGTGTTTTTTTTTGTTCTTTTTTTGGTAGTGTTTAACGCCCGCTTTAACTACTTATGGCACCGCAGGCGGTGACACTGAAAATACATGAATGAAGATGGAGCACTGGTGGAATGCGATGGTGGGAGAAACCGGAGAACTCGGAGAAAACCCGCCCCAGCGCCGCTTCGTCCACCACAAACCTCACATGCGGTCACTTGGGATCGAACTCGGCCCGTCTAGGTGAGAGGCGAGTGGTGTAACCAACTATAAAAGAATCCTTATTGGATTTCTGTTAAACCTGACTTCGCACATCAATAAAGGAAAAGTCACTATCTGGTGGGCAATCAATCATTGGTGCAAGAATCATAAAACCAATTTATTACTTCTTTAATTCTCTCTTTTTGGTTTCGTTATTTTGAAAACACAGTTGTTAATTCCAATATGAATAAGCTCTTCTTATTTTTGTAAAGAATTAGCAGATAGGGAGATCGATTATGCATTTTTACAACTGGATATTGCCATTGACAAGAATTGCAAGAATTTCAAGAAGAATTTCGCAAAGCGTTTGTGCATAAGTGGTATTAGTAGGGATTCGTGGCTCCCGATTTATCCAATGCGATTATTACCTCTGAGCTAGAACGAAAATGGGTTTGCACGACGGCAAACGTAATATTCGTTGGGAAAATATCTGTAACCCTCACAATAAACTACAGGTACTGCATATAGATATTCCAAAATATGTCGAAAATGAAGATTTTAATTTCATCACCATCTTTATTATCTAGTGAGTAATGGGCTGCGTAATCGATGCTGTTATTTTTAAACTACTGTGACCTCGAACCTCGTGCGCTCAGCCGTAAGATACTAGAGCAGTATATCGAAAGCGTTTACATGTTCTGGTTTGTCCATCGTATTGAAAGAAACACACCGGATGAGCGTATTGTTAACATTAATTAGTGATTCTCACATGCGAGGACAGGAAGGCTGTTACCTACACCTACTGACCACAAGCCAACTCGTATGTGAGAAGCACCAAAGATTCTTGCAGTTGTAAATGGAACCACGAAAAGTTATTGTCACCATTTAGTTTTCAGAGAGGATTTCAGCGTGGCAGGTTCTTGTATTGCAAGATATCAACTAATGTAATTATACTTAACTCTACAGGGGTTTTGGTTTCAATTTTGAATATTGAATTGTTTTCCCCATATTTCTCCAAATTTCCCTATGTTTAATATGACTTAAATTCAATTTGTAATAAATTGAGTTTATTTCCACTTAATTATATAAGACGTTACAATCATTTGGCCATGCGAAGAAAATACAGCAATACTAAATACTACTGGCTCCTCTCGATTTACTGCGGAAATAAGCGGGTCGATTCCTTTGAACCTTGCCTTATTATCGGGAAACTTACAACTAGAAATAACCTCAACATCTATCCATATTAAATACAATTTCCAGCCACTTACTTACCCATTTTTGTTTATTTTCTTCAGCCATTGATAGATAATCCCAAACTCTAAGATTTTCTGCATAGTTTTAACATTTACCAACTCCGTCCCCGGCCCCCTTATTTCTATTGGTATTTTTTTATCTCAATCCTAAGTTTTTGTCTCATTTTTTAGTTTCTTCACATTCCAAGATTGCAGCGCAATAATTGTCGGGAATTCCTCTATATTTAAACTTGCTCTTGAACTGCTCAAATTCACTATCCTGTTCTATCAGTGCAAATCTTCCCTCGTCCACTTGTCACCTTTATCTATATAATTTTCTGCACTTCAAATTTTGTTTAGGTCTCAGTGAGCTGTAGCTGAAATTATATCTATAAATTTCTGCCTTTAAGTTGTTTTCAAAAGCCACTTTCCTTGCTCTGCATCTCGACACATCATATCAAGCCGATCGTTAATTCTATTAACGCAGGTATTTCTCTTCCCCTCGCTTTCTCTTGGGCCACTAAAAAATGTTTCAATATGTTATTATGTTCTAAATTCTGGATCCTAAACCAATATTTCGGGGATCTTGTTATAATTTTTCCTTTATTCCCTATTCTGCCTTGCTCAGCTCATGTAACAAATTTGGTGAGCTTTTTGGTAGTCCCAAAACTGTTTACAAAAATTCCCGTGAATCAAATCTATATTTAACATTCCTCATCAATGCCCCATATTTCTACTCCAAACATAAGTTTAGCCTCTACTACTGCTGCATATATTTTAATCAACCATTTTATATGTATTTTTAGTTTCTATTAACTACCTCAATTTCTGTTTCTTCGCAATACCAGTTTACATTGTTACGTAGCTTGTTTCCTGTCTTAGATACTATGATTTTTTATTTCTGAGTATTTATGCTTAGTCCCTATTCCTGGCAAAATTTAGTCATTGCTTCGGCTGATTTCTCTACCCCATCCGACTACTAAGTCACCGGAATCTCCATATTTTCAAACGAACCTAAACGGCGACTATAACAGCTAACTCTTTGTCTCTGATACCTGCGTGTAGCGCTATTAAGAATGTCAAACAACAATGTACTTTTAGCTTGTAAATATTAGACAGTCACATAAATATCATGAGGACTGTGTAGGTGGTAGAATCAGGCTAACAAAACAATACTTAACATTCGAGTAGAAATAAAATGTCTGGCTTTTAAGAAGCCTTGGAGAAGTTGCCCTCATCTTTCTAATATGCCGCTCTAGTTGACCCTGAACTTTTCACGAATTGGGTTGGTCAGGCTCGAAGCTACAGATGCTTTGGATGGAAACTGTCGATTTCTGGACAACCTCCGAACTATTTTCCATATATTGAAACGGAAAGCTTACGAGCCGGTAATTTTCGAGGCATAGGTGAGAAAATAAATCTGTCTGATACCTTACAAGGTTGACTACGTTGTAATTCAAAGAGTCGTGTCATGCCGTAATAAACATAACTCTCACTAAGATAATATAAAAGGAAAATTGTAATGTCATCATTTGCATGGTTAGGCAAAAAGTAACACTAACCTAATTGGTTATCGACACTGCAGCACACGGACATAATGAAGATAAACGCAATATCTACCTTCTAATTTATCTATAAAACGTGATTAAACAGCTATTATTGATTCTCAACAAATTGAATTGTACTAAACATTATGAATCTGATAGTCAGGATCTTAGCAGGCCGTTAAAATGTTTCCATTCGTTTTCATTTAAAACGACCTGGCAATTATGAGAGTCTCACTCTTGTTAGAAATGTCTTCCTCTGAGATATTAATCCTGAAGAGTTTGGATATTACATCTGCTACTTAAGCGCTAAGAATAATTTGAGGGGCTATTTCTTATTTTGGTACGTGACTTTAAAATTTGAACTCCTTAGCAAAGCTGTCCAATAGACCATACGTAGCTGCATAAGTTCCTGCTCTTCAATAACAATGTTTACTTTCTCTATTCTTTTGTTTAATTTGTGATTCTCTATCCATACCTGGTGAACGAATGCTTCATACATTCTATATAACTTAGAATCAACGCACACAGTTTCTCTCACATTTTTCTGAAATTGTCAGACATTCAGAAAGAGCAGAATTGATGGAAATTTACAAAGTATGCTCTCACCTGAATTGCTCCATTCGTATCCAAAATCAACATCGAATTCTGGAGCAATGTAGCCATTCAAGTACAAATAAGACTGGACATCATAAAGAGTATCGTGGAAAGGGTTGAAACGCGACTTCGGGGAATCTCTCAAACACCACGGTTGAAGCCGTACAGTATATTCCCTGTTGCCAATAGATAACAAGTGGTTATTAAAATTGTTGTTAGTAATTTCAGTTTTGACAATATTTATGTCAAGATTAGGAGCTTTTAATGCAGATATTTGTAAATTAATCGCTCAGTGGTCAGTTCCGAGCAGTACGGGCAGCTGACCTTGCAAGTGAGTGGGTTTGGCTTGAGCTAGCAAACTAGCAAGATCACATAGGTGTTCACCATAAAAGGCAATAAGGAAAAACTGTCTAGCCCAAATTTTATAAACTTAAAACAAATTAACTAAACTAAAACTAAATATTGGAAACTTTTAAACAAAAGTGATTATTCTACGACAGTAAGAATCATAATAATTTAAAACAATAACTATGTTTGGCTCAATAGTTATTTGGCATCGATATATTCAATTAAATGACATCTATATACCAAGGTAATCATTTTATTACAATATAAATAGAAATCAAAAATAGCATAAGGACTTTTGGAATTTGAGAAAATTAAATTTAAATATTATTATTTATTTATGTTTATTATTCAAAAGAAATGCTATATTTTAAATATAGCACAAGCAAGTGTAGAATTTGTACTGAACCTCATATTCTTCAATTCCTCATAGCCCAAACCAAATTTGTCTATTTAAATGTACCTCACGTCTTTTGAAGTATAAATTTGGCACCGATCTAATTCTGCCAGTTTAGTTTTGTCAAAAAAAAAAAATAGTTAGCTTCCATAACTACATCTTATTTTTACTTATTAAGGTTCACTATTTGCTCACAAAGGTACGTAAAGTCAAACAGTGCAGCAATTTGAAATGCATGTCTCATCACTTAGAAGTGCCAGTGAGTGAGACGAAGAGAGAATAGTGTTTAACGCCCGCTTTTTCTACTAATGATGACACAGGTGATACATGGAATGAAGATAGAGCACCGGTGAAATGCGCTGGCGGGGGAGAACCCGGAGAAAACCCACTCCTGTGTCGCTTTGTCCCCCACAAATCTCACATGCGATCGCTTGGGATCGAACCCGGGTCGTCTAGACGAGAGGCGAGTAATCTAACCGCACGGCAGACGAAGAGAGGAAATGGTTAGTATCTAGTAAACCATTATGAGTCGAGTGCTGAGTCATTGACAAAGCATGATCTAATATACAAATCACTATAAGATATTTGGCAGAATTTTAAAATTTGGGGTTCATACCTGTTTTTCACACCTAAGTTACAAAACAGTTTCCTTTTTCTGAAGATATTGTGGTCTTTTAAAACGCAAATGATTTCATTTAAAAATAAAACAGGGTAAAAAACTTTGTTGTTTATACGAGGTTCGTCCAGAAAGTAAGTTCCTTTTGGTAATAAAATTAAATTGTGTACAGATACAGAATAATTATTTATTGCACAAAATTCTACAACTCTTAAACTACTTTTCCACATAACTGCCGAAATTTTGCAGGCATTTGTCATAGCGTGGCACAAGTTTTTGTACACCTTCTTCATAGAAGTTTGCCACCTGTGTCTTCAAAAAGTTGGAAACATTTTCTTTCAGCTCTTCGTCATTGTTGAAGTGTTGATCGCCAAGGAAAGACTTGAGCTGTAAGAACAGATGAAAGTCGCTAGGAGCGAGGTCAGGGCTGTACGGAAGATGGTCAAACACGTCCCAGCCAAATCCCTGTAGGAGGTTTTTCGTCACATTTGCAATGTGTGGTCGTGCGTTGTCGTGAAGAAAAACAATACCTTTTGACAGCAATCCTCGGCGCTTATTCTGTATTGCGCGGCGCAATTTTCTAAGTGTCTCGCAATAAACATCTGCTTTGATTAAAATAAGAACTATAGCTTTCCTGGCGACGTGTTAATTCAAAATCTTCTCGGGCTTCTAGCCAGGTAATAACTTGGCTTGACACCAACGTTTCGAAGAAGTGCATCTTCCTCGTCAGTTCACCCTGAAGACGAGGAAGATGCACTTCTTCGAAACGTTGGTGTCAAGCCAAGTTATTACCTGGCTAGAAGCCCGAGAAGATTTTGAATCTGCTTTGATTGTTTGACCACGCGGTAAGAAATCAATGAGTAAGATGCCTTTCCAGTCCCAGAACACTGTGCACATCATTTTTCGAGGTGTCAAGATTTGTTTCGGCTTAACCTTTGCTGGGGATGAAGTGTGCCTCCATTCCATTGATTGCCGCTTACTTTCAGGGGTGTCGTAAGAAACCCAAGTCTCATCTCCTGTGACTATCTGTGTCAGAAATTCTTCGCCGTCTTCATCATAACGGGTTAAAAACTGAAGTGCACTACCCATCCGTTTTGTTTAGTGTTGCTCAGTAAAAATCTTTGGTAGCCAACGTGAGCAAATTTGACGAAATTTCAGTTTTTCGGTAACAATTTCATGAATTAGTGATCGTGAGCTTTGGGGAAATTCCATAGCGAGAGCACTAATTGTAAACTTGAGGTTTTGCTGGATCTTCTCATCAATCGCGTGAACCAGTTCTTCTATAACCAAAGATGGACACCCACTTCGTTCTTTATCGTGCACTTCACTACGTCCTTCATTGAACTGTCGGACCCATCTTCTCATCATTGAATCACTTATCGCATTTGGTCCATAAACTTCGCAAATTTGCCGATAAATTTCAATTGATTTCACTTTCCTAGCATTCAGAAAACGAATCACAGATCTGATTTCACAAGCGGTGGGATTTTCAATCAACACATTGTAAACAAGCACAACAAAGCGTATGTGGTTGACAGCGATTTCAAAATGGTGCACGTTTCTTCTCCTTGATACACAGGGTCTACCGTGCAGGTGCGGAACTGCGATTGCAGCGCAGATAAATTGAAACGAAACTTACTTTCTGGACGTACCTCGTATTACTTTCATGTCACCTACTTTCCACCTGGATTTGCTCAGTATTGATAAAAAATCTGATGTGTAAATTCACATGACTTTCTCTATATCCCTGCAACAAATTATTCTTAAAAAGCTTATACTTATATTAACTTCAGTAAAACATTAGCAGAAATAGCCATATTACTTGCTTCCTTGTAAGTAGAGGTGAAATAAGGGAGTAGCATAGGTTAACGTGATAATCAAAAGATGGTTGATATGTCACTGAAGTTCCTTTGTTTGTATGGACGGCAGATGTCAAATTCCTGTATGAGAAATGTATAAGTTTTTAATAGCAGAAACCAAAAATAAGGAATGTCACACAAACGACGAACTCCACGAAAAAAATGTGTATAACATAAATTGTGTGTTTTATCGTGCTCTACATTTTTTGTGTAGTATGTTTTTGTCCATCTCTTTCGGTTTAGCAGTTATTCAAAATTTAGTAGAATTCATCCAGAATAAAGTACTCTTCAGAATCTATTACCAGAAAATTCAATATATACATTTTATTTGCAGGTAAATATTTATAAATTTATATTTCTTTAATATAAGAAATTTTAATCAAAATCGTTACAGCCATTTTTTAGAAAATCAAAATTTTCGAAAAAGGTCCCATTTAAAGGGTACTTGGGGATGGGGGGATTTTTCTCCAAATCTTCGTGTCGCATCCCTGGAAGATACTAAACTTAAATACCAAGTTTGGTATTTTACCTACTTTTCCTTTTTGAGTTATCGTATTCACAGACACACGGACACACGGACACACACACACACATGCACACGGACCTTTTTCCGAAAATGCTTTTTTTAGATAAAGGGTACCCTAAAACATATATTTCCGGTGAAATCTCGGTATCGAATTTTTTGGTGGAGTGCAATACATTCTCTATACACTATGTACATAGTGCCTATAGAGAAAGTACACTATGTGCATAGTGCCTATAGAGAAAGTAAAAAGACAATTTTGGTGTAGTGTGGACATAATTTTGCAAGTTTAATATATGTCCCATCGAAGCACTCATCTGCATTACCCAGTTTAATATGACAAGTCCCATCGATGCTCTGATCTACTCTACCCAGTTTAACATGACAAGTCCCATCGAAGCTCTGTTCTACTCTACCCAATTTAACATCATATGTCCCAACGAAGCTCTGATCTACTCTACCCAGTTTAACGTGATATGTCCCATTGAAGCTGTGATCTGCTCTACCCAGTTTAGCATCATAAGTTCCACCGAAGCTCTGATCTACTCTACCCAGTTTAACGTGATATGTCCCATTGAAGCTCAGATCTACTATACCCAGTTTAACATGATATGTCTCATCAAAGCTCTGATCCACTCTAACCAGTTTAACATGACAAGTCCCATCGAAGCTCTGATCTACTCTACCCAATTGAACATGATAGGTCCCAACGAAGCTCTGATCTACTCTACCCAGTTTAACGTCATATGCCCCATTGAAGCTCTGATCTGCTCTACCCAGTTTAACATGATATGTACCAACGAAGCTCTGATCTACTCTACCCAGTTTAACATGATATGTCCTATCAAAGCTCTGATCTACTCTACCCAGTTTAACATGACAAGTCCCATCGAAGCTCTGATCTACTCTACCCAATTTAACAGATATGTCCCAACGAAGCTCTGATCTACTCTACCCAGTTTAACGTGATATGTCCCATTGAAGCTCTGATCTGCTCTGCCCAGTTTAACATGACAAGTCCCATTGAAGCTCTGATCTACTCTACCCAGTTTAGCGTCATATGTCCCATTGAAGCTCAGATCTACACTACCCAGTTTAACATGGTATGTCCCATCAAAGCTCTGATCTACTCCACCCAGTTTAACGTGATATGTCCCATTGAAGCTCTGATCTACTCTACCCAGTTTAACATGATATGTCCCATCGAAGTTCTGATCTACTCTACCCAGTTTAACATGGTATGTCCCAACGAAGCTCTGATCTTCTCTACCCAGTTTAACATGATATGTCCCATTGAAGCTCTGATCTACTCTACCCAGTTTAACATAATAGTCCCTTCGTAGCTCTGATCTACTCTACCCAGTTTAATATGATATGTCCCATTGATGCCCTGATTTACTCTACCCAGTTTAACATGATATGTCCCATCGAAGCTCTGATCTACTCTACCCAGTTTAACATGTGTCCCATCGAAGCTCTGATCTACTCTACCCAGTTTAACATGATATGTCCCTTCGTAGCTCTGATCTACTTTACCCAGTTTAACATATGTTCCATTGAAGCTCTGATCAACTCTACCCAGTTTAACATGATATGTCCCTAGTTTTTCCCTCTCTGACCAGGGAGTCTTTATCCACTTGTGCTGAATTGTATTCTAACTTTCAATATGTGCTCTTACGATTAATTCGTACATGTGCCCTTCAATGTAATTGGACGAAAATTTGTATTTCTTCTTTGGGAATAGGCAAGGTTTAGAAGTTATCTCACAATCTCTCAAAATACAATTACTATATTTTCAACTCCTTAATGAAGCTTTAGGCTATTTGCATCTTCATCAAGTATTTTGGAATTTAAATCTGCTTTAGAGTTTTATATATGTAAACAAAAGTTCCTAAACACAAGTTGTGTCCTTCGTCCCGATGCACACGTGGGTTAAAACTAGCAGAATTTGGTTCAAGAAAATGCTATTTGACGAGAGTGTTGTTTGAACGATGACTGTAATACATTAAGACTATAATTTGGAATTTAAGTTTAAACTTAAGTCTATTAGATATTGTGCTGGTATATAAAGTATATTTCATAGTTACTAAAATGATTAAAGTGTTGTCAGGTTTTACTTCTTCGTAGCAAAGCCAATGTAGAATGTGAACATTTTCCTGTTCTAGAGAAAACCATCCACTCACCATGTTTCTAGCTAAACTTACTGTCTACTTGGCGGAAGGTCTTTATCTGGTGCTATCCAGTCACATAGACTTTAGTAAATAACACACATCGTGACGTTTAACTCAGCGAGAATGGTCATTAGCAATAGTTTATTTTCTGAACCCGCACATTTGTTACATAAATACAACGTTTGTCAGGTTGATATTAGTGCTTACTGTGAGTCTGAAATGAATGTGCTGTGGTAAAGCAAATTATGATTCGCTCCCACTCACAGATCTGTGGATTTTCTTTAAGTTCAGTAACGTTTCACACTAAGTTGGGAAAACCTGAGGATTTACGGCTAGTTTCCATTCATTGGGTTTTCTGATCAAATTGTTCCAATCAATAAAGGCCATTTACAAATTCTTTGAAAAGTTCTTTTTCTGGTTAACTCCAATTTAATAATTTTGTTCTCGCCTACCAGCCTGTATTTCAGGCAACCTTTACCCTCATTACTGTATTAGTAAAAGGTTCGGAAATCCCTAATGTGAGCGCCAACCTGAAAAGTGTAGTGTGACGAAAGTTAACTAATAGAAATGCATATCGCAATTATTTTTTCATGATATCATCTTTCTAATGATGAAGTTGCTTCAATAGCGTTTGGGAATTTATCTATTCCTCCTTATTATTTACTGACAGAAGACGGAATTTGATCATGCTATTGTTTCTAATCCATGGATTCTCCTCTATCTTTCCCTCCTGTTTTTCATAATTTCTTTCTCTCCCTAACTACCATTATCTTTATTTTCCTATCCACTCTCACAGTTTGTCATTCTCTATCGCTCTCACTCTTTGTTCATTCTCAGTGCATTTTTCATGTCAACTAATGTTTTGAAAGCCCACAATAGAACCGTTGCATTTCCGAAATGAAAACAAACACAAAAGATTTAACATTTTACACATTTTATAATACAATCGGAATTAAGCGGTTCCTCGGGGAAACAGATTTACACGCACCAACAGTGACAACGATTTTTAAAAATTGTTTTACTTATTATTAGTTAATTTCCTGTAGTTTCTTAGTGGAGCAAAGGGCATGGTTACGATGTTTCCTTGATCGCATTTGAATTGATAGTTCGTGAGTTCGCCATGGTGACGAGGGTTGGTTTGTCGCCTCAGATGGCACTGTAGGATAAAATCAGTTGTCGCAAAATGTCGGAATTTTGCCCCGAAACCTTCTTCTTTCAAGGTCTCGGAAGCTCTGGCGTACAAATAGGGACCACCGAATTTACTTTGCCAGGTTTTGAGCCTGCAATCTCGGATTTCAGAGGCTAGCATAGAAACCAGTACACAACATGTTAGTCGTATCAAACTTCGCGGAGCTCTAACAACAAACAACTGAACTTCCTCAACTGCAAGTAGATTGAACTATTTTTATTTTTTCATTTTTTTACAATTAGAAAAACTCACATTCACTTCCATAATTATACTCCTTGGTTATGTTGAATATAAGGAAACCATTTTGGTTAAATACAAATTCTCTGCCCCAGAGTAATTCCCGCCATCTCTACGTAACGAACAATTGTATAATCTCTCATAGATTTATCCTATCAATGTTTTAAAATCAGAAAATGTAATAAGCTTATTCCTTATGCTCTTTGTGCAGTATTTAAACAAATATTGGTTATAGAAGAGATACATATATATCGGTTGTTTTATTTTCCTCCCCATTAGCCCTCCCCTCTGGACAAAGATGTTTCTAATTTCGTTCATTATAAATGAAGGGAGGGAGAGAAGGAGAAAGCAATGGTGTGTAATATTGAAATAAAAAAACACTATGCGTTTGGCACATTCTTGTTTTTTATTCTTTCCTTCCTTCCTTCTTCTTCTTCTTCTTCTTCTTTTAAGAGGGTGCATTATCCAAAAATAGTCGCTGTATACAGGATGATTCAAAAATACTTTTACTTACCTTGGGGATGGATTCCTGGTATCGAAACAAGAAAATAGTTTCATATAAACATTTCTAAAACGCTTCGTTCTCGTGTTATCAATTTATTAATGAAAGTTTACCTTCAACGGCTTTCTAGGTCCAACCTAATTACTTAATTTATTTATGTACTCATTCATAGAAGTCTTTGACCTATTTTTCACTGCAGAGTTGACTTTGAGTTGCCATGGCTACTTGTTAACATTTTTCAGATATGCAATACATTCCCATCTTACAAGTGCTGTTCATTCAGTACACTCTCCCAGACTTATTAGAAAATGTGCCTCTGCAAATAAGAACAAACATGTGATTTACGCATGATCCTCTAGCACATTTTAGTCTCATTGTTCGAGATACATTGGATGGTGTCTGGCATGACAATTGGATAAGTAAAGAGGGACCAGTTCTAAGGCCTGCACGTTCCCCTGACCTCAATCTTTTGAAATTTTATCTGTTGTGGCACCTTAACCATTAGTTTATGCAGCAGATGAAGAAACTCTTAGTCTACATGTATGTCATGGAAACCTGCTAAATCATACGACACCAACTGGGAGTAATTTTCATCTCATGCCTCGACGAGTGCATGCGTGTCTAGACGCAAGAGGAGGGCATTTTCTATAAGTGGTGTTTGTGTGGAACACCACCTAACAAGCTGACAACGTCAAAAATAGAATAAAGTGTCACTTTAAAATATTTTGATTAATAGCACTTTGAAGCTCCATAAATCGAGTATAAGGGATTTGGAACATGTGTTTATAAGACCATTTTTTTAATGTAAGGAATCTGTCCACAAACATTGTAAAGGTATTTTTGAATCACTGTTTTAACTTCGAGTATTTGTTAATTTGTTAATTTTACTTAAGCTATCAACGTTTGATTACCATACAAATGTGTTATTACTTATAATAAACACAGCAAATTAAATCATAAAGTAAATAAGATTATATCAATTTTTTTTTCAATCAGAACAAAGAAGGGAAAGAAGATGAACGGTAGCATTTTCTTTTCAGTCCTTGCTCTTATAGGAAATCGAAATTACATAAATAAAATTAATGTGCGAACATTTTAGAATATCAAATTCCAGGATAGACATTTTCTTACTTTTTGTGTTTGAAGGAAACCAGTGAAAATTTGATAGTAGCAAAGAAGATTATTTTACCTTATTTTCCCAGAAATTTCCTAAAAATTTTGATTACAATATAATCAGCTGGAATTTCAAGTTAATGATTAGATGAAATTTTCTGCAAATATTTTGTTTTCAATGCAATGTTTATTTTTGTCATCTACTTTTGTAAATTAGAGAAAGTATATACAAAAATTCGACACAGACATTTAACCAAGAATGGATATTTGTCAGTCCCAGCTTCCCTCCCCGGAGGAGGACGTAAAAATCCTTGGCATGACTTCCTTCGGGAGGGAAGTAAAGCCGTGGGTCCCGTGTCATAGATTTACGGCATCCTAAAGAACCTCAAGCCTAATAGAGAGACCTCTGAGCAAAATTAAGCAGTCTTTCACGCCCTGTATGGAATGGCACTGAGAACCATAGCAGTTACAGAGCTTCCAAAAATAAAACACCAATTTATTTTTCCCAAGCAGCTTCAGAAAAATATTCGCTCTAAGCTCGTGGGTTTACGAAAAGTGAGTGAAATGTCAAACTCATTATTTATGTTCAGGATAAAATATGAAAAAAAGATTATAAAAAGGGTACCCCCACCCAAAGCTTGTCTTTTCATGGAAAATCTTTCCTCGTATTTGATTTTCTAAAAATGCTTTAACGATTTTTATTAAAACGCCATACCCGTAATACATAGGCAATACCCATTGGGAAAAATGTATATCTTGACTTTGTGGAATATTTTGTGAACATCACTTTATTTGATTATGTGTGTGAAATTTTTTATAATAAGGAAAATACAAAAGTTACTCAGGATAAATATACAGCACGTTAATTTACACAACTTGTGAAAAAGTTTATTGTAGCACTAACCTTTCCAGAAAATTCCATGTTACAGATTAGGACCCCTCGTACTGCCTGTAATGTATGTGCTAGAATGTTTGCAATTGTTGCTCTCCCTGGCAAGAGCATGTTATCACGAATATACATTTGAGAGCTGTTTCTGTATTTTGGAATATTCTTGCTTAGTTTTTAGCAATTGCTAAATAACATATCGTGAGTAATATAGCAAGGATAGAATAGGAATAGTAACATATAGACCGTGAAGTGAGACACGAACAAATCGACTATAAGTGGGATAGACAAAGCAGCGCAGGGACGGGTTTTCTCCGGGTTCTCCAGTTTCCCACTCCATCGCATCTTCATTCCATGTATTATCAGTGTCAGCGCCTGCGGTGCCATAATTAGTAAAAGCGGGAGTTGCACACTATAAAAAAACAACAACAACAAAAACGAACAAATGTTGCGCCTAGTGGAAGATGGTTTCGTTCCCTCCCTCATTGCAACGGCTGAAAGAGAAATACACGTGCCAGTTTGCCGCGAATGACTAAACTTAACCACAACAGCGTACAGCGTTAAGCAATGACAGTGGTTATTGGCATATAGCCATAAATCATTTTGTTCGTTATAAATAAATATGTCATTTGTAATATGTAGAGCCTGAGACGGAATATTTTGCTTGAAGGAATGTCGCCAGACTGTAATCACCACATGTTTCTACAGCGAAATGCACTTTGTACATTGTGCTCATAAGCAACATGGCTATATCACTATGATATTGTCGGTTTTCTTCCACATGAACAATAATCTACTAGTATTTATTTACTTAAACTCTAAAGAACGCCCCATTAAGGCTAACGTTACCGTACTCCACATCTTCGTGGACAGAAACGTAATGACGTCTGTGCATACATGTTGGCGCAATTTCTCCCACCATCAGCTCTTCAGATGAAGAATTGTTACTGCGCAATTTACGATTTGGCTCTAGTCTCTACATTGATATGTACGAATATGTTATTGGTGGATAAAATTGAGTATATTGATACATCAATTTTAAAGTGTGCTATTAACTTTGCGTATTTCTTTTTCTTATTATGACATTTAAAAAACATTACATTTGAAAGCCATATAACAAACGAATTTTACATTTTTTTACATCCTCCTTTACCTTTCTTGTACTTTAGGAAACTGTAGGTATAATGTATTTTTTTTGAAGTGTTTAGCACCCGCTTTTACTACTTTCGGCACCGCAGGTGGTGACACAGGTGATGCATGGAATGAAGATGGAGCATCGGTGGAATGCGATGGCGAGGGAAACCGGAGAACTCGGAGAAAACCCGCCCCAGGTCCACCTTGTCCACCACCAATTTCACATGCTGTCACTTGGGATCGAACCCGGGCCGCCGTCTAGTAGAGAGGCGAGTAGTCAAGCATAATGGAGCGATATATGTTACTTTTATCACATACAATATGAAATAAGCAATAGCGTAAAGAAAGTATTTAAACCTCTTACTTTCTCCACATAGTGCGTAGATAGAGAAGGTATTTCATTCCACACAAAATTCGATACTCAGGTTTCATTGGAAAGACGTTTTAGGCTCCCTGAATCAAAAAAAAAAAAAAAAAAAGTTTACAAAAAAGGACATGCGTGTGTCTGTGAACATGATAACTCCAAAGCAAAAGGTCGGCAAAGTACCAAACTTGGTATTTAAATTTAGTATCTTGCAAGGATGCGACACAAAAATTTAAGAAAATTCCCCACCACAAATTACTTTTGAAAAACATTTTGAAAATCTGATTTTTTCATGAAGGGCTCTGACGATTTTGATTATAATACCATATATTAAATATATAAAATGTATAGGTATCTTGAATTTTCTGGGAATAGCCTCTGAAGACCTCTTCATTCTGGATGGCTTAAGCCGAAAGAGAGGACATTTCCCTTATTTCTTACCTTCGCGTAATTTAGGACTCTTGAGCAGATGCCCGGGGGAGAAGCCTGCGGCACAAAGCCACCGAATGGAGAACCTGGAACGTCTGGTCACCCGTAGCCAGGCATAAGCGTAAGGACATGTATGATATGAAAAGCAAGCAAAATGAATAATAGGAAAGGGGATGATGAAGCAATTGGTGATTGACGGGGCAAACTGGAAAGGACCCGGAGAAAACTCGCCAGGTCGCCGCTTCATTCACCAAAAATCTTATATGTTGGCGCTTGCGATCGAACCGGGGCTGCCTAGGTAATAGTGACAAGAGCTTATTCAAAAAATGTAGATCACGTTAAAAAACACAATTTATATCAAACATTTTTTTTCGTGTAGTTGATAATTTCCCAGACATTTCTTGTTATTTTTTCAGTATTAAAATGCTAAAAACATTTTTCATGTGTGAATTTGTCAACTCCTGCCCCTGCAAAGAAAGGAATTTCAATAACATGGTTAGCGCTTTTAAAATATTTGATTATCGCTTTAGCCTAGTTTATTTTCTTATTTCCCTTTCACTTATGAGGAAGTAAGTAACAATGTTTATCTGGATTAGCAGAAAACAGATGGAAGAATAAGTTTTTTATCAATAATTTGTTACAAAGATGTGGAGAACGTCAAGGGAGTGGAACACATGAATCTGTATGTAGCTGTAGAGCATTGTCGTTTTTATGATCATTGTTGGGCCACACTCTGTATACTTAACTTGGTCGTGTCTGCAGAGTGATGTCAGATCGTATATTGGCAATTAGATGAGTCCACCATACTTGATGCAGGACCTATTTCAGAAACATGAGATATAAAATTATATCTTGAGACAATATAGGTCGTGTCACGGGGTTACAGGTTAATTAAAAAAGGACATATAATTATAGCAAATATAATATAAATTATATTAAGAGGGGACAAAGGTGCATTGAAAATGGAGAGGAAGAAATATTTTAAACACGTCCAAGTAGCCGAGTTGTCACGAGCTGACGAGCGACCCAGGTAGGTACATTGAACTGAAGGGGTGAGGTTACACTGCCCGAGGGTGAACATAACAAAGCAAGATAAACAGTTCTCTTGCTGGACGAGCGACACTTTGGCACATGGCATAGAACATGCGCGGAGCTAAGACGTGGTAGCTGAGTCCGCGATAGAAATGAGTGGGTGACATACAGCAGCGACAGAAGCAGTATTTATTTGATGCACCAGCGGACGCACAAAAGTGACAAGGAATAATAGGCGCGATCGTGTGGTCTAACAGGGGAAAATTTAGGAGGGATGCGTGTGTGTTCGATGACAGAAAAAGGCCGAACAAAATGAATAAATGAGTTCAGCAATAACTTGGAACTCGAAGAAAATCACTTGTGTCTTACCACACCTGAAAAGAGTTTCCTTGCTAATAAAACCCTGAGCTTGGGCACCCACATATCCGCACCATTCCTAGCAGCCAAAACCAGTACCCGGGATACGAAACTGGAACCCATTCTTCCACCGCAATCCTGAATGTTCCTGGAATAGATTCTGAAGACCTCTCTAATCCCACTAAATTTTCATAATTGGTAAAGTGTGGAAGAGGGACAAAAAATTACTACAAAATGTAGATATCGTTAAAACGCACAAGCTATGTGATGAACATTTTACTATATGAGAAATATTCCAGTTATTGTTTTAGGTTTTAAAATACTTAAACTTTTCTCAAATGGAAGCTCTCATTCGTTTCAAATCCCTTTTCCTTTACTTCTGGTTATGGAAAAAAAAAAAAAAAAAAAAGGAATTTCAAGGTCAATCGCTTAAGACAGCTTTTAAACGATCTGACTGTAGCTTTAGTCTAATGTAACCCTATGTATTTGCTACTTATAAGGAACCAAGTAAAATTTCTATCCTAAATGTTTATCTCTATTATCATGAAGTAAATAAATTAATAATTCCTTGTAGGAAGGGTTTGTTTGCAGAACAGGTAGAAACCGTTATTAAAATGGAACACAAGATTTTTGTAGGGTGTAACAGCTCATGCCTGTTCCATATACCTGCAATGGGAGTGCAGCTTTGTTCTTTCTCAGTTATCACACGTGCAATGGAAACGAAAAACTGTTAACTGCTTAAATAATCATCCTAGCAATATTTTGCATGCAACAAAACTCATAGAAACACGATTTCGACTGTTCAAGTTTAACATGCACATAGTATCACTGCCTATCACTTTTTCACGTTCTTACTTTAAGAAACTTATTTCTCTTTTCATTAGGGTAGCCGGCTTTATACGCTAGTATCAATTATTCACTCCAATTTGGGAAGTCCCGATTTCGATCCCCGCCGCACATTATGCTCAATAGGTGTTGTTTGGTATTTTACCGCAAGGCGAATACTGGAGGAGTTTCTTTCTCCCCTGAGTATACTGTCCCTCCACTTAGTTCTATGTATCAGTTTTTCATTTTTCGTCCTGTTTGGGGGCTGCAAGTGTGATTGATGGTGCTTCGGCGCGGCGTGGTAGCTAAAAGGATGCTTTGAAGGACTTTCACTGATACTCAGCCTTCAGATTGTCGCTTTTGAACTCAGCGGAGGCACAATCCCCGAACAGTCAATCCGACTATAGGGATACTGTACTGCTGATCTTCATTTCGGTTGCCTGGTGTCTTCCCTCATCTCATTCCTTCTCCCGGTGCACAAAAATAAAAATCGCACTGGTTCGGTGCCGACTCTCCTCCGTACTTAACTTATCTTAATTATTTGAATAAATTATTCCAATTAAGAAGATGTGTTGATCGAATAAAAGCTGCTAACTTGTTATTCAAGTGGTTAAAACCCATTTACATCTTAATTATTTATATAGTTTAAATAAAACATTACATTTTCATTGTAAAAGCAAAAAATAATTATTTTTATAAATATATTTCCAAAATCGAAAAACGCTAGCTAGAGTTTTGTTACTTTTACCACGATCATCTGAGGAGCTACAATCGAGTTGAGTCTAGGTGATAAATACGACTGCCCCGGCCTCACTGTAGTGATAGGTGGGCCATCCAGGCAATACGCTGAGGTAATGTGGCTAGCATCAAGCAGCCCCACCAATAATTATGACCTACGTGGCCGGGAATATTACCTATCGCAGGTCCTCAATTTTCTCATGGTGCTTATTGAGCACCGAAACACTGTAACTTATATTTGTATTACCTTGGTTGGGATGGAACCCGGGTCTATGAACCAGACCTCCACTGCAGTAGGACACATTTCACTATATGTGAATATCAAATGCAACCAGGAACCAGATTGACACTGACACTGGTCAAATTCCTATATTGATAGTTTTATTCTTTGGTTTGCCATCAAGCTCTGAACTACAGTTAGTCGCAAAAGTGTCTTAATATATTCCTTTTATCGCCAATAAAAGATTATTTTACATCGATCATGTATGGTTTTTCTGATCATAAAAGAAAAGTGAGAATGACAGCGAAGAATTAAAGAAAATAATTATTATTTTTATACCTACCTTCATCATTCTCAAGATATAATACTTAATCCCTGTTTCTTTAGTTCTAGGACAACTAGTCTTGTGTGATATGTTACTTACTTTGTCATTGTCCACTCGTAACATGGATTATCCGACCTATTACTTTCTGTGCACGTACTATGTGTACACCACCCAAAAACTCGATACCAAGATTTAACCGGAAACGCTCGTTTTAGGGTCCCTGCATCCAATAAAAGCATTTTTCTTAAACGGTACGCGTGTCTGTAAACACGGTAACTCAAAAACTAAAAGTCGGTAAAACATTAACTTGGTATTCAAGTTTGGTATTTTCCAGGGTATGCGACACGAAGATTTTGAGTAAATTCCCGCCATTCCAAACTACTATGTATAGGGAAAAATTCCAAAATTTTAATTTTCACAAAAATGGCTCTAACAATTTTGATTAAAATACCGTATACTAAAGACATTTATATGCCAAATAACATTTTGAATTTTCTGGAAATAGCCTCTAAAGACCTCTTTATTCTGAATGACATTTGCGTAACTGGTAAACCGTAAGAGACGGACAAAAACTTAAAAAAAAAAATGTAGGTCACATTAAATCACACATTTATGTCACATATGTTTTTTTTTTTCATGAAATTGACAATTTCTGAGATATTCCTTGTTATTTGTTTCAGATCTAAAATACCTAAACTTTTCTGAACACGGACAGTTATACATTCCTGGCCCTGCATAGAAACGGATTTTAGCCACATGGAAAGCAGTTTTTAAAAGATTTTACTGTCGCTTTAGCCTAGCGTATTCCATTATTTCCCTTCTACTTATAAGGAAGCAAGTAATAAGTTTATGCTACTATTTATCTCGATTATTATAAAGCAGATAGAAGAATGCGCCTTCTAACAATAATTTATTACAGCGATATAGAGAAAGTCATATGGAACACATCAGATCTCTTTTATTTTAACTTTTTTGTCCATTCAAGTTCAATACATTTAATTTCTTTTTGATTTCATTGTTATTTATTTGGCCAAGTAGTACAAGACGAGCGAACCTCCTTCATCTCATTTGTTGAATTTTACATATGGACATATTAATAGCCAATCTATACACCTGCATAAGTATCCCATCACATTACAGAATTTTAGTTCTCCATCAATTTGGTTTTATTTATTAAGGCTTAATTTTGCTCCGCAAATGTGCTAAAATGTAAACACTTTATTTGTTAGAACATTCGTCCTATCGTATGATACATCGGGCTGAACTCGTCTCACCTCCAAAAACCTTTACTTTAGTATTACTATTACTTTACATAGACAAATTATAAGTAGTAATTTTGTGCAACTGAAGAGCAGCCATTTGGGGTTCATGGTCAATTTGAGCAAATAAAACCATGGCGATCAGAGGATAATATAGTCTCCAATATTATAGCACCTCATTATTACTTTCTCTAGCAATTATGTGCAATGTATATGGTAGATACAAAAAGTATTGTAAATCGTCCAAAATACAACTCCGAGATTTCACTGGAAATATATGCTTTGAAGGCCCTAAAGTGTAAAAAAGCATTTTTAGAAAAAGGTATATGTGTGGGTGTGATTTAGTAAAGTGTTTCCTAGTTGATTATTAAATTTATTAAATTATAGTTTAATAATATTTATATTAGAATTTGGGGCTAATATTGAATATGGTTAAAACAAAATTATTGATTTATCAATATTAAGACAATCAGGTTTAATAATGAGAGTTTTATCAATAGCATTTGTGTCTTAGTCTCTCTGTATATGCATGTGTGTGTATGTGTGTTGGTGTGTGTATGCATGTTTGTGTGTATGTGTGTTGGTGTCTGTATGCATGTTTGTGTGTATGTGTGCTGGTGTGTGTATGTGTGTTGGTGTGTATGTGTGATGGTTTGTGTATGCATGTTTGTCTGTATGTGTGTTGGTCTGTGTATGTGTGTTGGTGTCTGTGTTGATGTCTGAATATGTATGTTGGGATCTGTGTATGCATGTGTGTTGGTGTGTGTATGCATGTGTGTTGGTGTGTGTATGTGTGCTGGTGTCTGTGTATGTGTTTCGGTGTCTGTTAATTGGTGTCTGTGTATGTGTGTGGGTGTCTGTGTGTGTGTGAATGTGTGTTGGTGTCTGTGTATGCATGTGTGTTGTTGTGTGTCTTGGTGTGTGTATGTGTGATGGTGTCTGTGTATGCATGTGTGTTGTTGTGTGTCTTGGTGTGTGTATTGGTGTGTGAATGTGTGTTGGTGTCTGTGTATGCATGTGTGTTGTTGTGTGTCTTGGTGTGTGTATGTGTGATGGTGTCTGTGTATGCAAGTGTGTTGTTGTGTGTCTTGGTGTGTGTATTGGTGTGTGAATGTGTGTTGGTGTCTGTGTATTCATGTGTGTTGCTGTGTGTCTTGGTGTGTGTATTGGTGTGTGTGTGTGTGTATGAGTGTTGGTGTGTGTGTTGGTGTGTGTGTTGGTGTGTGTATGTGTGTGTCTGTATATGCATGATTGTGAATGTGTGTTGGTGTGTGTATGTGTGTGTCTGTGTATGCATGTTTGTGAATGTGTGTTGGTGTGTGTATGTGTGTGTGTGTCTGTGTATGCATGTGTGCATGTGTGTTGGTGTGTGGAAATATGTGTGTGTGTGTCTGTGGACAGCATAATTCGAAAATGAAAAGACGGTCAAATACCAAACCTGATATTTAAGTTTAGTATCTTCCAAGTTTACAACACGAAGATTTTTTAGAAACTCCCCAAACTACCCTTTACATGGAACATTTTTCGATAAGCTTATTGTTTCTATAATAATGGCACTAACATTTTTAGTAAAATACCCTGTACTAAAGAGGTTTACTTGAAAATTAACATGTATATCTTCAATTTTCTGGGAATAGCCTCTGAGGACCTCTTCATTCTGAACAACTTTTGTGTAACTAGTGAACTGTAAGACGAAGACGAAAAGGTTTAGAAGTCCTTAAAGCACACAATTATTCTCACTTACATTTTTAAGAGTTAACTGTTTCCGAGATATTGTTTGTTATTTGTTTCAATATAAAGCTACTTAAACTTTTCTCAAACGGAAGCTCAACTTTCTTTTAAGCTCTACTTTGACCTTTGCAATTGTTTGTTTGACATAGCGACAGCTTTTAAAAGGATTTGACTCCGGCTGTGTATTTCCTTAGTCCCCTTTCTTACAAGCAACTATGTAGACCGACATTTTTGCTAATATTGATTTTGATTAGCATCAAGTAGGAAGAAAACTACGTTTTTATTTTGTTTACACGTACTATGTATTTAGTGTACAGAGAAGGTATTGTATTGCACACAAAAACACGATACCGAGATTTAACCGGAAATACATGTTTTGGGAATAAAAAAAATAGTTTTAAAAGCTGTGCGCGCGTGTGTCTGTGGGTAGGTTAGCCCAAAAATGTAAAGTTCAGTATCATCCAAGGATGAGACCGGAGATTCTCAAGAAAATCCCCCCATCCCCAACTACCCTTTACAAGGAAATATTTTCGAAAATTTTGTTTATTTCAAAAATGGCCCTAAAATTGTCAGTAAAATCTCGTATATTTAATATATTATTTACACGACAAATAAAAAGTATGTCTTGAATTTTCTGTGAATAGTCTCTTAAGACCTCTTTATTCTGGATGATTTTTTTTTCTGAATTTTGCATAAAGAAACTTACTAAACAAAAATATAAACTCCCTGAAAATACACAACTTATGTCACTTACATTTTTTTTCTTGGGATTGACCGCTTTCGGGATATTCTTTGTTATTGGTGCTTACTTTTCTCAAACCGGAACTTGTCAACTCCTGACCTCGAAAGAAACGCATTTCAATCCCATAGCAACCACATTTTAAAACATTTGAGTGTTGGTTTAGCCTATTTTATTTTGCTTCCAACTAATAGGAACTAACTAATAAGACTATTTCTGCTAATGTTATCCCAATTAGCATGAAGTAGATAGAAGACTAAGTTTTTAACAACATTTATTACACAGAATCAAAAAATTCAATGTCGAGATTTTGTCGGAAATATGTTTAAGAAATCATTTTGTTTGTGTGTTAGTGTGTGTGTGTGTGTGTATGGAAAGCATAGTCCAAAAACTAAAAGACCGCTAATTACCAAATTTAGTTTAGTATCTTCCAAAATACGACAGGAAGATTTTCCTGAAATCCCCAATCTACCCTTCAAATGGAAATATTTTTCAAAATGTCATGGCTCTAACGATAGTGATTAAAATGCCGTATATTGGAGATATTTAAATCTCAAATGAAATGTATATATTGAATTCTTTTGGAATAGATTTTGAAGACCTGTTTATTCTGAATGAATTTTGTTGCTTTAGCAAAACTGATAATCCTCAAGAAGTAAACAAAACTTACTACATAAAATATGTAGGCCTCGTTAAAACACAGAATTTATATTATATAAATTGTTGTTATATACTTGATCGTTCAGAGATATTTCTTATTTGTTTTCAATGTTAAACTACGAAATGTTTCTCTCTTTGTTTTACTGGCAACGGAAAGTAAACCCAAGTTCAGTTGTTGACATATTAAAAGTTCTGACTATCGCTTTAGCCTAGTGTATTCCTTTTTTACTTTCTCTGTACTCCCTATGTATATAGTGTATAGAGAATGTATTGCACTCCACCAAAAAATTCGATACCGAGATTTCACCATAAATGTATGTTTTAGAGTCCCCTGTATCCAAAAAAAGTATTTTTCAGAAAAAGGTCCGTCTGTGTGTGTCCGTGTGTCCGTGGGTCCGTGTGTCAGTGTGTCCGTGTGTCCGTGTGTCAGTGTGTCCGTGTGTATGTGAATACGATAACTCAAAAACGAAAAGTCGGTAAAATACCAAACTTGGTATTTAAGTTTAGTATCTTCCAGGAATACGACACGAAGATTTTGCGAAAAATCTCCCCACGCCAAACTACCCTTTACATGGAACTTTTTTCGAAAATGTTGATTTTCTAAAAAATGGCTGTAACGATTTTCATTAAAATATCGTATATTATAGATATTTATCTGACAAATAAAATGTATATTTTGAATTTTCTGGGAATAGCCTCTGAAGCCTACTTTATTCTGGATGAATTTTTCATAACTACTAAACCTTAAGAGATGCACAAAAACTTAACAGACAAAATGTAGAGCACGTTAAAACACACAATTTATGTTATATACATTTTTTTCGTGGAATTGATCGTTTTTGAGATATTCCTGTTTCTTGGTTTCAGCTTTGAAAAACTTATACTTTTCTCATACCGGGATTTGTCAACTCCTTTCCATACAAACAAAGGAACATTAGTCACATAGCAACCGGCTTTAGGCTTCACTTTAACCTATGGTACTCCCTTATTTCGCTTCTACTTACAATAAAGCAAGAAATAAGACTACTTCTGCTAATTTTTCTCGATTACCATGAAAAAAATAAAAGATAAGCTTATTAATAATAATTTATTGAGATACAGAGAAAGTCATGTGAATGGAACACATCAGATTGTTTCCTTTCTGCCACGAAGGAAGCAAGTAATGACAATTTCTAATAATGATTATCTCGAAGACCATGACGTACATAAGAGAATAATCTTTTGTAAGAATAGTTTGTTTTCAAAACTGGTAGAGAAAATAATGTGATTGGAACACATTAGACTTTTTAATTTCGATTGTATGATAAATGACTATGAATTTTAATTTCAGTTATAATTGTTTTGGAATCATCACACTATAAAACTACACAGTTGTACCTTTAATATCGAGTACTTTTCAAAACAAATGTGCATTTTGTAAATAAGGTATTTTGTGAACTAATGTAGAGAAGCACTTCCTGTACTTGAGAGGCACTGCGTGTTTTAAAGCAAGTTGCCACCGCGGACCGTTTCCTGCCACATAATTCTATAGGCTTGCTATTATACAAGTGTAGGCAGTGTACAGGATTTTATCATTAACTTTAGGATAACCTGACATGTATTACTAATATATTTTGTATAAACCCATAGACTAATGCATTTGTACAGTAGCACTCCATTCGCAGAATAAAACCGAGACAAATGGGATAAGAAATTTAGCATTTTCTTCCTAAAAATGAAACTAAAGGAACTAAAATACTCAGATGTGCTCCATTCAGTGACTTTCTCTACCTGTTTTGCAAACAAACTATTCTTGCAAACAATTATTCTTCTATATACTTCGTGCAAATCGAGATAAACACTAGCAGAAATATTCCTTATTACTTAGTTTATCATAAGTGGAATATTAAGTGATTGTCAAATGCAATTGAATTTCGTCATCTTTGCATATCTGTAAAACAAAAGAGATATGAAAGGAATGACCACTTTGCGTTTGAGAAAAGTTTAAGTATTTTAAAATTTAAAACAATAACTAGGAATATCTGAGAAATCGTGAACTCTACAAAAAAATCTATATCACAAAGTTGTGTTCTAACAAGATCTACATTTCGTATGATAGAACTATGGTGACAGATATTTTATCGAGCGAAAATGCAAACAGCATGTTAAGAGCCAATATGAAGTCTGCACCAAATACGACATTAAACACGAACTCTATTTACATCCGATGTGTTTAATTTCACATTTCTTTTCTCTATACAGAGGCACTTCATTCTTACTTTTCTTCTTCAAAATATTCTCTTTAAAGTATTTTCTTTATGCACTCCACGTAAAGAGATAAGAGTTTATAGAATTTGTACATAGGTAACAAATATCTCGAAATATATAATTCTACAATAATTAATTGCTTGCTTTAATAAAATAAACATTTATTTTTTACAAGATTTTGCTTCCGTCGTACTTTCTCTCTCTCTCTCTCTCTCTCTCTCTCTCTCTCTCTCTCTCTCTCTGTCCCTCCGATGGCTTAATAGCAGTCCAAAAATATATAGGGTTAAATTCAAAACAAAGAAGATTTCCTAGACTATTCGCAGAAAATTCAAGATATAGATTCCAATAGCCACACAGATGTCTTGAAGACATAATATTTATTACAAATTATAATAGGCATTGAGAAAATCAAAACTAAACCTATTCATGCAAAATATGGTTTTGGGTGATCAGATTTTCTTGAAAAAATCTTCGTGTCAGTTTATAAAAGGCACTGCTTTTAAATACGTAGCCTTGGTATTTATCCGGCGTTTCGTGTTTTGCCTCTCTCTCTCTCTCTCTCTCTCTCTCTCTCTCTCTCTCTCGTCTCTTTATCTTCTCTCAAACAATATGTATAATGAAATGCGTACACGCAGGTGTTAAGAATATTTGGAGGTGGATTCAAAGGGTCTTTTATATTTTCGATGAATTCTCGACTTGTAACACAGTATACTTCCTCTACCTATTATTGGTAAGTGGTAGAGAAAATACATTAAAGTATAAACGGTAGTTATAATGGAGAAAGGCAATGAAAGTCAAAACTCTAAGGACAGGACTCTGGTCATCATGAAAAAGAGGAAAACCTGTAGCCAAGTTTGGTATCCGAGCCGCAGTTGTTAAAATCTTCTTTATATGATTAGTATGTTTAGAGGTACTTTGAGGACAGCTTGGTCACAAAGAAGAGCAGGGAGGGACTTCAGGAAGGGTGAGGCAACCTCAGAATTTCGGTGTGTAGCAATAATGGAAAACCCCAGTCCAGAAGTCAAACTTCTCCTCCCTGTGGTTTTGTGTAACGTCACGGTAACCTTTAGCTTGACCGCGTCCACCTTCATTCATTGCCATTAGATGAGGTGCAGCATTTTAAAGGTCATTAGGGAATTAAGTTATCTAAAACATGCCACGTCAACTGTAGGGCAACACTGCCCGTAATAGATACAAAATGTGTTGTATAAATTACGATCGCCAAAACACTTTTACTTTATATATCATACACCACTAGATAAAAGCAGTGTTGTATCCTACCCAAAGTGGCATAGAGAGAAGGAGAGAGAGAGAGAGAGAGACAGACAGATTTCACCGGAAATACATTTTGAGAATCTCTGAACTCTGAATCCCAAAAATACATTTTTAGAAAACGTGAGGGTGGGGTAGGCATAGAAATCATACAAAAAGGAATAGCAAACAAAATAATCTCAAAAATCAGATATTTTCTATGCTTTTCTAACTGTTCCACAGTCAAACTTTTCTTACAAAAGATTATTCTTTTATCTAAAGCTTGCTAAACAAGAAAAAATGACTAGAATTGGTCTTATTACATGCTTCTTTGTAAGTAGAAGCGGAATAAAGAGAAAACACAGGCTAACGTGCTAGTCAAATCTTTTAAAAGCCGGTCGCTATGTGAAACAATTGAAATTCGGTTCTGTTTTCTTGCTAGGAATGACTTCCCGTTTGAGAAAATGTTATCTTAAACTGAAACCAACAACTTGGAATATTTCTAAAATGGTCAACTCTAGAAAAAAATGTAAATCATGTAAAAGGTGTGTCTTAATGGGACCTACATTTTTGCTTTCTCTAGCCCGTATGCATATGTTACATAGTGGATAGAGAAGGTATTGTATTCCACCCAAAGGTTCGATGTCGAGGTTTCACGGAAATATATGTTTTCAAGTCCTCTGAGTTCGAAAAACGTCCGCGTGTGTATGCCTGTGGACTGCATAGTTCAAAAACGAAAAGTCCATTAAATACTACACTTGGTATTTAAGTTAGGAATTTTTGAAGTATGTGACACGAAGATTTTCAAGAAAATCCCCCTCCCAAACCACCATTTTCATGGAAATGTTTCGAAAATTGTTATTTTCTAAAATTATTCTAATGATTTTGATTAAAATATCACAAATGCAGATAAAACATCACAAATAAAATGTGTATTTTGAATTTTCTGGAAACAGGCTCTGAGGAGCTCTTTATTCTGGTTGAGATTTGCAGAATTTTAAACCGTAAAAGAGATACACAAAAACTTACTACATAAAAATCTAGATCTTATTAAAACACTTAATTTATATCATATACGTTTTATGTAGAGCTGACCGTTTCTGAGATATACCTTGTTATTGGTTTAAATTTTAAACTAATTAACTCATCTCCAACGGGACCATGGGAAGTGGACCTAACATCAATTGTTTCACATAGCGACTGCCTTTAAAACTATTTGACTATCACTTTAGCCTAATGTGTTCCCTTATTTCTCTTCCACTTACAAAGAAGCATATAATTAGATTATTTCTCTTAATGCTTATCTTGATTAGCATGGCGTAGATAAGGAAATAATCTTTGATAAGAAAATTTTTGTTGTTGAATAGCTAGAGAAACTTGTGTGAATGAGACATATCAGACTTTTACGTAGCATTTTTTTGTCTTTATCTTGCGCTTTACCAGTTATACAAAAGTTATATAAAAGTAATCTAGAATGAGAGGTCTTCAGAAGCTATTCCTAAGTACATTTCGTTCGTCATAAAAATATCTCAAGCAAATAACATTTTAATTAAAGCCTAGAAGAGAGAAAGTCTTATATGTAGACCTTGTTCAAGCCCACAATTGGTCATATACATTTTTTGTGGAGAGTATTTTCGACATCCCCCAGCTATTGATTGAAAATTTTCAAATACATACATATTTTTTTTACATGGAAATTACCATCCTTTTCTTTGTTCAAGTTCTTTCAAATAGAATGGGATTTCAAAGCATCACATAGCTGCTGGCATCGAAAAGATTTGACTATTGTTTATGCCTATAACGAAATGCGAATTAAAATGTATCTGTATTAACAAGAAACAGAAAATAAGCTGTCGTATAAATAATTGCAGGAGAACAAGCAGAGAAAGTCATATGTGTACCAGACATGAAATTTTTATTACATATGTTCTTACTTTCTGCTTGTAAACGCTTTAATTTGTTTACAATCTATGTAATAAACAGCTATCCCTTTGCGTTTAGTACGTCCCAATATGGCGTCTAACACAGAGCTTCATGCAAATCAATGGAGCCGCCCTCGAGTTTCCTTTCTGTATACTCTCTATTCTGTGGCATAACTCAAAAACGAAAATTTGGATAAATATCAACTACGCATTTAGATCTAATAATTTCCAAAAATGCAACACAAGAAAATCCCCTCACCCCAAACTACTCATTTAGCAAACTTTTCAATGCTTTTCTTTTCATCTTTCTCAAATATATGTTTAACAATGTGATAAAAGGGCTATATATGTATTTAAGATAGACCAGGACTGAGTTTTCATACTTTTTTATTTAAAACTTGCAACTAAATATAGCTAACAAGGAATCACTATGTAAACCTTAGGCTCAGTTTCTTAGATATTGCAATCAAATACATAGTTACTACAAAAGAAATAGACAACTTCAACTGCCTGTAAAACAAAAACTATTAGAGATAGCAACCTAATTATTTTAGAGGTATTTTGAGAAACTGTCAAAGTTTTGTTTGTTACTATTGGTAACGCTGTAGTGTTTTGTTTGTTGTTGCAGAAGCTGAAATGGCGGAAAATCCTGTGGAAAAGGCATATTGCGTGTTGGAATTTGCTAGAACGCAATCACCAACTGTTGTCCAATGACATTTTAGAACACGTTACCACAAAACACCACCGACTAGACAGTCAATCTACGACTGGTATAGAAAATTCGTGACAACGGGATGTTTGTGCAAAGGGAAGAGCTCGGGAAGACCAAGAGTTTCGGAAGAAAACGTTGAACGTGTTCGTTCTGCCTACATAAGAAGCCCACAGAAATCGACATCTAGGGCAAGCATGCAATTACAAATTCCACAGCAAACTGTATGGAAAATCTTGCGGAAGCGACTGTACATGATGCCTTACAGATTAAAGATGTTGCAGTTTCTGAGTGAAGAAGATAAGGTCATACGCCGTGACTTTTGCATCGACATGTTGCGACATGATGAAGACGATGCTGGTTTTTGTGAGCACATCATTTCATTTTTGTGGTAACGTGTTCTAAAATGTCGTTGGACAACAGTTGCTGATTGCTTTCTAGCAAATTCCAACACGCAATATGCCTTTTCCACAGGATTTTCCGCCATTTCAGCTTCTTCAACAAAAAACAAAACACTACAGCGTTACCAATAGTAACAAACAAAACTTTGAGAGTTTCTCAACATACTTTCAAAATAATTAGGTTGCTATCTCTAATAGTTTTTGTTTTACAGGCAGTTGAAGTTGTCTAATTCTTTTGTAGTAACCCTGTATTCTAAATTGGAGGAAAAATGCAAATTTTAAAACCTGCAGTGAACATTAAAATTTGTCAGGACAGACCACAGGATTTTTGCCTACGCCCACGAGGGAGGAATGAGGTGAGACGATAAACCGGGTGGCCAGAACCAGGAGCGACGGCAGATTCCAGATTGAAGCACCCCGACAGTCGGGTCCAATGTCACAGCCAGGAGAGACATCTATCCTTTTTCCCTGCCGAGCATCATCACCGACACGTCCAAACCTGAAAGAAGCCAACAGGATGAAGGAAATGACATGGAGGGACAGGAATTTCAGGGGAAGAAAGAAACCTATCCAGCATTCGCCTGGCGACCCGGGGAAACAAAACCCATGGGCTTGACAGGCCGGCCGGCCACGGGAAACAAAACCCATGGGCTAGATAGGCCGGCCGGCCACGGGAAACAAATCCCATGGGCTAGATAGGCCGGGCGGCCACGGAAAACAAAACCCATGGGCTAGACAGGCCGGCTACGAACACGAACCTCCTCGCTTGAGCCCTCCCGCTCGGTAACTTATGTCAGTGAAGTATAATAATAATAATAATAATAATAATAATAATAATAATAATAAAACTTTTTTCTAACACTTGAGTACAATAAAAACAAAGGTGGGCAGTTTATTTAAGTGAAGATATTAGTTGTTAAGAAAATGTTTTGTTCTTTTGAAGTTCATAGTATTAAAATGTTTCTTGTTATTTCAGTATAAACCACTTCTTTTAGCAAATTAATAACACAATCATAAAATTCATATTATATCTTTAGATAGCACACTTGTATGTACATTTTCTTGCACGACAGAGCAAAATAGAAACAATAAGTTTTGTGCGCAAAAATGTAAAAATGTAGTAAAGGCTGCAAACAGAAGTAGTGTTGAAAAGGTAAAGTATAGAATATTTAAATGTATTACTGGGCTCTTAAAAATGGTGAATCGCGAAAAATGGCTGGACAATACGACTCATTATGTTCATACCTGTACTCATATATCGATATTAAAAATCGATGTTTGCCATTTTCGGCTAAAAACTCTGTTCCAGAGACTGTTAAGCAATTTAAATGAAACTAAAATGTATATCTCAAATTTCTAAACATAGATGGTGAAAGCTGCCTCACTTGAGAGGAATTTTGAATTAGGGATAGTATTTTGTGTAAGAGATAGACAAGAACATTTAGCACAAAGAATAATACGCAGATGACTTTAAAACACACCATTTACTTCCAATAACATTTTTGGTTTAGGTTGTGTTCGAGATATCACTATTTATATTTTCATTTATTTATTTATTTATTTATTTATTTATTTATTAAGTTTTCAAAGTTTTCTAGCTCGTTGTTTCTGGCTATGCTATTGTTATGGAACTTCAAAGCCAGTGTTTAGCGAGGCTCTTTCAAATATCCGACTCCTATGTCTATCGAACTTCAGCTAATGCAATGAAATGCAATTTTTTCTATCGATTAATTTGAAGTAGCTAGAAAAGTAAGCTTTTATAAGAATAGAGCTCGCAGAAAGTTTGTAGAGCAATAAACGATGATGGAAAGAGAAAACCATGTAAGTATGGCCAGATGGTTTCCCTTTCATTTTTGTATTCTATACAATAAGTTGATACTGAGATTTCACGGTAAATACACCTTTTGAGGTTCGCAGAATAAAAACGCATTCTTAGAAAAATGTTCTTGTGTGTGCGATGTTAAACTTGGTTTGGTTTTTAACGGTCTTTTCGTTTTTGAGCTATGCTGTAAAGACACACACTCACAGAAAGACCGACAGAGAGACACACATACGGGCATTTTTCTAAAAATGTTTTTCTTTTTTTTTTTTTTTTGGATTCAGGAGGTCTCAAAGCGTATATTTCCGGTGAAATATAGGTATCGAGTTTTTGGGTGCATTACAATATCTTCTCTATACACTATGTAACCAGTACGTGTAGAGAAATTAAAAATCATTTTCAGAAAAAGTTCCGTGTGTGTGTCCGTGTATCTGTGAACACGTAACTCAAAAACCAAAAGTCGGTAAAATACCATACTTTGTATTTAAGTTTAGTATCTTCCAGGGATGCGACATGAAGATTTTGAGAAAATTTCCCCTCCCCAAACTACCCTTTACATGGAACGTTTTTCGAAAATTTGGGTTTTCTGAAAAATGACTAACGATTTTGATTAAAATATCGTATATTAAAGATATTTGCCTGACAAATAAAATTTACATCTTGAATTTTTGGGAATAGCCTCTGAAGACTACCTTATTCTCGATGAATTTTACGGAATTTTGCACATCTGCTAAACCGTAAGAGATGGACAAGAAAACCAGACAAAACATGTAGAGCACGTTAAAACACACAATTTACGTTATATACATTTTTTTGTGGAGTTTATCGTTTTAGAGATATTCTTGATTTTTGATATCCTAAAACATATATTTCCGGAGAATTCTCGGTATCGAATTCTTTGGTGGAGTGCAATACCTTCTCTATACACTATCTACATAGTACGTGCAGAGAAAGTAAAAATACTTTTTTTGGATGCAGAAAACCCTAAAGCGTATATTTCCAGTGAAATCTCTGTATCAAATTTTTGGGTGGAATAAAATATCTGCTCTAGAAGGTAAAAGCACAAGAGCAGAAATAGTCAAAAAGTTGGCAGCAATGTTTACCGTTACGCTGTATTTTGTTTTTAATGATTTCGGATACTGTCTACTCCACAATGTTTACCTCACTCGTACTTTTTTTTTTTTTTTTTTTTTTTTTTTTGTATAACAATAGCTAGCTTTGAACACACACAAATTCTTATTGCCGGGTTACCTTGTTTTATTTTGGAGATTGTATGCCATTTTTTACGCAGTTTTGATTATTCGACAAGGCCGTGGAGTTTTCCTGGGAAGGGGGGGGGTCAGATGTGGTTGCATAGTGCTATGCAGATGGCAAAGTCTTGGACAGTTAATCAACATGAATGAGAATGATGATGAAATCGATACAATTGTATTGAATTGCCGAAAGGTATATAAAATATCCAAACTTTGTATTCTAGAATTTAAATAATTTTAGCCCCATTATTTATACAAGTCGTTAAATAGAGGCAAATAAATTGGCATATATATATATATATATATATATATATATATAATAACAATAAGTGAAGCTTGGTTTGTAAATGAGAAAGCTATATAGGATAATCGGTAAATAAATACACAATATATAATATAGATATTATTATGTAGGTAAGGAACTAAGTAGTACTTTCTCTAGCACGTATGTACATTGCACATAGTAATTAGAGAAGGTAATGTATTCTAATTAAAAATTTAGTGCCGAAATTTCACCGGAAATAATGCTTTGAGTACTCCTGAATCCAAAATACAAAGCTTTAAGAAAAAGGTCAATGTGTCTGTGTGTATTTGTGGATGTTTCTGTGGACAACACAATCAAAAAACAAAAAGTCGGTTAAATACCAAACTTGGTATTTAAGCTTAGTATCTTATAAAGATGCAACACGGTTTACAGGAAAATCCCCCTCTCCAAACAACCTTATACATTAAACATTTTTCCAAATTTTCGATTTTCTAAAAAAATGGCACTAATGAGCTTTATTCGTATCTTAAGGTTGAAAAATAAAATACATAATATTTTAAAATGCTTGGAAATAGCCCCTGAAGTGCTTCTCATTCTGATTGAACTTTTCATAACTTGTAAACCGCAAGAGATATACACAAATTTACTACACAAAATGTATACTTCGTTAAAACACATATTTATGACATATGCCGTTTTTTAGAGCTAACCATTTCAGAGATATTCGTTGTTATTGGTTACAATTTGAAAATACTTTAAACTTTTCTGAAACAGCCGTTTACTCTCGGCCATGGAAAGAGAATCGACTTGCAATGTCAATCGTAAAGTAACAGCTTTTAAAAGATTTGACTGTGGCTTTAGTGTAGTATGTTCCCTTATTTGCCTTGTACTTATAAGGAAAATAAATAATAAGACTATTTCTGGTAATGTTCACCTTCATTACGCAGATAAAAAAATCGATAGAGATTCGTGTGAATGGAATACATAAGATATTTTGTCTACCATTCCAATTTAATCGTCACCCTCCGTGGTGTAGTGGTTGCTATGCTAGCGTCTAAAACCGAAGATTGCAGTTTCAAACCTAGTGGAGGTTGATGAATTTTTTCGGACGCAAAAATATTCAGAATGGCTTCCTTAGGAAGGGAAAAAAATTCGGTGGTCCCATGTAATATTTATTTATACGTAAAAGAACCTCAAATCTTAAAAGAAGAAGGTTCCCGGTTAAAATTACGCCATTTCGCGTCCGCAAGGGATTTCGTCCTACAGAGCCATCTGTGAGCGCGGAGCCGATTTTTCCTCATCGTGGTGCATAGCGGCTAACTCACGAACTAGAAATTCTAATCCGAACAAAGAAACATCGTAACGATGCCCTATGCTTCCCTTAGGAGCTACATAAAATTAACTTACTAATTCCAATTCAATAATCCATTTAGATTCTATTCCCGCATGATTCTAAAACTCTACATACTGGTTAAACATTTATATCAGGCTTAAGTCAAAAGGAAAATAATAAAGTCGTGAAGAAAACAACAAGGAATTCCTTGCTAATTGAATTAAAGAGACAGATGTAGGAAACAGCAGACATGGTAAAAGGGTGGGTAATGTGTTATTCTCAAGAGAAAAAAAAATAAATCGAGGTCAGGTAACAATTAGTGCCACTTTTGTTTTCCCGCACATTAATTTGAAGTGCATCTTGCAAACCTCAGGCCATGACCTACTGTATCTGATTCAGGCCATAACAAGTTTATCTCGGCAGCCTTGACGTTCTTTGACTAGGGAAAGGCGAAGAGGGATAGCGATCTGGCTTTTCTTTAGACAATAAACTAGGTGCTAGTAAACTGTAACTGTTTATCATCCGGTCATTAGAGATCTTTAACACTCACGTTAGCTTTAAGGAGCTCTGCAAATTGACAATGAACTTTTATAAGAAATCTTACAACAGTAATCACAAGGAGTCACGATTCTTCAATAAATTTAATTTTAAAACAAGACTTAAATTATGATCCGGGGCTTTTCAAACTATCTACAATTAATGAAGCGAAATTATTCGATTTTTACTTTCTATACCAGTTAAAATGTATGTACATAGTAGGTAGCGAAGGTATAATATTCCAACCTAAACTTCATACCAGATTATTCCTGAATCCAAAAAGAGCATTTTTAGAAAATATCCTCGAGTGTGTGTGTGAGTGTGTGTGTCTGTGTGTGAGTGTGTGTCTGTATGTGAGTGTGTGTCTGTGTGTGAGTGTGTATCTGTGTGTGAGTGTTTTAGTGTGAGTGTGTGTCTGTGTGTGAGTGTGTCTGTGTGTGTCTGTGTGTGTCTGTGTGTGAGTGTGAGTGTGTGTCTGTGTGTCTGTGTGTGTAAGTGTGTGTCTGTGTGAGTGTTTGTGAGTGTGTGTCTGTGTGTGTAAGTGTGTGTCTGTGTGTTAGTGTGTGTGAGTGTGTGTTTGTGTGTGTGAGTGTGTGTCTGTGTGTGAGTGTGTGTGAGTATGTGTGTCTGTGTTTGAGTGTGTGAGTGTTTGAGTGTGAGTGTGAGTGTGTCTGTATGTGTAAGTGTGTGTCTGTGTGTGTGAGTGGGTGTGTCTGTGTGTGTGAGTGTGTGCGCACGTGTGTGTGAGTGTGTCTGTGTGTAGTGTGTGTGTCTGTGTGTGTTTGTGTGTGAGACTTTATGTGGAGTTGTGTCTGTGAGCATCATAATTAAAAATCTGCCCATTTACATGACTTTCTCTACCTGTACCGCAAATAAACTATTCCTAAAAAAAGTTTATATTTTTCTACATCATGTTAATCGAGATAAACATAAGCGGTATTGGTGTTAATACTTGCTTCTTTGTAAGTAAATACACTAGGCTAAGGCGATAGTCTAATCTTTTAAAAGCTGGTCGCTATGTGAAACTATTGAATTTTTTGGGGATAAACAGGAGTAAAACGAAAGAGAGATGCAACGCTAGATGACTTCCCACCTGAGAAAAGTTAAACTGGTTAAACATTCAAAGCTATGATATCGCGCACACGATGTATAGTTCAAAAAATGTGAGTAACACATATCGTGTTTTAACGAGATGTAATTTTTTTGTGTAGTAAGCTTTTGTTTATCTCTTACGGTTTACCAATTATACAAAAGTCGTCAACAACGAAGAAGTCTTCCACCAAAAGTGAATGTATACATTTTATTTGTGGGTTAATAATTTATTATAAATATTATTGTAATCAAAATCGATAAAGCCGTTTTTTAGAAAAACAGAACATTTGAAAATGGTTCCATATAAAATGTAGTTGGGGTGGGGGAAAGTTTCTAAAAATGTTCGTGTCACATTCTTGGAAGATTGTAAACTTACCTCTCAGCTTTGGTACTGATCCAACTTTTCGATTTTGAGTTATACTGTCCATAGACACACACACACACACACACACACACACATACTCACACACACATTTTTTTCTATACTGTGTTATTCAGGGGATCCTAAAACATGTATTTCCGGTGAAGTCTTGGTATCGAACTTCTGGGTGGAATATATCATTTTCTCTACCTAATATATATGATATATATATAACGTAACTGGTTAAGATATTTTTGTGTTAAATGAAATGAATATGTTGAATTTTATGAGTATTGCCTCTGAAATCTTGCTCATTGTAGATAACTCTATATTAGATATAGAGAAAGTCTTACTGCATAAAAATGTAAATAATTTTAAAGCACAATTTGTGTGACATACATATTTTGTGGAGTTAACCGTTTCAGAGATATTTCTTGTTATTGGTTTAAATTTTAAAATGCTTACACATTTCTCAAATGGAATAAGGTAAAACTCCGGAAATAGCCTTTTCCGAATAACACGCCCTAATTGAGATTTATGCCTATTTGTTGAATGTAAGGAAGAGATGGTCACGGGCTGTGTATCCCCTAGCCACGTGTATCAACAATGAAGTATGTAACAAAAGCGTTTCTTTAAATATGAAGTTAAGTAGATAGAAAAGTATAATTATAATATTGTTATATTATTTATACTTAAACCACTATTTTCATATGCCAATAAGCGTTAGAGGTATATTTTAATCCCTGTTTAGATAATGATTTACTTACATGTTCAACATGTTCACTGTATACTGGATGTAAAACTGTGCATAAGACTTTTAATGTGGTCGCTATAAGACCTAGTAGTTCTGCGACCTAAAATGAAGATTAAAAAACAAATAAGCCAATGTAAGAATATTTTGTTGCAGAATAGGCGGAGAAAGTCATAAGTATGTAAGAGACTGAGTTTTTAGAGAAGAGAGGCTCGTGTGTTTTAAAAGTGCATAATATAACACTACTAGCGGACCCCACAGACGTTGTCCTGTAGTCACGTCTTTAATTCGAAAATTAACGCACGTGTAAATTTAGTAGAAAATTATACAAAGTACTCACATCAATTCCACACTGAATTTGCAAAATGTATAGTTTTTTATGCACACTTTAAAACTCTTGAAACATTAATTGAATCTGATTGTAATATTTTAATTAGCACACTTTTTTTTAAACACAATAATAACACGAAATTATGAAATATTTTCTTGAATTTGATCGTAGGACCACCTCTCGGGAAAAACTGGAATTGGAATAAAATAGTAATGAATATTCGATACTGCGATTGTAGCGCAGTCTGCCGGATCCAATCTAAAACATTCCAAAATCAACAACAACAATTTATAAAGAGAAAATTAATTAAATAAAAAATTTCCATTGAAGCGAGCTGAAAACCTAAACCACTGTCGAATCCACTGGAACACAAACAAAAAAGGTAATTAAAATTTGTCCAGTCGCTTAGGAGGAGTTCAGTCACATACACACGCACAGAAGAATTATATATATATATATATAAAGATTCTATATAATGATGTGGAGAAACAGAATTTTATACTATGGGACAAATGTGAAGGAAGGGATAAATGTGACCATATCTCATGGGCACCTACTCAAAAAGTCTATTCCAATCAGCCGGATTAGTTTTTTAAGGATTGGTAAATTTGTAAATGTTTCCTACTTTGCACAGCATTTGAATAGGAATGTATAATATTTAGGTTTAAGGAAGGAACATTACATTAATTCCGAAGAAGGGGCACTATTTGTTTATTTAATTTTTCTTATATAGTGTTACATTAATGCCCAAAGGTAGGGGCACAACTTTGAGATTCACACGTTTCAGGACCCCATTTGTATACTGAGCCAGATGACTCAGGCGTTTCGTCTGAAACTGCCTCTTCTTTCCTCCTTAGGTTTTTTCGAGGATTTTTCCCGGTCTCCAGGTGAATGCTGGGAAGAATTCTCCATTCTTTCGAAATTCTTGTCCCTTAATTTCATTTCCATTTTACTCCAACCGGTGTCTTTCATGGTTATAAAGGGAGGCGCCCCTCCGTGGTGGTGAATGCGCTTTCATTTGGTCTTCTCTTCACTTTTTAACGGTTTGCCGTGTCCATGTTTGTCCACAATGGTCAGCGTCTGCGCATACAGTCATAACGCCTCTTCTACAGCGGTTCAATTACTTAAGGTGATTCTGAACTAACATTTCTTATTTTATAAGTCGAACTGCTAAAATAATGTTGTTGTTTTTAAATTTCTTTGCATAATAATAACCACAAAATGTTACGATATGAACCGAACTGGTTTATGTAAAGAAAGATACATGTTAAGCGAGAAAAGTTGTAATTCATTCACCACCAAACAATGAAACGTTCCCTTGTTTGCCTTTCAACTTAAAGTGAAGCTACGTATAAAACTATGGTCATTCGTGTTTTAAAGAGAATCAATCTTATAAGTAATTTGTTAAAATAATAAAAATATGCCTATACATTAATTCTACCTATAAGTAATTTGTTAATATAATAAGAATATGCCTATACATTAATTCTGCTTAATTCGGGCTAAGGATGTGCGTTATCTCATTGATTCTATATATACAAAAAACAAACTGACAAAAAAAAAAAAAAAAAAAAAAAATAGAATGCAATCCTCCTGCCTTTGTAATGCAGCTGCCTTCAACACAGACGACCTAAGCACAATGCCAAATGTATGATAAACGATAACCTTGGCATTTAATTAGTTTTATTTGCGCTTTAACCTCTATGGTTCTTAACGTCTCATTCTATATTGGGCGTGAAAGCCTGCTTAATTTTTCTCAGGGGCCTTTTATGTGGCTTTAAGTGGTTTTACGTACCATAAATGTACTACACGGGACCAACGACTTTATTTCCCTTCCGAAGAAACCCATTCTAAGGATTTTTATGCCCTAAACAATCCATCGCACTCCGACTTTTTATAACCCGTGATCTTAAAACGATACAATATATGCAAAATAGAATAACATGTTTAATTAACCGCACAGAACTAGAATTAAAGACGTTAAAGAAAACTGTCCAGCAACTTCACCGACGATTCATAGTAAAATTCACACAGATATTGAAGAGTGGCAATATGAAAACTGTGCTTTTTCGTAGTTATTTGCGGATGGTCATGTATTGGAATCCAAATTGGATATACATCATGGTATTTTGAAAATATGATTTTATAATATTTACAATTAAAGTATGGGATTTTTGGGAGCAAAACATTTAACATGCAGAGTTTTACAAATCTGAAAAAAGTTTAGAAACTCTCATTATTTATTTGTTTGTCTGTTTGCTTCTTTAAGTCGAATCGTATTGCGTGGGTGATTACAATGTGAAAAAAAAAGTATTCATTCTAGAAAATACTTGGAACAGTTCACCTAATTTTTCAAAATAAAACACCATATGAGACACAGGTTTTTGTTTCAAAAACAGTTGTTTAGCGTTTAAGCGATGGACGCGAGAACTAATACTGCTGCACAGAAACAAGTAAACATCTGATTACAGTACTAGGAGTACTGAAGTTTTCCACTCACATGACTCTCTCTACCTGCTCTGAGAACAAACCATTCCTACATAAGATTATTGTTCTGTCTAGTCTATGCTAATCTTGTCTTAACACTTAGCCCGTTAAAGTAGAAGAGGAATAAGGAAATATATTATTCAAAAACGATAGTCTACATTTTAAAAATCTATTGCTATGCGATGATGTTGAAGTTCTCTTATTTTTGTGAATGGCCAGGCTCTTTTAGTTAGCTCTAAAATGAGAAACTGTGTCTATTAGAGACATATACATTTTTTAATAGTAAATCTCTTACGGTTTACAAAGTAAAATGACTAAAGGTCATTCAGAATAAGGAAGGCTATTCACTACAAGTCCAAGATGCACATTTTATTCGACATGTAAATAAATATCTTTAAGATAAGATTCTTGAATTAAAATCGTTAGAGCCACTTTTGAAAAAGTTGAAAGTTTTGAAAAATGTTCCATGTACATAAATCGTAATTTGGGTAGGAAGGATTTTCCTGGATATCTTTGTGTCGCAAGCTTAAAAGATGCTAAACTTTAAATAACAAGTTTATTATTCAGGATTTTTAGATTTTGAGTTATGCTGTCAACAGACTTACAAACGAATATTTTACTTCATCACTTTTCCAACCATCAATTTCGCTTACGTTTCACATCAACCACTTGCTCATTGTTCATGCCTAGTTCCGGGCCATTAACTCCCCGACTGGCTTCTGGCCCCTAGACATTGGCTTGCCAGTCCTACAAATACGGGAGGGGTAAACCCATTAGGAAATGAAACACAGTATATAGAAAAGTTATTGTATTACACCCAAAAATTTCAAATCGAGGTATTACCGAAAAAATATATTTTGAAAATCCCTGAGTCAAAAAAAAAAAGATCAAGAAAATCACCCCGTTCCAAAATCCCCTTTATATGACTTTTTTTTTTCTATGAAATTTGTTTTTTTTTTCAAAACATCTCTTAAGATTTCGATTAAAATATCATATATTAAAGACACTTAGAAGACAAATAAAATGCATATTTGAATTTTCTGGGAATACCCTAGAAATGTCTCCTCATTCTAAATGAATTTCTGAATAAGACAGATAAAAACTTAGTACAAAAATATAGATAATACTTATACATTTCTCAGACAGGAAGTCGTCTGTGTTTCTTTATTATTAGTAGCAGTAGCAGTAGCAGGAGCAGTAGCAGTAGCAGTAGTAGTAGTAGCAGTAGCAGTAGTAGTAGCAGTAGCAGTAGCAGGAGCAGTAGCAGTAGCAGTACCAGGAGCAGTAGCAGTAGCAGTAGTAGTAGCAGTAGTAGTAGCAGTAGTAGTAGCAGTAGCAGTACCAGGAGCAGTAGCAGTAGCAGTAGTAGTAGCAGTAGTAGTAGCAGTAGCAGTAGCAGTAGCAGTAGTAGCAGTAGTAGTAGTAGTAGTAGCAGTAGCAGTAGCAGTAGCAGTAGTAGTAGTAGTAGCAGTAGTAGTAGCAGTAGCAGTAGCAGTAGCAGTGGTAGTAGCAGTAGTAGCAGTAGTAGCAGTAGTAGTAGCAGTAGCAGTAGCAGTAGTAGTAGTAGTAGCAGTAGTAGTAGCAGTAGCAGTAGCAGTAGTAGCAGTAGCAGGAGCAGTAGCAGTAGCAGTAGCAGGAGCAGTAGCAGTAGCAGTAGCAGGAGCAGTAGCAGGAGCAGTAGCAGTAGCAGTAGCAGTAGCAGTAGCAGTAGCAGTAGCAGGAGCAGTAGCAGTAATAGTAGCAGTAGTAGTAGCAGTAGCAGTAGTAGGAGGAGTAGCAGTAGCAGTAGCAGTAGCAGGAGCTTGAGCAGGAGCAGTAGCAGTAGCAGTAGCAGGAGCAGTAGCAGTAGCAGTAGCAGTAGCAGGAGCAGGAGCAGTAGCAGGAGCAGGAGCAGGAGTAGTAGCAGTAGCAGGAGCAGTAGCAGTAGCAGGAGTAGTAGTAGTAGTAGTAGTAGCAGTAGCAGTAGCAGTAGTAGTAGCAGTAGCAGCAGCAGGAGCAGTAGCAGTGGCAGTAGCAGGAGCAGTAGCAGTAGCAGGAGCAGTAGCAGTAGCAGTAACAGTAGCAGGAGAAGTAGCAGTAGCAGTAGCAGTAGCAGTAATTTTTTGGTCGTTTTGACTCGTAAGAGTCTTATCGCGACTGAAACTCTGATACATTGTGATAACAATAATTATTACAGGATAATTGTAAAGATACATTGGAATATAATACAAATTATGTTAATTAACGTTATGTTGGTAAACAGGTGACAATGAATACAAAATTACATCTTATGAAGTTAATATAGAGTAATTTTAAATTGTATAGAAATATTTAGTGTTAATCATCCATAATATATTTCTTACAATTTTGTGAAGGAAAGCAAAAAAAGCTGTGTTAATATATATTACAATCTTAGATTAAACTGTAGATATTGATAGCTTTTAGGAACATATTAACGTTTTTATACATGGTTTCATTATTTAGTACTTTTATATCACCAGTGATTTTGTACTTTTTTCTCTGTGGACCATAACGGCGGCATGCGAGACACTGTCAGTGGAGTATTGCAAGTTGTACACTAAGGTTGGGCATCTCTGGTGATCAAGTAGGCATGAGTCATTGTTGTGTGGTCAATTCTCAGACTAGTGATAATAGTTTGATGTTTCCTATTTAGGTTTTTAAAACAGCAAACAGCAGTGGAGGATCCTCTAACTGAGTGTAGTTCAGTTCCTTGATGTTGAGACAAGGATTGTTGATTTTCGTACGGATGTAAATGGAGAAGCCTGAATGGTGCATTGGAATGTCAGTGTTACACACAGGTTTCCGAAGAGTTGGGCATGCGTGTTATATGTTTGTGCAATGTGTATATGTTTGTAAAAAGGAACAGTAAAACCAGTAATCATACAGGAGGGAATGTAAATAGGGGATACAGCGCCGGAGTCCTGACCAGACTCCGGTACTGTTTAAAAAAAAATAGTTTTGGCTGCCTCGTCTACTTTCTCGTTGCCGAGAATTTGTTGATGAGAAGGAACCCAACAAAGGATCACTTGTTTTCCTTGTTCTAAGGCCTGATTATAGGAAATTTGAACATTTTGGTTGCTGTATAAATATTTTGACTTGCCATTAGGGCCGATTTGGAACCTGAAAAGATTATGAATGACTGATTCTTAGACTGATATATACGAGAAGGCTTCTTTTATAGTGTATAGTTCACTGGAAAATGTAGGAAAACAGTCAGGAAGTTTTACCGCCTGAACTTGATTTGGTAGGATTATTACACATCCTACCCCATGAGCTGATTTTGAACCATATGTAAATATTTTTTCATAGTCAGAGTGTGTACTAGACACTTCTTTAAAGAATTGTTGATAAATAATTGCAGATGTTGAACCTTTTCTGTAGGGTTCCATTTCTAGGTTAAGTTTTGCTCTTTTAAGCCTCCAGAGGGAAACATCGTGAAGTCCAATTGTTGTTATCTTGGGAAGGTTGGTTTGTTGTTTCCTTAAGTAGTAATTAATTCGATCTAGAACGGTAATGATTTGAATGGATGCTGGAGTTCATCTCTTTTGGGTGTTTCGGGAAATACATAGTTATGAGCATTTGAGAAGAGTAATCCGGCTAGTTTCATTGCAGAATTTAAACTTTAGTATTCTCGGCGCACTTCAAGGAGAGACTCATCTAATTCCATGTGTAAACTATCGATTGGACTAGTATGATAGGCTCCCAATATGATAGGCTAAATTATACACTATTGAAGAGTAGTCTAGCTTGGTTCTTATTAATGCTTTATATGTATATGTCGTGAGAAGGACTTTTATGTCGGATTCCCAGTTACTAGCACAGAGAATTCTTAATATATTTGACTTTTTTTTTGCAATCTGTTACCAGTAATTTTATATGTGAAGACCAACTGCAAATTTGTAAAATGTTAGGCCTAGTATTCTCACAGAACTGACAACTTCAACCGTATTGACATTTATAAATTAACTTGGGTTTATTTCCATTGCGTCTTGCTCTTGAAAAATGGATACATATAGTGTTTTATGCCCTGAGAATTTAAGCCATATTTACACCAGTATTGATTTCTGTAAAATTTCTTGAGTTGTGGATGCGTTTCTTCCTGAACAAAAAATAAAAACTTCATCTGCAAAGAGAAATGCTTTAGCTGGTGGTAAAACATAATTCAGTATTTTGTTCATTGTAACAATGAATAGTGTTACATTCAAGATTGAGCCTTGAGAAACGTCATTATTTATTAATGCGCTCTGAGATAGACTACCATTCAGCCAGACTCGGGTCTGTCGGTTTTGAAGGAAATTAGAGATGAAGCTTAGCATATGCTAATTTATATTTATATCTTATAAATTACTTTTAAGATGTAGTTTTTGTTAAGTGTGTGATAGGTAGAGCCGGTCAAAACAGCTTTCAGTCTCGCTCGTTTCTCGCTACCGCTAACCGTGCCTCTCACTGCCAGCAGAAGTAGCTAGAGCGTATGACTGGCAGGAAGAGAGTTGACTAACGAGCTTACGGGATTCTCGTTTACTCGCAAGATGCACGAGTCTCGTTAATAGCAAGACTGCAGTGTAATGCGAGGAAGCTCGCAGAGTCAGAATGCAGATGATCTATAATTTTGTTATAAATCATTATGTATACATTTTTTGAAGCAGCAATTCTGTTATCTGCTCTAATCTAAGCACATTTATTTGAGTAGAACAAAATATTTTTCCCGGGAGCTTGTTTGTTTTAAACAAGCTTCGCCTTTGTGCTACTTTGTTACTCAGAAAGTTAAGAAATACCTATTGTAATTATATGTTACGTCTCCTCTTGACCTTGTGACTTACATTAACTTTTCAGCTATCAAATGAAGCTGATTAACAGAAAGCAGTGCATGTGTTTATTTGGACCTGCATTTTATTACATTAAGCATGTTCCGCTGGATCAGGTTGAGTGCGTTGCTCACCAGAGCTGCCAACACATGATTATTTTTTCCGTCAGACCAGATCATAAAAATCCATCAAAATCCATCAAAATTAGTAATTTCCACACTTTCTTTCAAAAATAAACATTAAAACTCAAGGTCAGCATTTTGGAGCAATTTCTTGGTCAGGCCTGATAGATGATCAAGGGAAGTGATTAACTACAAACAACGTGAAAATGCACGTTCTGCAGCTGCACGTTCATGCGTGTCTTTAATAGGCTGAAATGGTATTTTTTACTGTGAAGTTAAAAATCTAATGTGAACCATTCACATGACTTTCTCTATACCCCTGCAACAAATTATTCTTAAAAAGCTTATAATTCTATTTACTTTATGCTAATCAGAAAAAATCTTATGTGTTCCATTCACATGAGTTTCTCTATCTCTCTGTAACAAATTATTGTTAATAAGCTTATCTTTTATCTATTTTATGCTAATCGAGAAAATTTATCCGAAATAGTCTTATTTCTTGCTTTATTGTAAGTAGAAGCGAAATAAGGGAGTACCATAGGTTAAAGTGGAAGCCAAAAGCTGGTTGCTATGTGACTGACGTTCCTGTTTGTATGGACAGGAGTTGCCAATTCCTGTATGAGAAAAGTATAAGTTTTTCAAAACTGAAACCAAGAAAAAGGAATATCTCAAAAACGATCAACTCCACGAAAAAAAATGTATGTAACATAAATTGTGTGTTTTAACGTGCTCTACATGTTTGTGGGTTAAGCTTTTGTCTATCTCTTACGGTTTAGTAGTTACGCAAAATTCATCCAGAATAAAGTAATCTTCAGAGGCTATTCCCAGAAAATTCAAGATATACGTTTTATTTGTCAGGTAAATATATTTAATATACGAAATTTTAATCAAAATCGTTAGAGCCATTTTTGAGATAATCAAAATTTTCGAAAAAAGTTCCATGTAAAGGGTAGTTGGGGTGGGGGGATTTTTCTCAAAATCTTCGTGTCGCATCCATGGAAGATACTAAACCTAAATACCAAGTTTGGTATTTTACCGACTTTTCGTTTTTGAGTTATCGTGTTCACAGGGACACTGACACACGGGCACACGGACACACACACACACGGACCTTTTTGTGAAAATGCTTTTATTTTTATATTGAGGACCCTAAAATATATATTTCCGGTGAAACTTCGGTATCGAATTTTTGGGTGGAGTGCAATACCTTCTCTATACACTATGTACATACTGCGTATATAGAAAGTAAAAAGGGTTCAGCTGCTTTTAGATGTTTCTTATTTTTTCCGTGAAAAGGTAAATCTGGTAAAAGTACATTTACATTGCTTAGGCAATATTGGCACCGCGCACTACAGGTTTCCTAGGCATCTCTAACAACCATTCCTTTAGTTATTCATTATTTAACCATTCTTTTCTAAAATGCCGTACATGCCGCAAAGCCTACTCTTCAATTAGGTAAGTAAAAAAAAAAAAAAAAGAAAGCTGAATTCACAATTCACTTTGATAAACATACATTCTGTCAAGAAAGTACCGGGAATTGATCATTTAAAAATACTGTTTAAAAGGGGATTCGAAATTATTGTTGTCGCTAAGTTGATATAGCTTTCCTCTATACCCGCGCGGAGTTTCATCGTCATTTGTCATCTAGTTTGTTTACAGTACGCCATTTTTGTTAGTTCATCTCAAAGGTAGTTTGAGATTTTACGATGGATACAAATATTGAACAAAGAATATACCTCAAATTTTGCATTGCAAATGGTATTTCGTGTGCCCAATCGCTGAAAATGTTACAGAGGGCTTACGGTGAATCGAATTTATCAAAAACACGTGCATATGAGTGGTGCAGTGCATGCAAAAGTGATGGAGATGTGGGGGAAGATTTGTCTCGCTCTGGCCGGCCATCAGCGGGTTCAACTGAACTGAACATCGCTATAGTGAAGAAAATGGTATCTGGAAATCGTCATTTAGGTCTGACAGAGATTGCCGCTGAACTTTCTGTGTCTCACGAATCGATTCGTACCATTTTAAACGATTGTTTGGGCATGACACGCGTTGCAGCTCGGTTAGTTTCGAAAGACTTGAATTTTCTACAAAAACTCAATCGTGTAAGGATTGCTGAAGACATGCTAGAATGAGCCAGTTCCAACCCCACGTTAATGAAACGCATTGTAACTGGTAATGAGACGTGAGTTTACGAGTTCGACACTCAAACCAGTCAACAAGATTCCGAATGGCGCCTTTCAACTGAACCGAAACCTAAAAGGGCACGTCAAACACGATCAAAACTGAAGGTCATGTTTACAGTTTTTTTTTTTTTTTCGATTATCGCGATGTCGTGCACTCAGATTTCTTGTCAGATGGTAAACAAAAACTATTATGCGGCGTTTGAGAGAACAAATACGGAGAAAAAGGCCAAATTTGTGGAACAACTCGTGGATTCTGCACTACCATAACACACCAGCTCACAGACTATTATTATGAACGAATTTATGGCCAAAAACTCAACAATTTTCATCGAAGAACCATCGTATTCACCTGATCTGGCACCTGCTCATTTCTAAAACTCAAGTTGACACTTCGAGGCACCAGTTTTCAGTCGATAGAATACATAAAGGAAAATTTGCGGCGACAATTGACATCGATTCCTAAAAGTGCCTACAAAAAATGTATTGATGATTGGATTATTCGTTGGCATAAATGTATAGTTTCAGAAGGGGCCTACTTTGAAGACGATAAAATAAAATAGGATGAATAATTCATTTTTTTGTGTTTTATTGGTAAATTCCCGGAACTTTATTGACACAGTAGTATGGCCAGATACCACAGAGTCAAGTTTGCGGAGTTGTTCAGGTATCTGAGAAGTTTGTTGCTGCTAGCTCTAAAAAAAATAGCGTTACATTGCTTAACAGACACTGTCTTGTAGGTACACAAAGGTTTACATTCGTGACAGTTTTTCTAAAAAAAATCAATATAATATTACTTAACAATTGCTAATAATATCCGTCATCCGTGAAAATTACATTTTGTCCGTCATATAACTTGGCGAACCTGTTGCTCTCTAAAACTTTTGTATAGGATGAAGTGCTATTCCGTTTATAAATCGCTACGCTGGACAGTTTCATTTTATTCAAGATCAGATAGCTGCAGAAATATGCGAAACTGATACGTCACGAACTGTGTTGACATGTGCAAGCCAACGCAGCATCGAGACATAACATACCAGAAGTGATGACAAATCCATTGCATTCCTTCAGGTGATTAGGGAATCGTCTATAAAATTGTTCAAATGAACTGAGAGTTGATAACATTATGCATGTTTATCTAAACGAGAACAACATATACTGAAGCAATATTTGCCTAAGATCTGTAACTTCTATTATTTCATCTGTTGAAATGATTTCAGATTTAAACAGCCTACCAAGACAGGGATGACATTTAAATAACTCACGCTAGAGAACGGGTTATGACGAAATGTGGTATAACAGAAGTTGTAGATATAAATGTATGAGGTGTCCACTTTTACTACAAGTAAGTGTTTAAATAGTGTATTACTCCTAAGAAGTTTATGCTGCCTGAAGTAATTCTATATTTGGTTTTATCTGAAGTTTGAGTATAGGTTATATACACAGCAACACAAATGATAGGTGTGTCATTAACATTAATATCGCCGATTCAAACGCGTAAGCGCGTTTGGATATACATATTGCTGTTAAACCTTAGGTCATCTTGTGGGCCCGGAGGTTTAGCTTTTTAAATGCAGTTTTAGCCTTTTATTATTATCTTTTAACTTCTTTAGGTTTATAAACAATTTTCCTAGCTTTTCCTAGGATTTTAAACAATGCTCCTGCGCTTTTCCTAGCTATTTAAGCAAGTTGACGACAAAAGCCTTTTAAACATAATATAGATAAAAATAAGAAAACTATTTTACTTCACGGGAGCAGGCTATTAATATGTACAGTAATTTAGAACAATGTATCACACAGTAAATGCATGCTAGAATATTGTAATTAGCATATCAAGCACATGTATTAATAAATAGCACTTACATAAACTAAAGTTCACTTGGCAGCACTGTTGCTATACACAACGAGCCACATTTTCAAATTTTCTGCGGTTCTTTAATATACTCTTACAGGCAAAAAAATAGTTTCCAAAATCGCAAGATTTCACTGGTGCATATTTCATTCGCGCAATTTATATATCAAGAGAATTCCTTCCCTGGATATCCCCACATGTACACTCAAAACAAAACTAAACGAATTGCTAACAAAAATTGAAAAAAAAAAGCAAACTCTAGTTTAGCGAGTTTTAGGTCTTAATGTCCCATTTAGCTTTTTTAGGCTGAATAAGATTAGCAACCAAACCGCTTTAAACATAAAAGTACTTTGAAGCTTTCTAATTTACAAGGGGAAAAATAGATTAAAACCTAAAAATCCAGTCCCTAGTTATTAAGTAACCAATTTATTCCACGGATCATACGTCAACTACTCCGCCTGTAGTTACGAGAATTCTCGAGCACATAGGCATTTTCTACATCTAAGGTGAGACACAGAAGGTGCTGGGAATTTTTAAATGCCTCTTCGGTTTCAAGAACAGTTAAATTATTAATCGTAAAGTGAAACTGGCGAAAACCACTTTGAGATTGGCTGAAAAAGTGGTTCTTCTCCAGCATCCATCGTAAACGTTTATCTATTACTTTTTCCATGACTTTGCACATAGTTAGATGTTAGTGCGATGGGCCTATAGTTTTCTGGATGTAGAATATCCTTGTTTGGTTTAGGAATAGGTATTGCTATTGAGTGTTACCATGATGAAGGAAATACATTATTGACCCATATATAGTTGAACATTTTCGTGAGATATTCTACACCAACTTGAGGTAATTGCTTTAGAAATTCAAAAGGGATATTATCAGGGCCAGGATTCGTGCTTTTAAAATCAAATAGAGCATCTTGTACTTCTTCAATACTGATTGAATCGTTGTAAGCGTAGCTAGAATTTGTAAGCATATTATCAATTTGTACTGGGTTTAATGGTGTATCATTCCGGTGTGGGTTCGACACGTTTGCAAAATAATTCGCAAAGGTGTTGACTATTTCTTCTGAATTAGTTTTGATACTGCGATCATCAGGATTACGAATAACCGTTATCTGGGCACCGTAATTCCCTCCTTTTATTTTCTTTATTTTGTTTCATAAAATTGACTGGGCTGTCACGTCAGTTCATGTAGAGAGGAAGGTCCGTCACGTTTCTTTCTTGCTTTGTTTAATGATTCTAGTGCATTTCCACAATGTTTTAGGAATTCCTGTTTATTACTTAAATTAGGGTGCCGTCTGAAGCGATTAAAAGCACAATTGATTGCTATAGGTTTCCTGCACTTTCATTCCACCACGGAACAGGGCGTTTTCCAGGTGTAATATATGTTTGTGGAATACTTAATGTTGTAGATCGAAAAATACAGTCGGTGATTTCTTTCAGAATTGCATCAATATTATTCTTTTGAAGGAAAATTGGAGGTATAAGTCTTCGGAACTTTTCACTAAATAGTTTTCTGTATTTAACCAATCAGTTTTTTTTTTTAGGTTCCATTTGATTGTGGTAAATAACTGGGAAGCTGTATTAAATATATTGTGTATGATAATGGGAAGATGGTCATTATCTTGAATAGATTTAGTTACTTCCCAGCTGACAAAATGTCATATATCATGTGTGCAGAAAGTTAAATCAATGCTGGTGTACTAATTATTGGCTAAATCATAGTGCGTGGGTTGTCCATTGCTGAGTAACACTAAGTTTGCTGTATCTAATAGTTTTTCAATTATTCTGCCGCGTCAATAACTATATTTTGAACCCTATAAAGTGTTGCATGGTTTGAGTAGTTGCTCCATTAAATTATGTAGTGTCGTTAGTTCAATTTCGTTTCTGTTTGGAAGGTAAATGTTACAGATTGTTATGGTTACTGATAGGTTTACTGTTACTGCTATAGCTTCTAGAGAAGTGTTTATGTATACTTCTCTGTGTGGAGGATTTTCTTTAATAAAGGTGACAACGTCACCACTAGCACGTAAAGCGCCTATGCGATTCTTGTAATATCATGTGAGCTACATAATTTTGCTTAAAATTGGTTTATTTAAGGCAGATATGGTTGGGATTATTTTTGTTTAAAATAAGTTGAAGATATTGATATTGTTTCCAGAAACCATTGAGGTTCCATTGTAATATTTTAATGTCAAATTGTAAGCTGATTGGTTTAAGTTAAATTTAGGCCTCATCGGAATCCATGACATTTTGCTTAAGTTTCTTTATTAGTCTAGTGCACCTGTTTTTGTTGCCATGATCTGTGAAATTGTGAGAGAGCTTTTTTATTGTGTTTACTAGCCCCTCAAGGTCACTGGTATAGCTGAGGGCCAAAGAATGTACGTCTGGAATTTCAACAGAATTTTCAAGAAAACTAAGTATTTGCAGGTATGTTATAGCATAATCGTCTGGGTTTGCTTCCACTAATTTCCTCACCGGTGACATTGCCTCGCTTATTCTTGTTTTCTTAGTATCTGTTTTTGGTTTTTTCTTTGTGTGTTTGATGACTCTGTTGTTATTTGTTTCATGTTATCAGGTGTGTCTTCCTGAGAAGATTCAGAGGAAGAGAACTCCTGTTCTCCTATTTGTGTTACAGATGTGCTACTTGTGGAATGTACGCGTTTTAGGGGAGTGAGGTCTGTTGTCTATTTTCAGCGTTTTCGTTCGATGTATGCTTGTGTAATGATTCAGTTTTAAAGGAATCCATAACATGCGGATGTTTAGCATGATTGGAGGATTCTGCGTCTAAATTTTTCTTGGTTACCATCTTTGTGTTAGAATCAGAGACAGCTGTTTGTGTGATTTCATTTGTGTTTTGTTTCATGTTCAGGTTAGGAGAGTTTGCAGCACACAAATCTAATTCGTTTGTGGTTTATTTCTTGTTGAGGTTAGGAAAGTTAACATCACACAAATCTAACGCGCATTTTCGTTGCTATCCTGAATTGCTGCCATTGGTAAAGCTTCGTCATTAGCGTTAGCCTGGCACTGCTTTGCAAGGTGCCCTTCCTGTTTACATGTAAAACAAATACATTGTCTGATGAAAAATAGATGCAGAGTTTGTACCTTCATACTTAATCTGCAAGGAGCTTTTCTAGTTCATTAGGATTGACATACATTTGTCTCCTAAAACTTAGGATGTGTGTACAACCTGGTTCGTTCATTCCTGCAGGAATATGAATATATAGATGAAGTGGGCTTAATCCCCAGTACTGCGAGTTGCTGTTCTATTAGGAATTGTTGGACAAACAATTGAAATACCCTTTGCGTTTTTGTGACAAGGGCTCTGATACTTAGTGCAACATTCTTTATGTTCACTTTAGGATGATTACGTATTAAGTCTTGCACCATTGTCTTATTAGCCAAGTACATGCAAATTCTTGCATTTGAAATGACCAAAACAAATCTATTGCAACTTGGATCGATTAGTTTACCTATGGCTAAAACATATTCTTTTAGCGTGATTTCACTATGAGAATCTATAACAATGGCCTGATCTTTAGATGGTGTCATTTTTGTTACTGAAGCATGACTTTACACCTTTAGGTTCTGAGTTCATTTTAGCTGAAACTGCAGAAGCTACATCATTGTCTTTTGTCAGTGAAATTCTAGAGCTTGTATGGCTCTTGCTCTAGTCGCGGTTATCCATATAGAGATAACCGCGTAACTTCTGGGAGCTTATTAACCTCCTTTAAACTTAAGTTTGCACTTTTAGCTCTAGTTTAACTTAACTAATTGAACAACTAAGGTGTTTATTGTTAGAGTGCACGCACACTAAGATTAACGGGCTATAAATCCTGAAAAAACTCACAGTTGATACATCTATGGAGAGCAAATTACTCGTAAAACATTACCCAACCCGTTTTCTTTTGTTCCGCCCGAGTGTTAGTTCTGGCAAGCAAAGAAGGAATTTCCATGAAAATCGCATACTGAACACTTAAAACATTTTACAATCGTTTCAGCATAATGCATTCCTTTTTTTTTTTAATTTATTTATTTAAGGTCACTTTATAACAACAGAGGTCATCAGCGACCACAGTATTCTTACAACAGCAATGTATATACAAAATGTAATACAAATATGTGGTCATAAACTTAACTTATTGAACATTGATAACAGTAAGTATAGTACATGTAAATTGGCAAACAATTATAATAGTATCAAACTCTGGTTGTAACAATTAAATCACATTATATAAAAGACAACATTTGTGACATCTGCTTTAACTGGTTAACTTTTCTGCATCCTTCGGTGGTGTTAAAGATGGATACAGATCACTCTTGAGGTTTGAGTTCCTTCTGTCGTTCAGTAAAGCAGGGTATTCGAGAATAAGGTGAGATGTTGAGACAACATCTCGGGCTGAAAATTTCGGGCATGGATCTTTGCTTGTTTTCTTCATCAGATAACCATGGCTGAGGTTGGAGTGGCCGATGCGCAACCTGGTAAGTAGGACCTTTTGTTTTCTTCGGAATTTAAGGTGTGATATTGCCGGTTCTGTAATAGATTTCCTGACCATTTGCAGTTTTGAGGGTGTAGATTTCCACTGTTTGCCCCAGTGGTCGGCAATATAGCTTTTAAACATCTTTTTTTACATTCTGAAGTGTACCACTTAATCCAGCTTCAATTTGTTGCAGTCTCGTAGCATATTTAGCTGCCAAATCTGCCTTTTCATTTCCGGTAATGCTTTATGTGATGGAAGCCATACAAATGAAATTTGATAGCCGTTGTTGTAGTGATAATATAATCGTTCTTATATACTTTGAATTAGTGGGTTCTTAGAGAATCTATTAACAACAGCAGTAAGTGTTAACATGGAGTCAGAGAAGATCACATGTGGTAGATTTTTGTATATTTCTGTGCATATTTCAATTGCTTTGAGGACGGCCAGGGCTTCACATGAAAAGATGGAGAAGTAATCTGGTAAACGATAAGAGTTGGTTTCTGAAGGAGAGGAGGTGACTATGGCGCATCCAGATTTTGAGTCTCGTTTAGATCCATCAGTGTACACTTTGTAATGTTTGTGGTATTTCTGGTGAAACAAAGAAATCATTGGCAGGATTACTGATCTGGGAATTGTTGAATAGTTTGGTATTTGCGACACCTCCAAATCAATGGATGGGATAAAAGACTTCCACGGAGGGATAGGATGAAGTTTTCTCAAAAGAACAGAAGGTTTTTCAATTTGAAATTCGGCGTAGTATACCAAGACTCTTTCTCGCAGTGGTTTTGGATAACAAGGACGAGAACAATATAATTCTGATTTTGAAGCTTTAAAAAGACATTTGTTTGTCGGGTTACTTGGTGAGCAGAACGTTGAATAGCAGAAATTGAGCTACAATTGTTTGCGTCGTAGGTCCAAGGGAAAAAGGCCAGCCTCCACAAGTAAACTGTTGCTTGGACTAGATCTAAAAGCTCCCAAGCTTACACGACATGCAGTGTTGATTATGGGATCAAGTGATTGAAGGAGTCGTTTACTTGCTGAGCTATACACTGCAGACCCATAATCTAGTTTGGGCTGGATGAGACTTCTATACAAGTTGATTAAGAACTGTGTGTCAGCGCCCCACGTGGGGGATGGGAATATTTTAATGATGTTTAATCGGGATGCACATTCTGCCTTGAGAGACATATTATGTTGTTTCCACGTATGTTTCTGGTCAAATGTCATACCAAGGATTTTACAAGTATTCGTTCTACGTAAATTATGGTCACCAATCCTGAGACTAATGTCGGCTTGTAAATCCTTTTTTGCCCTAGAGAAAATCATATAAAATCAGATTTTCTTTCAGATATAATGAAACCTGAATTAATTGCCCAGTTGTAGATTTTATTCAAGGATTCCTGAATGATATGCATTGTCAAATGAATGCTTTTCCCACTGCACAAAATAGTAATACTATCCGCAAAGAGGAATACTTTACTGGATGTTTACATTTATAGCAATAAGGAATAAAATTAAGCTCATTATAGAACCTTGTGGAAGACCGTTCACCATTTCCAAAGAGGGAGACAATTTATCTTGGATACGCACTCTAAGGTATCTATGAGCCAAGAAATTTATGATGAATGCTAAGATATTTCTTTAAGTTTCATGTTTAAAAGAATCTCTATTAGCCTAGGTCTGAAGACCATTTCATAAGCCTTCTCAATGCCCAAGGTAATTGCAACTGTATGGTGTTTCAATGCCAGGGCATCACAAATTTCAGTGTATATATTGGTTAAGTGATCACCTGTGGAACGAAACGGCCGGAAACCACTTTGATAGGGTGAAATCAGATTGTTTTTTCAAAAATCCATCTGAGGCGACTGGAGACTATCTTCTCCAACAGTTTGCACAAGGTACAAGTTAAAGAAATTGGCCGATAATAGGCTGCTTTGGAGTGGTCTATGTTAGGTTTGGGAATGGGAACAACTATGGCTTCCCTCCATTGGTCAGGAAAGGTTTGAATCTCCCATATAAAATTAAACAACTGGAAAAGATAGTCATTTCCTTTTTATGGAAGATTTTTAAGGAAACTGTTATGGATATCATCTGGTCCTGGAGCAGAAGGGTTTCTTTTATTTAACCATTGAAGAAGTTCGTCCATAGCAAATGGTTGGTTGAACTGATCTTCATTGCACTTAAGTTGAGATTTAACAGTTTCATTAGAGGTGATTTTAGCAGAGAACCGTTTAGAAAAAATTGGATCGAAGTTGTTGTTACTTGAATTATTGGCAAAGACGTTAGCAAAAAGCGTGCTAATAGCTAAGGGATCATTGTATTTTGCACCATTATCATCCTTTAGACTCCTAGGGAAGGAAAATGTTTTACACCCACTAACTGATTTTATCTTAGCCCAAATGTTTGAGATGGGAGTTTCACTGGTGATGGAGGAGGTGAAATCATTAAAAGACTTGGTCATTGTATACTTAAGGACATAACGTGCTTTGCGCTAGCTTTTTTTATATTCAATGCCATATTCTGTAGATCTATTTTTCTTAAACGTCCTAAAGGCTTTCTTTTTAGCTTTTATAACTGACGTGCATTCATCATTCCACCACGAAAGTGGCCGTTTGGGCACTGTTGCAGAACTTTTTGGAATGGCACAGTCAGCTGCTGAAGTAATTAGATCAGTGAACTGTTGAACAATGTTTGTAACATTTTTCCTTTGCAAGGATGCTGGCTTAGTTTAAACTATCAATCTTTTCATTTATGTAATGTTGAAATAAAGGCAAGCTTGCTTTATTGATGAGCCATTTTTTGTGAGCTTTAAGTCCCTGAAGTGAGGGACTATCCGTAAACTGTATGTTTAAAGGATAATGGTTGCTGTCATATAGGTATTGATTACGAGACCAAGATATTTTTCCCGCAATGCCATTAGATGAAAAACTCAAATCTATTGCACTTTCCGAAACGTTACTCACATTAAAGTGCGTGGCTAAACCTGTATTTAAAAGAACGAGATCATCATGATTATCCAGCCATTGTTCATTAATTTGTCCCCTTCTGTCTTTTTTGAAGATCCCCATAGGATATTATGACTATTAAAGACACCAACGTGTAAGAACGGCCTGGGAAGTTGCGCAAGAAGATTGTCCAGTTCATTGATATTTTAATCGTGGCTATTAGGAATATATACATTGCAAATGGTAACAATGAAATTTAATTAAACTCTAACTGCTGTGACTTCAAGTGTGGTTTGCAGAGGAATGTCATTTAGAACATGTTCTGACTGTACAAAATTTGCCACCTCGCCACTCGCAATTTTGTCATTTTGTCTGTTAGAGAAAGATGTATAGCCACGCAATTTAGCGTAATGTTGTTTTTTAAAGTTGGTTTCCTGAGACATAGTACATTTGGTATGAAATCATTGATAAGTAGTTTTAAATAGGCTCTTCTTGCATAAAACGCAATACAATTCCATTGAAATAGATCCATTATTGTATACGTGAAGCTTCTAACCTTTTAATCAATCGTGAAGATTGGTTTTTATCTCCTTTGCTAGGTAAAGTTGGCAGTATGTGTTTCAATATGGTTACTAAGGCTGGTAGATCTTCTGTGAAATCTTTAGCAATATCGGTGACATTTTTGACACCCCTGGTTCTGTCGAAAAGGTTAAAAAGTTAGTTTATTGAAAAGGGAAATTCTGCGTCCTGAGATTCAATCATTTTCTTGGTATTATCCCACACGCTTTGACCTAGATTACCTCATCTGGTTCTCTTTTTCTTTGATTGTTTATTTGACTTTTTCCTTGGTTTTCCTGATACTTCAGTGCCAGTTTCTGAATCAGAAAAATCAGAAATCGTGGTTTCTTTTTCACTTTCAGATAAGGAAATAGAAGAGGCCATATCAGAGTTTGTGGATGACAATGGTCTCTTCGTTTTTGCAGTGAGGTTGCCATGTTTTTCGATTTCTATTTTGTTGTCGCCACCCATAGTGGCTGCCAATGTGTAAGTGTAGACTGAAGTATTGAGAAGTTTGAAAGGTTGGGTGAAAGAGAAGGTAAGGTGAGCTTAGAAGCACTGTCAGCGCCCTCTGTTTTAATCGCAGTTGGCTGGAGGGGGGCCTTGGTTTGCATTGTTGCAGTCTCACTAGTACCAACTGTGTTACACGTGGGGACTGGGGCGTAATGCTGTTTTGTATTATTGCATTGTTACTAGCACCTATTGTATTAGTCGTGGGTGGCAGAATAAAATGTTTGTTATTCATTGTTGTTATTCATGTTCTATGCTATGTGGGTTTGAATCCTGGTTTTTCGCAGAGGGACAGTCTTTTGCTATATGCCTTGCTGTTTACATTGGAAGCAAATAGGAATGTCAGAGGATACATATATCCAATGTGGTAGATTATCTACTAGCACTTGAAATGATTCAGGGAGGTTCTTTTCATCTTCCGGTGCAATGAAAGTTTGCCGGTGAAAACTCAATATGTGAGACAGTCTGGGGTTGGAGAAGCCCGCTCGCAAGAAAGACAGTGGTGCAAGGGTTTGTATTCCCAAGGACAACAGTTGGTTCTCTAGTGCATAATGTGGAATGCTAGGGCACACGTTAGAGAGAATTATCCTTTTATTACCGGATAATAGTGGTCTAATTGAAAACTCCGGACCTCCTGCTGTAATTGCCTTAACTTTGTTTATAAGCTCCTCTGTGATTTCGTTATTGCTAAGATAAACACACAGTCTTTTGTTTGAGAATTTTGAAGCAAATTTTATGTGAGATGGATTAACTTTAGTAGCTAACTGTTGTACAAATTCAATGGTGGGAGCATAATCAGCTGAATCAATTACAATGGCGTTTTCCTTTTTAGGGAACAATACTTTGAGATGCTTGAGCTTAAAATTTATGACTTACTTGTGCTGGTATTTGGTTGAGCTCGTTGGGTGGTGGAATCCATTTTTAGGTTAGGCAACTCGAAAGCCAAGTTTAAACCACAATACTCAAAGTTATTATTTAGATATGGTACCAAACTTAAAAGAAACCTCTAAAGTTAATGGTAAACCACGTCAAACAAGATAAAATATCCAGGAATAATAATAATAATAATAATAATAATAATAATAATAATAATAATAATAATATTAATAAAAATGATAATAACAACCAGAAATTCCGGAGAATAACAAACGAGATTATTACTTATTTCACGGCCTTCTCGATTGAAGAATGCATTCCTTTAGTTTCTTTCTATGTACTTATAAGGAACTAAGTGATAAGAACATCTACTAATGTTTATCTAGATTAATATGGTGTAGAAGAAGTGGTTTATTTGTAGAACAGTTCCAGTGTAACACGTGATATTTTCTTATTTAGCCACCAATGCTTGAATAGGATTACAGGAATGCTCCATTAAGATCTTCAGATCTCTCTGCCTTCATTTTTACTTTCTCTATACGCACTATGTACATAGTGTATAGAGAAGGTATTGCACTCCACCCGAAAATTCGATACCGAGATTTCACCGGAAACATATGTTTTAGGGTCCCCAATATCCAAAAAAAGCATTTTCACAAAAAGGTCCGTGTGTGTGTGTGTGTGTGTGTGTGTGTGTCCGTGTGTCTTTGAACACGATAACTCAAAAAAAAAGTCGGTAAAATACCAAACTTGGTATTTAAGTTTAGTATCTTCCAGGGATGCGACACGAAAATTTTGAGAAAAATCCCCCCACCCCAAACTACCCTTTACATGGAACTTTTTTCGAAAATGTTGATTTTCTCAAAAATGGCTCTAACAATTGTGATTAAAATTTCGTATATTAAAGGTATTTACCTGACAAATAAAATTGAATTTTCTGGGAACAGCCTCTGAAGAGTTGTTAATTCTGGATGAATTTTACGGAATTTTGAATAACTGCTAAACCGTAAGAGATGGGAAAAAACTTACCACACAAAATATGTAGAGCACGTTAAAACACACAATTTATGTTCTATACATTTTTTCGTGGAGTTCTTCGTTTTTGAGACATTCCTTATTTTTGGTTTCTGCTATGAAAAACTTATACTTTTCTCATACAGGAACTTGTCAACTCCTATCCATATAAACAAGGGAACTTCATCGACATAGCAACCAGCGTTTGACTATCATTTTAACCGATGGTAGTCCCTTATTTCGCTTCTACTTACAAGGAAGCAAGTAATAAGACCATTTCTGCTCATTTTTTCTGATTAGCGTAAAGTAAATAGAAGTATAAGCTTTTTAAGAATAATTTGTTGCACGGATATAGAGAAACTCATGTGAATGGTACACATAAGATTTTTAATTCTTTGTTCGCTTTGCAGTTCATGTCGTTCTTAATTTGTTCTATGCATTGATGTCTCGCTCTTCCTTTGCTATTTTGACTTCAATTGTACCTTCAACTGTAATTGTGTGTCTTAATAAATGTGTGTTATTCTTCTTTTCTTACTCGGGTCAAAATTTCTCTTCTTGTCTTTACTCCCCCATAAACTTATTCGTTGTTAACATTATGTATCAAATCAACCAATTTTCAGCATGATCCATGTTTAAAATGTTTCTATTATTTTCCTCTTGATCCAAACTACATTATGCTCCATACATTAGTTTTTAATAAAATTTCTAAGCTAATATTATTGGATATAAATACTTTACTTGCCTTACTCAAGGAAAGTTTTGCTTGATATATTCTAATAACAATTTATTATTTCGCTATTTATTTTTTCTTCTTACTTAGGTATTGAATATCTTCAGATGCATCTAATAATTTTTAATTTTATCTAAATTGGTTTTATTTCAATGTTTCTTAAATTTGAAATGGTTGTCTTGGACCTTTTAATATTTAAGCTAAATTTATTTCTTAGTCTGTTTTCCAGTGAATTAATAAACACTTTTAAATCTCTTTATTTTACACTAAATTTGCAGTATAATCTGAAATCGGAACATTTTCGTTTTAAAATCCGTATTTTATACCCATATGTACTGGATATTCGGCCTTTAGCGCCTAACGTCATTATTAGTTTAGCGAGCCATTTGTCTCAAAAAGGGAGGTGGGGAATTGAACCTTGGACTGCATGCATTGCTACAGGGCAATGCAGAACTGTTTGTCACCAGTACATTTTATGCGTTCTTAATTTTTGTGTTTCCTTAATTTATTCTGTGTAGGTCAGTTTTTATTTACCGCTGTAAATGAATATGTATTGTAATAGAGAAGTTGTGCCATTAAAATCCTCAACGTTGCCATAACCGTCCAATTATTATTTTACTAATCAGCACATTGTTGCGATTGTAGGTTTATGAGACGCAAGCGAATGTTCTAAATTTAAATCCTATAGAAGTCCTATTTCCTCAACGTGACCGCGAAACTGTTGATGGTCACTTCTTCTACTCATCATTCGCTAATCCTCTACAAGAGGAAAGAATGACAAACTTAATAGTGACGTCATGTTCGGGCAAATGACTGGCGGCAAAGGTCGAATAAACCTGAAGACTCTATGTAGCTTCAATAATTTTGTTTAATTTTGTTTCCTAGTGTGCCTTTCTGTCTATCGTGCTTACCAATTATATATTCTCTCATATCTTATAAAGTAAAGTTATAATTAGTGTTTGCATCATTCATCACCGAAAAAAGCCATAGAGATTGCAAGGACAGGTGAGTAATACGAAATACCTCCGGAAAGGTTTTTTGTTCATCTCATTGCCTCTGCCAGTCTAAAGCGGGGGAGCACCACCTCACAGCATCACGTCCGATCATGACTTTTCAAATTGCTAGTAAAGGTCGTTCCGCTTAATATAGAATTTGTTTTTGATGTCGTATACGTTTGGATACGTCTTTGTAAACTAGGATGTAAGGAGAAGGAAGATATTCCAAAGATCATAAACATATGAATGTTTATCATGTCTCTCTCTCTCTAATTGTTGGCTGTCGCTTGATAAACGGGGAAGACACGAGATTTTTATGGCGAGACTTGTAAGATGGTAGGTGTTCCCACGTTGGTAAGTTTAATGTGTGGCTCACTATCACTGGTAGATAACCTTAAATGAAATTCTTCTTACTTTGTATCGCTCTTACAGATATCCAGTTTCTTTTTACTGAGTGAATATTAAAGAAATGTGGCAACAAATAGATTTTAAGCGTGAAGAAGTACGCATTGTTAAGCTAGCCAGGCTAGCAAAAGAGAACATGGTATTATTGTTATTATTATTATTATTATTTACAATGGCGCTTAAATATAAAGGTGCACTCAATATCTAGTATTAAAGAAGTGAAATGAAAAAAGTCAGAAACGAAAATACCAACGAAAATTAATTATAAGCAGAAAGTTCAACTATGCTAATGGAAAAACTTCGGTCAGCTCCATTTGTTTGGCTTGGTAGCGCAGTTGCTAGAGCATTTGGCTTGCGTTTACCGTCGCTTAGAGTTCCACTATCAAGATGTTTCTGTCAGCTTTAAAGTGTCTATACATATAAAAGAGTAAAAGTCTGATTTGTTCCACTCTCATAACCTTCTGTACAAACTATTCTTACAAAAGATTATTTTATCTCGTATATCATGCTAATCGATATAACATTAGTGGAAATTCCCTTATTATCTGCTCCCTTCTAAGCAGAAAGGAAATAAGGGTATACACAAAGTCAAAACGATAGTCAAATCTTTTAAAATCTAATTGCTATATGAACAATTCAAGTTTGGTTCACTTTGTCTGGTCAATAGTAAGACAACAGACTAATAAAACGAAAGGTCACTTCCCGTTTGGCAAAAGTTACATAGATGAAAACTGAAATAACTAATAAGGAATATCTCGGAAACGGTTACCCCCAGAACAAAAATGTAAATGAAATGTATTGTGTGCTTTGACGAAATTACATTTTTGTGTAGTAAGTTTTTGTCTATCTCTTACGGTTTGCTAGTTACACAAAACATGGAGAGGACTTCAGAGACTATGGTCAAGGAATTCGAAATATTTATTATGCAAACATCATTAATACACAGCGTTTTAATCAAAACTGTCAAGAGATTTTTAGAAGAAAATAAAGTTTGTCGAAAATTTTTCCACGTAAAGGTTAGTTTGGGTTTGGGTAATTTTTTTCAAAATCTTCGTGCCCCATCCTTGGTAGATACTGACCTAATGCCAAACGGACTTTTTTTTTTTTTTTTTAATATTCCTCCCCGCCCCCCCCCGACACACACACACACACACACACACACACACACACACACACACACACAGATACACAGTTTGACCTTCTTCTAATTTTTTTTTATTCAGGGTGTTTAAAAACATAAATTTCCGGCGAAATCCCGGTATCGAACTTTATGGGTAGAATACAATACCTTCTCTATCTAATATTTAATATATATATTTATATATGTATATGTATATCTATACAATCTGACATTCGCATTACTTTTTTACTCTATTTTCTCCAATCTATTCACACAAAATGTAGGTATTTTTCAATCAAATTCATGTCAATCCACATAGTAATATAGGAGCAGTAGAATTGGCTTTATTGTATATTTCCGTATAGGTAAAAGGTGACTAAGTGGTCACGGTAGGCCGAAATGATAATTAAATCTATTAAGAAACGTCGTTCTGTGATGCCTTTCAAATTCCGTTCTCTCGCATGACAGTAAAAAAGGGGACAAAGAATATGGATTTTACAGTTTAGAACTATAGAACATCAGACAATTCAAATCTATCAGAAATTGTTAATCTCACAACAATATTAGTGGATGTAAGTTAAGTGATTTCATGAGTTCTACATCTTTTAAAATTATTAATGATAATAATAATAATAATAATAATAATAATAACAACAACAACTTCTATCTGTACAACACAAAGGGATTAAAACAAATAAATATGTATTAAAATGAACTATAAAGTTATGTTTCTCTCAAATTTAAAATATTTAATTTATTACAATTGCATTCTAATATCATTTATAAGACTAAAATTATGACTAAATTCTGTTTATTCAGCAATTTCTGTTTAACTCTCTCAGTTTATAAGTTGTAACAATTATTGAAATGAAAACGATCTCAAAGCCTACTTCCAATAAATTCTGCCTAATCATATTATTTACACGTAAATATCTAAAACATTTGATATTTTAATCAACATCGTTTGATCCGTTTTGGAAAATCAAAATTTCTTTGTAAAGGGTAGTTTGAGATGGGGGAAGTTTATTTTTGGTGTTGTATCCTTCAAGGACGCTGTACTTAAATAACACACACACACACACACACATACACACACTCACACTGACACTCACACACACACGCTTCCTAAAATGTGTTGTTGTTTTTGTTTTATTCAAAGACCTCAAAACATGTCTTTAATGTATAGTCTAGTCATCGAATTTTGGGTAAATATAATACTTTACCTGTTTACGTGTAAAAGGGAAAGTAAAGCTGCTGCAATTTGAAGAGGCTTTTGTTACAGGTCAAGTATGTCCTAGCTGTTTAAAACGATAGTCATGAATGTGTTCTTGCAAATAATCAATTAATGTAAGGATCCAATTAGAAAAAATTAAGAACGAGAGCAAGGTTTTGCAGAAAAATCACTTGAAGCATATTTCCTTAGTAGGAAAATGTGATTAAGGCTGCCCATGCCTTGGTACCGCATTTCGATCCTTTGGAAAGTGTAAATTTCTGCAAAATTATTTTAATTATAGATATTTAGATCCGTAAACAGAAACACTGCGGTGTTCTGTGGTGTTAAGGTGATGTACCTGTGAAACTTGATCAAAAGTTTTGAAAAACTCAATAATTATGTTTTTCATAACAAAATTATATAAATTCTAAACTTTTAGAAAATAACTAATTTCTCCTACTTGACAAGCTTTAATTGACAATTAACTGAACCTATAGATGGCATTTGCATATTTATTAATACGTACTCACAACTTTAAACCTTATTTTCTCGCAAACTTTATTCCAACGCTTTTCCATAGGTACTCAAAATGTTCCACAGGAAGAAATTTTTCACCAATATGTGTAAAAAATGTTATACTGTTTCTAAAAGCACACTGTAGAAAATGGTCATATTACTTTTTCGAAACGTTGCTCCAATTTTGATAAATATATCTCTAAGTTTTGAGAAGTCATGAGCTTTGGAGAGTACAAAAAGTAATATTTTTTATAAACCAGTTAGGGCTAATATAAAATTATATGTGACAGGTATATTTGTAAATTAATTTACTGTAAACCTGTACTTTTGATATGGATATTCGCGTAGCTCAGTTTTACTAGCTTAGACAGTAAAATACATTACTTAATTAACTATGCAAGCGGGAATTTTATAGAGCAAAATAATCGCTATAAATTTCAGCAATATATTATAAATACTGTGGATTTTCCAAATTTCACATCACCTTAAGTAGCCCTTGGTCACTGAATTGAAATAGGAACCCACTGCTTTTTCGATACTTAGAAAACTACACTTTTAGTTGAAAAACTATGTTTCAATCTCAAAAGCTTCGATTGAATATAAATCAGAGAGAATTGTGAATTTTATTGCATATAAAATTGGATGAATTTATGTTCACTTTCAATCAACCAGCGTCCCATATGAATAGTGAGCTAGAGTTTATACAGAGATTCCCTGATGTCATCGTTTCTAACATGCTCAAATTTCATATTTTGTTAGAAAAATTTAAACAAATTGCTTGTATATTACTTAGAAACATAGACAACCAATAGTCATTTTAAAAAAATAGACGAAATAGGGACCGTCGGGGTAAAACTTCCAAGACTCAAATTACTCAAATTACATTTTTTCATGTTAATTGAATACCTCTCCAGATCAAATGCAAGATTATGTGGGGAATGTAAAAATAAAAGCCCATGCAACAAATCCATTGCTCGGCAAATTCGTGGTGTCTGGCATGCCTTTTCTAATTTTTCGGTTGACGCAAATTCCATACTATTCAACAAGACAGGGAAAAATCTTTTCGGATACCTTTAATAACGAAAGTTATATGCTTGGTATTGTTGGCATCATGTACAGAAGCAATAGCGCTCATGCCAGCCGCAGCAACTTCGCGGTTGTTTTAATTGTCTCTCTTATTTTCTTCTTGGCTTTTATTGTACTTTACTTTCTATGTTTAAAAAGCTTCTTTCCCGAAAAATATCTTAGTGATTATAGAAACAGATTTTCTCTTGTTGAAGGTACTTGCATACTGTACAGTCATATAGTAGGTCTTACTACAGCAACCTGAGTTGTTTCTAGTGGAGAAAAGAGCAGAAGCGCATTTTAAACCCAGCCTTTTCTCTCTGTACCTTTTAGCGGACATCCTTATGAAAGAAAAGAACACTTGGGTGAATTCATCTCTCTTTTATGATGGAATGTTTGTGAATGAGCAGCGACCTTCTACAGAGTTGTGACGCAATTGCAAGTCCTAGTGGCCTTACACGAGAAGAACTCAACAGCAGGGAAAAAAGAAAATGAACTACAACTTGTAACGCTATTAAACTGAGCAAGGACGCCACGAAATTGGAAAATAATGGACAGAGCCAGGCGACCATCCGAGGCAAGGAGATGAGCTACAGGGTTGTTACCACTGCAGCGCCTTGGAAACCGCGAGCGTGCGCGAGACGAAAGCGCAAAATAGAAGTATTAATTGAATGAAGCTAAATTAATAAAATCATCTTCATTTCCTAATTTTAAAGGTATATTCCCATATATTTTAGCAGAACTAGTTAAACAGTATAATAATCTATCAGTAGCATTACCAAGGTTTACATTTTTTGCAAATAAGCTTAAGTTTTAAGTAAAAGACTTGAATGTTACTAAGGGACGAGAAGACTACGAGTTTAATAAGAGAAAGAGAGAGAGAGAGATAGAGAGATATATAGAGAGAGATAGAGAGCGACATAGAGAGAAAGAGGGAGGGAGAGTGAGAAAGAGAAAAAGAGAGATAGAGAGAGACAGAGAGACAGAGAGAGAAAGAGAGAGTGAGAGAGAGAAAAGAGAGAGATAGAGACAGAGAGAGAAAGAGAGAGAGAAAGAGACAGAGAGACAAAGAGAGAGAGACAGAGAGAGAAAGAGAGATAGAGAGAGAGACAGAGAGAGACAGAGAGACAAAGAGAGAGAGAGCGAGAGAGAGAGAAAAGAGAGAGATAGATAGAGACAGAGATAGAGAGAGACAGAGAGACTGAAGTGGGTAGGAAGTGTTAAATGGGTCGCTTGTTTACTTGTGATTCAGTTTGCTTGCTTTTTAATTTAAATATTATTCTAAAAGCTAAAGTATTATCAATTCATTATGCTTAAAATGCTTATCATTGTAAACAATTACAGTCTACAGATATTACGTCTATCTACAAATTCAAATGGATTGATCTATAAAATATTGATAAATGTGGTGTTTATGCACTAACATACGTTATTCTTGTAAGAGTGGTGGAGCAGTATAACTCTGACGTCAATGAAATATCAGCGCACTCAACGCTTGAATCTTAAACACTATAACATTTTTCTCAGGTGTTACAGGTTTGCTTTCCTAGTTAGTTTTAAAGTCTTTTATATATCTAATTTACCTGAAGAGTACATTTTAAACATGTACTCTGCATTCTCACCAGAGACATAATAAAAAAGGTGAAAGCAATTAGTGGAAGTTCTCCAAAAACAAAATTATGAGACACACACCTGCATAATTTTGTATATTTTTTATTTTAGTGTTCTATATCATGCTTTTTAGGTTGGTTTTACTTTTCCTTTCTGGAAAGTACTCAATTTATTTCAAATCAATCACGAATATCTGTTAAACATTGACCTACGATAACGGTACTAGCTTCGCTGCTGAAAGTATTATTCTTGGAAGCAAAAGCATTCATTTTAATAATTAAGTGTACTTACTTGAAAGCTTAAAGCGAATTTGAGGACGGTTTGTGGTTTACCGCAAAATGCGAATCAATTGGGGATTTTAATGTCGTGCGAGTATTTTGCTATGATAGGTCAGTGGTAATGTGACACCAAGAGCTTAAGTTCCGTGGTTCTAATACCGGCAATTGTAATGTCAGAGGAATGGATAACTTGACACGGACTGTTTGGATGTATAATTAATATATCATTGATTTACTTAATAGTACTTAATACAAAACTCGAGGGTTCAAGTTCTTACGAGATTAAAAGTTACCATTGCGATATTTTAACTATAAACAGATTTCAGATCGCCTCGTATTTTGACAGGAAAAAAGCGATAATATTGTGGCGGTATTTTGATATAGTATTTCAGTGATAGAGCAACAGGAAACACTTCATATCAGTACTGTGGTTCAAATCCAAGTAATAAGATTACATTGATTCTACTTTTGCCGGTGTACAGCCTCTCAAACTAACAGGTGTCTCCACAGAAGGTGTGTGCGCAAGCACGCACACTCATCAGTACTGTGGTTCAAATCCAAGTTATAAGATTAGATTGATATAACTTTTGCCGGTGTACAGCTTCTCAAACTAACAGGTGTCACCACAGAAGGTGTGTGCGCAAGCACGCATCTCCACAGAAGGTGTGTGCGCAAGCACGCACACTCATCAGTACTGTGGTTCAAATCCAAGTTATAAGATTACATTGATTCTACTTTTGCCGGTGTACAGCTTCTCAAACCTACAGGTGTCTCCACAGAAGGTGTGTGCGCAAGCACTCACACTCATCACAATTCGGTTGATAACGATTGATAGTTATTATTGTAAACTAGCTGCCTGTTCCACCTTCGCACGGGTGCTGTAGCTAATGAAAAAAACTCAGACAGAATCTTCCGTTTACAGTACGATCATACATTGAAATAATACAATTAAATAATTTGACAATAATTTATTGTATGCCTCTTAATGTACAATTTACCTTCCGGAGAGAAAACAAATAGCGCCTACGGTTTACCGACTCTCAAGCACGCAATGTACAGCTGTCCATGCGAAAAACTGGCAATTCAAGGTCTATTTCACACATTGCGATTTATTGTCATAGTGAGTACAAGGCGCAACGAAAACTGAACACGCTTAAATTCAAAAGGAAAGTCGGTTGACATTACTGGTATTCTTGGAATAAGCACATCCTTGCCTTTGAATTTTCCTATTATTATAGTAGCTTCAATCAAATTTTTCATAATTTTTTTAACAGCGAGTTTGTTCCGCTGCATAATTTCATTTGATTGATATCTCGTAGCATAATTATCACCGTATCAACCTTCAGCTGTAAAGCGTGTGGCGTAATCCCAGCAAATCCAATGAATTTAGGAATTCAGTTAGATAATTGACGAATTTATTTGGATTGGTAATGAAATCGATCGACTTAAATGAATGCATTTTTCCATTAATTTTACTCTGAATTTTTATATTCAAATCATCTGCATTCTTATTAGTTGCTGCTAAAATGGTCCGTTCGCTCAATGAAGCTTAGTTTTTGTAATTTGCACCAATATTTGGGAACATTTCCAATATTAATTCTTCCTTTGACGTTATGAAGCGCCAAAAATTTGATGAAAACGAAATGAGACCAGTAGAAGTGTCAACAGGAATTTGCCCATTGCCAATGTCTAATAATGCCTTTGCATCTGAAAAGTGCAGTGATCTGCGCAATGTAGTATATATTGTTGGTATTGCGAAAAGGACGAAGTCAACCTTCCCATAAGGTATTGTGGAAAGGATAAGATATGCAGTTAACAGTGAATAAACCAAGGATGTCGTAGGCACAATAACAATAATGGCAGCGCCTCCATAGTGTGGCGGGTAAACACTGACATAGGTATAATGAATTACATTCCGGAGAAAGTCACAAAGAAACATTCATGCTTCTTCCGAATCTCTTTCTTTCCTTTAATTCTAATGCTTTCCACCTCTTTCTTTGTTTTCTCCTATGTCAAAACTGTCATTTTTAAGACTAACAATGACATGACTAAAGAGCAAGTAGATCTGTTTGGGTAACTCATAAGATTTTATTTGATGATACCTTTGTGTATTAAATTTATCAATTTAATCCAAAATATTACTTGATCAAATGTTTTAAGAGCACCACAATTGCAGTGTGATGGTGACGCGGATACCTTCATTTTCTTTAGCTAGCTCATGCACCATATACGCTAAATAAACATCTGCAATAGGAAGTTAAACCTAACACGGACACCGTCATTTCTCCTCCATTTTCAGATTTGTTTATAGCTTGCTCAATTTAAAGAATACAACAAAAATATGCTTATTTCTTTACTAAAATTATTTAATCAAGGGAACGATAGTTAATACATAAGAAATATATTTGATTTTCACAGTTATCTTGCGTTATTGTCTCTATAGCTGGATGCATTCCCTTAGCATTGAATGGGGAAGAAAAACAGAGCAGTAGGTACTACGGCCATCTGGTCGCATATAACTAAGTACGTATTTTAGGTGTTTATCGCCAGGAAAGCTTCTTTATTTTAAAATATAGGAGTAAGGAAAGGACAGTTAAAAAAAAAACAACAACAAATGTATTTGAATTTCACTGCTGCGTTGTGTCATTATTTCGATAAACTGTTGCGTTACTTTAACTTTGGATTGTGTGGAAAAATACTACTGTTGTCATCTAGCGGCAAATAAATAAGTACTTACTCTATATATTAATCACTAGGAAATCTTCTTTGCTTCTTTATTTTAAACGATAAGAGTAAGGAAAGGACAGTTAATACAAAAAATGTATTTGAGTTTCACTGCTGCGTTGTGTCATTATCTGGATAAACTGTTGCGTTACCTTAACATTGGATGGGGAGGGAAAAATATAGCAGTACTTTGGCCATCTAGTGGCAAATAAATAAGCACTTACTCCAGGTTTCGTGGCCAAGTAAGTTTCTTTGCTTCTTTGTTTTAAACAATAGGAGAAAGGAAAGGACAGTTATTACATAAAAATGTATTTGAAATTCACTGCTGCGTTGCGTCATTGTCTCGATAAACTGGTGCGTTGCCTTAACATTGAATGGGAAGGAAAATATATAGCAGTTCTACGACCATTTAGCAGCAAATAACCGTGATACTACAGCCATCTGGCGGCTATTAACCGAAATGCGTTCCCTTGGCAGTGTTTTTAGTCATATTATGAGATTTTAAAAATTTTACCGTATTATTTTTAAACATTTTTTTTTCCACAAACCTTGTCGTGCCAATATATATATATATACTAACTGCCCTTCCCGGCTTCGTACGGGTGATGTAACCAATTAAAAAAAAAAAACAGTCAAAATCTTCCGTTTACAGTACGAATCTGCTATGGAGTAAAATTAAAATTACATAATTTGACAATTATTTGCCTTGTAATGCACAATTTTGCTTCCGGAGAGATAACAAATAGCGGCGATGTTTTGCCGACTCTCGAGCACGCAAATTACAAATATCCATGCGAAAAACACAACAATTGAAGATATATTCCACACATTCTAACGATTGACCTTGGGATTTATTGTCATTGCGAATGCAAGGCGCGCCGGAAGCAACACGCTTAAATTCAAAAGGAAAGTCGGTTGACATTAGTGGTATTCTTGGAATAAGTATATCTTCGCCTTTGAGCTTTCCTACGTTATAGCAGCTTAAATAATTTTCCCATATTTCTTTTAATAGTGAGTTTTGTTCGGCTGCTAATTTTGGCTGATTGAGATTGAGTAGCATAATTATCACCGAGTCAACCTTGAGCTGTAAATTGTGTGGCAGTATTCCTGGTAAATCCAATGAATTAAGGAATTCAGTAAGATAACTGACTTCATTTGGATTGGTAATGGAATCGATCGACTTAAATGAATGCAAATTGTCCATCAATTTTAACCTGAATTGTTATATTCAAATAATCTACATTCTTATTAGTGGCTACTAAAATGGTTCTTTCGCTCAACCAAGCATGGCTTTTGTAATTTGCACAAATATTGGGAAACACTTTCCATATTAATTATTCCTTTGACGTTGTGAAGTGACAAAAATGTGATGGAAACGAATTGAGGCCAGTAGAAGTGTCAACAGAAATTTACCATTGCAAATGTCTAATAAAGATCCTGAAGTGCAATGAAGCGCTATAATCTGCGTAATGTAGCATATATAGTTGGTATTGCGAAAGGACGAACTCAGCGCGCCCATAAGGTATTGTGGAAAGGATGATTGGTATACGGTTAACAGCGTGGGTAAGCAATGATGCCATTGGCATAACAGCCCTTTCATAGTGTGGCAGGTAAACGCTGGGATAGGTAATGAATTACATTAAGGAGACAGTCACAATAACATTCATGCTTCTTCCGAATCTCTTTCTTTCCTTTACTCCTAATGTTTTCCACTTCTTTCTCTATTTTCACCTATGTCAGAACAGCCATTTTTAAGGCTAACAATGACATAACTAAAGAGCAAGAAGATCTAGTAGAGCAACTGATAAGCTTTCATTAGACAGATTTGTATAACTTCTGCATTTAACCCAAAATATTACTTGATCAAATGTATTAAGAGCACCACAATTGCAATGTATCTTCATGTTCTTTAGCTAGCTCATGTACCACATAAGGTCAAATAACCAACATCTGCAATAGGACGTTAAACCTAACACGGGTTCCGTCATTTCTCCGCTATTTTCAGTTTCCAAGAAGGGTTAATGGTTATGTGCATAGTTTATAACCTGTCCAGTTAAAAGAATTACAACGAGAACATACTTATTTCTTTATTTAAACGATGTGACCAAGGGAACCATATTTAATACATAGGAAATACATTTCATTGTCACCTTTATCTTGCGTCATTGTCTCCATAAACGGGTGCATTCCCTTAGTATTGAAGAAGAAACATAAAGCGGTAACTACTAATTAATATCAATAATTCTCTTACCAGTTACTACTTATGATTATTTATCATATTCACAGATTCTAAATCTGTTACACTCCGTTCTGCCAAAATAGTCAAATCATTTTTCTTGGATCTGATTTAAATTCTTTTATATTTTGTTTGAAATTGACTTTTATTGCTTTTATATTGTTTTTTTTATTGCGGTCATATGATCGCAAATAAATAAGTAGGTACCTATTTTAGGTGTTGGTCGCCAGGAAGGAAATATATTCGATTTTCACAGTTATCTTGCGTCATTATCTCCATAACCGGGTGTATTCCCTTAGCACTGAATGGGAAAGAAAAATAAAGCAATAGGTATTACGGCCATCTGGTGGCAAATAAATAAGTACGTATTTTAGGTGTTCGTCGAAGAGCAAGTAGATCTGGTTGGGCAATTGATAAGCTTTTATTTGATGATAGCTTTATGTATTAAATTTCTCCATTTAACCCAAAACATTACTTGATTAGGAGCAGCGCAATAGTAGTGTGATATTGACGCGGGTATCTTCATGTTCTTTAACTAGCTCATGTACCACATAACGTCAAATAAGCAACATCTGCAATAGGAAGTTAAAACTAAAACGGATCCCGTTATTTCTCTGTCATTTTCAGATTCCAAGAAGGGTTAATGGTTCTGTGCCTTGTTTATAACTTGTTCGTTTTAAAGAATTACAATAAAAATATACTTATTTCTTTATTTATACGATATGACCACTGGAAGGATAGTTAATAACATAAGAAATATATTTGATTTTCACAGTTATCTTGCGTCATTGTCTCCATAACCGGATGCGTTCCCTTAGCACTGAAGAAGAAAAATAGAGCAGGAGGTACTACGGCCATCTGGTAGCAAATAATAAGTACGCATTTGATGTGTTCGTTGCCAGGAAAACTCCTTTATTTTAAACGATAGTAGTATGGAAAGGACAGTTAATATATGAAAATATATTTGAATTTCACTGCTGAGGTGCGTCATTGTGTTGATAAACTGGTGCGTTACCTTAACATTGAATAGGGGGGGGCTATCAGTACTGCGACTATTTAGCAACAAATCACCCTGATACCACTGCCATCTGGTGGCTATTAACCGAAATGCGTGCGCTTGGCATGGTTTTTATTCGTTTTATGAGATTTTAAATACTTTGCCGTGCTATTTTTAATTTTTTTTTCAACAAACATTGTCGTGACAATAACGAGCACAACAAAAAAGAGTTGTTCAATTTGATGCAGTAGTTCGCAAATGATACGCATACATTTCAGCGATTCATTTATTCATATATATATATATATATATATATATATATATATATATATATATATATATATATATTAAGATGAAGGTGAACTGAAGTTGAGTTAGTTGCTTGCCACTGCCACAGAAGATGTTGGAAATAATATGCTCATTTCTATAAGCAGTGTTTTACCCTTATTTTGAACACTTTATATAGGATTTCCCTCGTAAATTTGTGAATTCCCTACGTTCATCATTTTTATTTGGGGAACAGCCGTATATGTACATTTATAGGGATGCAGTTTCATTTCCTTACTAACAACTATATGTTCTGCCTGCGTAGAAACGTTTGTTGCCTGCGCTAATTACTGCGTTCATTAAATTGGGCTCCTTAACATTATATCCGAAATTTCGTCCAGTTAAATGTGTTAAAAGTTTAGACCTGCCGTTTTTCCCAGTATCATTCTGTTTCAGGGAATGTGAAATTTAGTAGTTAAATGTGACACAGAATCACGATGAAGACATTTTATGAAATCTTATCGCCATAAAGAATATATCCTCAACTAAAACGCTTTCTTTTCAATGGTTTTCATTTAGACTTCAATTTAAAACCACAACCAGACAGTATAGCATTATTCAAAGATAAAAGATGCCCCTACGCTTTACTTAACCAAAGCCACAAGTGCCCGAGTGTACTGCGGAGACTCTTTTGAGATTTCCGTAATTCTTATGCATTTATTCTGCTACATTTGATAAGCATTTGAAAAAAATTCCTTCATCATACATTTTATTGAAGGTGCAAGGGGGATAGAGGATGTGTTGAAAAGAAGCTCAATATGACTTTAAAAGTTACTAATATCGCAAAAGGAATGAACAGCGATAGTCACTATTCCCTCACTAATATCGTGATTAGGACTCGACACCGATAGTCACTATTCCCTCACTAATATCGCGATTAGGACTGAAATGCGATAGTCACTATTCCCTCACTAATATCGCAATAAGGACTGAACAGCGATAGTCACTATTCCCTCACTAATGTCGAGATAAACTGAACAGCGATAGTCACCATTCCCTCACTAATAGCGCGATAAGGACTGAACAGCGATAGACACTATTCCCTGACTATTATCGCGATTAGGACTGAACAGCGATAGACACTATTCCCTCACTAATATCGCGATAAGGACTGAACAGCGATAGTCACTATTCCCTCACTAATATCGCGATTAGGAACGAACAGCGATAGTCACTATTCCGTCACTAATATCGCGATAAGGACTGAACAGCGATAGTCACTATTCCCTCACTAATATCGCGATTAGGACCGAACAGCGATAGTCACTATTCCGTCACTAATATCGCGATCAGGACTGAACAGCGATAGTCACTATTCCCTCACTAATATCGTGATAAGGACTGAACAGCGATAGTTACTATCCTCTGACTAAGATCGCGATAAGAACTGAACAGCAATAGTAACTATTCCCTCACTATTATCGCTATAAGGACTGAACAGCGATAGTCACTATTCCCTCACTAATATCGAGATAAGAACTGAACAGCGATAGTCACTATGCCCTCACTATATCGCGATAAGAACTGAACATCGATAGTCACTATTCCCACATTAATATCGCAATAAGGATATCGCAATATCGGGATAAGAACTGAACAGCGATAGTCATTATTCCCTCACTAATATCGCGATAAGGACTGAACAGCGATAGTCACTATTCCCTCACTAATATCGTGATGAAGACTCAACAGCGATAGTCACTATTCCGTCACTAATATCGAGATAAGAACTGAACAGCGATAGTCACTATGCCCTCACTGATATCGCGATTAGGACTGAACAGCGCTAGTCACAATTCCCTCACTAATATCGTGATAAGGACTGAACAGCGATAGTTACTATCCTCTGACTAAGATCGCGATAAGAACTGAACAGCAATAGTAATTATTCCTTCACTATTATCGCAATAAGGACTGAACAGTGATAGTCAATATTCCCTCACTATTATCGCAATAAGGAATGAACAGCGATAGTCACTATTCCCTCACTAATATCGAGATAAGAACTGAACAGCGATAGTCACTATGCCCTCACTATATCGCGATAACAACTGAACAGCGATAGTCACTATTCCCACATTAATATAGCAATAAGGATATCGCAATATCGGGAAAAGAACTGAACAGCGATAGTCATTATTCCCTCACTAATATCGCGATAAGGACTGAACAGCGATAGTCACTATTCCCACACTAATATCGAGATAAAGACTGAACAGCGATAGTAACTATTCCCCCACTAATATCGAGATAAGAACTGAACAGCGATAGTCACTATACCCTCACTAATATCGCGATTAGGACTGAACAGCGATAGTAACTATTCCCTCACTATTATCGCAATAAGGCCTGCACAGCGATAGTCACTATGCCCTCACTAACATCGGGATAAGAACTGAACAGCGATAGTCAATATTCCCTGACTAATATCGCGATTAGGACTGAACAGCGATAGTCAGTATACTCTGACAAATATCGCGATAAGGACTTAACAGCGATAGTTACTATTCCATCACTAATATCGCGATAATGACTGAACAGCGATAGTCACTATCCTCTGAATAATATCGCGATAAGGACTAAACATCGATAGTTACTGTTCCCTCACTAATATTGGGATAAGAACTGAACAGCGATTGTCACTATCCTGTGACTAATATCGCGATAAAAACTGAACAGCAATAGTTACTATTCCGTCACTAATATCGCGATAAGGACAGAACATCGATTGTCACTATTCCCTCACTATTATCGCAATAAGAACTGAGCAGCGATAGTCACTATTCCCTCACTATTATCTCAATAAGGACTGAACAGCGATTGTCACTATTCCCTCACTAATATCGCGATTAGGACCGAACAGCGATAGTCGCTATTCCGTCACTAATATCGCGATAAGGACTGAACAGCGATAGTCACTATTCCCTCACTAATATCGCGATTAGCACCGAACAGCGATGATCACTATTCCGTCACTAATATCGCGATCAGGACTGAACTGCGAAAGTCACTATTCCCTCACTAATATCGTGATAAGGACTGAACAGCGATAGTTACTATCCTCTGACTAAGATCGCGATAAGAACTGAACAGCAATAGTAACTATTCCCTCACTATTATCGCAATAAGGACTGAACAGTGATAGTCAATATTCCCTCACTATTATCGCAATAAGGACTGAACAGCGATAGTCACTATTCCCTCACTAATATCGAGATAAGGACTGAACAGCGATAGTCACTATTCCCTCACTAATATCGAGATAAGAACTGAACAGCGATAGTCACTATGCCCTCACTAACATCGGGATAAGAACTGAACAGCGATAGTCAATATTCCCTGACTAATATCGCGATTAGGACTGAACAGCGATAGTCAGTATACTCTGACTAATATCGCGATAAGGACTTAACAGAGATAGTCACGATTCCGTCACTAATATCGCGATAAGGAGTGAACAGCGATTGTCACTATTCCCTCACTATTATCGCAATAAGAACTGAGCAGCGAAAGTCACTATTCCCTAACTATTATCTCAATAAGGACTAAACAGCAATAGTCACTATTCCCTAACTAATATCGCGATAAGGATTGTACAGCAATATCACTATTCCCTGACTTATATCGCGATAAGCAGTGTACAGCGATAGTCACTATTCCGTCACTAATATCGCGATAAGGACTGAACAGCGATTGTCACTATTCCGTCACTAATATCGCGATAAGAACTGAAGAGCAATTGTTACTATTCCCTCACTATTATCGCAATAAGGACTGAACAGCTATAGTCACATTCCCTCACTATTATCGCAATAAGGACTGAACAGCGATAGTCACTATTGCCTCACTAATATCGCGATAAGCACGGAACAGCGATAGTCACTGTTCCCTCACTAATATCGCAATAAGGACTGAACAGCGATAGTCACTATTCTCTCACTAATATCACGATAAGGAGTGAACAGCGATAGTCAATATTCCCTCACTAATATCGCGATAAGGACTGAACATCGATAGTTACTATTGCCTCACTAATATCGCGATAAGGACAGAACAGCGATAGTCACTATTTCTTCACCATTATCGCGATTAGGGCTAAACAGCGATAGTCACTATGCCCTAACAAATATCGCGATAAGGACAGAACAGCGATAGTCACTATTTCTTCACTATTATCGCGATTAGGGCTAAACAGCGATAGTCACTATTCCCTCACTACTATCGCGATAAGGACTGTACAGCCATATCACTATTCCCTGACTTATATCGCGATAAGCAGTGAACAGCGATAGTCACTATTCCGTCACTAATATCGCGATTAGGACAGAACAGCGATAGTCACTATTTCTTCACCATTATCGCGATTAGGGCTAAACAGCGATAGTCGCTATGCCCTCACTAATATCGCGATAAGGGCAGAACAGCGATAGTCACTATTTCTTCACTATTATCGCGATTAGGGCTAAACAGCGATAGTCACTATTCCCTCACTAATATCGCGATAAAGACTGAACAGCGATAGTCACTATTCTCTCACTAATACCGCGATAAGGACAGAACAGCGATAGTCACTATATCTTCACTTTTATCAAAATAAGGGCTAAACAGCGATAGTCACTATTCCCTCACTAATATCGCGATAAGGACAGAACAGCGATAGTCACTATTTCTTCACTATTATCGCGATTAAGGCTAATCAGTGATAGTCACTATTCCCTCACTAATTTCACGATAAGGACAGAACAGCGATAGTCAATATTTCTTCACCATTATCGCGATAAGGACTAAACAGCGATAGTCACTATCCCCTTTAAATTATCGGGATAAGAACTGAACAGCGATAGTCACTCTTCGCTGACTAATATCGGGATAAGAACTGAACAACGATAGTCACTATCCCCTCAATATTATCGGAATAAGGACTGAACAGCGATAGTCACTATTGCCTTACTAATATCGGAATAAGAACTAACAGCGATAGTCACTATTCCCTTACTAGTATCGCGGTTAGGACTGAACAGCGATAGTCACTATCCCAACAATATTATCGGGATAAGAACAGATCAGCGATAGTCACGATTCCCTCACTAATATCGGGATAAGGACAGAACAGCGATAGTCACTATTTCTTCACTATTATCGTGATAAGGACTGAACAGCGATAGTCACTATTCCCTCACTAATATCGGGATAAGGACTGAACAGCGATAGTTACTATTGCTTGACTAATATCGGGATAAGAACTGAACAGCGATAGTCACTATTCCCTCATTTATATCGCGATAAGGACTGAACAGCGATAGTCACTATTCCCTCACTAATATCGCGATAAGGACTGAACAGCAATAGATACTATTCCCTCACTAATATCGCGATAACGACTGATCAGCTTTAGTTACTATTCCCTCACTAATATCGCGATAAACACTGAACAGCGATAGTCACTATTCCCTCACTAATATTGCGATAAGGACTGAACAGCGATAGTCACTATTCCCTCATTTATATCGCGATAAGGACTGTACAGCGATAGTCACTATTCCCTCACTATTATCGCAATAACGAATGAACAGCAATAGTTAGTATTCCCTCACTAATATCGCGATAAAGACTGATCAGCGATAGTCACTATTTCCTCAGTAATATAGCGATAAGGACTGAACAGCGATGGTCACTATTCCCTCACTAATATCGCGATAAGGACTGAACAGTGATAGTCGCTGTTGCCTCACTAATATCGGGATAAGAACTAACAGCAATAGTCACAATTTCCACACTAATATCGCAATTAGGACTGAATAGCGTTCATCACAATTCCCCCACTAATATCGCCATAAGGCCTGAACAACGATAGTCACTATTCCCTCACTAATATCGGGATAAGAACTGAACAGCGATAGTCACTATAACCTCGCTAATATCGGGATAAGGACAGATAAGCGATAGTCACTATTTCTTAACTATTAATGCGATTTGGACTGAACAGCGATAGTCACTATGCCCTCACTAATATCGGGATAAGAACTGAATAGCGATATTCACTATTGCCTGACTAATATCGGGATAAGAACTGAACAGTGATAGTCACTATTCCCTCACTAATATAGCGATAAGGAGTGAACAGCAATAGTTACTATTCCCTCACTAATATCGCGATAAGGACTGAACAGCGATAGTCATATTCCCTCACTAATTTCGCGATAAGGACTGAACAGCGATAGTCACTATTCCCTCACTGTTATCGCAATAAGGATTGAACAGCAATAGTTACTATTCCCTCACTAATATCGCGATAAAAACTGAACAGCGATAGTCACTATTCCCTCACTTATATCGCGATTAGCACTGAACAGCTATAGTCACTATTCCCTCACTAATATCGCGATAAGGACTGAACAGCGATAGTCACTATTCCCTAACTACTATCGCGATAAGGACTGTACAGCCATATCACTATTCCCTGACTTATATCGCGATAAGCAGTGAACAGCGATAGTCACTATTCCCTCACTAATATCGCGATAAGGACAGAACAGCGATAGTCACTATTTCTTCACCATTTTCGCGATTAGGGCTAAACAGCGATAGTCGCTATGCCCTCACTATTATCGCGATAAGGACAGAACAGCGATAGTCACTATTTCTTCACTATTATCGCGATTAGGACTAAACAGCGATAGTCACTATTCCCTCACTAATATCGCGATAAGGACTGAACAGCGATAGTCACTATTGCCTCACTAATATCGCGAAAAGGACTGAACAGCAATAGTCACTATTCCCTAACTAATATCGCGATTAGAACTGAACAGCCATAGTCAATATTCTCTCACTATTATCGCGATAAGGACTGAACAGTGATAGTCGCTATTCCATCACTAATATTGCGATTAGGACTGAGCAGCGATAGTCACTATCCCCTAAAATTATCGGGATAGGAACTGAACAGTGATAGTCAGTATCCCCTCACTAATATCGGTGTAAGAACTATACAGCGATAGTCACTATTCCCTCACTAATATCGCGATAAGGCCTGAACACCGATAGTCACTGTTCCCCATATATTATCGGGATAAGGACTGAACAGTGATAGTCACTATCCCCTCAATATTATAGGGATAAGAACTGAACAGTGCTAGTCACTATCCACTCAATATTATCGGGATAAGAGTTGAAGTGATAACCATCCCCTCAATATTATCGGGATAAGAACTGATCAGTTATAGTCACTAATATCGGGATAAGAACTGAACAGCGATAGTCAATATTCCCTCACTAATATCGGGACAAGGACAGAACAGCGATAGTCACTATTTCTTAACTATTAATGCGATAAGGACTGAACAGCGATAGTCACTATGCCCTCACTAATATCGGGATAAGAACTGAACAGCGATATTCACTATTGCCTGACTAATATCGGGATAAGAAATGAAAAGCGATAGTCACCATTCCCTTACTAATATCGCGATAAAGACTGAACAGCGATAGTCACTATTCCCTGACTAATATCGCGATAAGGACTGAACAGCGATAGTCACTATTCCCTCACTAATATCGCGATAATAACTGAACAGCGATAGTCACTATTGGGTGACTAATATCGGGATAAGAACTAACAGCGATATCCACTATTCCCTCACTAATATCGCGATTAGGACTGAACAGCGATTGTCACAATCCCTCACTAATATCGGGATAAGTACTGAACAGCGATAGTCACTATTCCCTCACTAATATCGCGATAAGGACTGAGCAGCGATACTCGCTATTGCCTTTCTAATATCGGAATAAGAACTAACAGCGACAGTCACTATTCCCTCACAATATCTTGGTCAGGAGTGAACAGCGATAGTCACTATTCCCTCACTAATATCGCGAAAAGGACTGAACAGCAATAGTCACTATTCCCTAACGAATATCGCGATTAGAACTGAACAGCGATTGTCACTATTTCCTTACTAATATCGGGATAAGAACTGAACAGCGATAGTCACTATTACCTCACTAATATCGCCATAAGGACTGAACAGCAATAGTTACTATTCCCTCACATATATCGCGATAAAGACTGAACAGCAAGAGTCACTATTCCCTCACTAATATCGTGATAAGGACTGAACAGCGATAGTCACTAATCCCTCACTAATATCGCGATAAGGGCTGAACAGCGATAGTCACTATTCCCTCACTATTATCGCAATAAGGAATGAACAGCAATAGCTACTATTCCGTCACTAATATCGCGATAAGGACAGAAAAGCGATAGTCACTATTTCTTAACTATTAATGCGATTTGGACTGAACAGCGATAGTCACTATGCCCTCACTAATATCGGGATAAGAACTGAACAGCGATGGTCACTATTGCCTGACTAATATCGGGATAAGAACTGAACAGTGATAGTCGCTATTCCCTCACTAATATCGCGATAAGGACTGAACAGCAATAGTTACTATTCCCTCACTTAAATCGCGATAAAGACTGAACAGCGATAGTCACTATTCCCTCACTAATATCGCGATAAGGACTGAACAGCGATAGCCACTATTCCCTCCCTAATATCGCGATTAGGACTGAACAGCTATAGTCATTATTCTCTTACTATTATCGCGATAAGGACTGAACAGTGATAGTCGCTATTCCCTCACTAATATCGCGATTAGTACTGAGCAGCGATAGTATTTATTCCCTCACTAATATCGGGATAAGGACAGAACAGCGATAGTCACTATTTCATAACTATTATCGCGATAAGGACTGAACAGCGATAGTCACTATGCCCTCACTAATATCGCGATTAGGTCTGAACAGCGATAGTCACTATTCCCTCACTAATCTCGCGATAAGGCCTGAACAGCAATAGTCACTATACCCTCACTAATATCGGGATAAGGACAGAACAGCGATAGTCACTATTTCTTAACTATTATAGCGATAAGGACTGAACAGCGATAGTCACTATGCCCTCACTAATATAGGGATAAGAACTGAACAGCGATAGTCACTATTGCCTGACTAATATGGGGATAAGAGCTGAACAGCGATAGTTACTATTCCCACACTAATATCGCGAAAAGCACTTAACAGCAATATTTACTATTCCCTCACTAATATCGCCATAAAGACTTAACAGCGATAGTCACTATTCCCTTACTAATATCGCGGTAAGGACTGAACATCGATAGTCACAATTGCCTCACTTTTATCGCGGTAAGGACTGAAAAGCGGTAGTCACTATTCCCTCACTAATATCGCGATTAGGACTGAGCAGAGCTAGTCGCTATTGCCTTTCTAATATCGGAATAAGAACTAACAGCGACAGTTACTATTCCCTCACAATATCGCGGTTAGGACTGAACAGCGATAGTCACTATTCCCTCACTAATATCGCGAAAAGGAATGAACAGCAATAGTCACTATTTCCTAACTAATATCGCGATTAGAACTGAACAGCAATAGTCACTATTCTCTCACTATTATTGCGATAAGGACTGAACAGTGATAGTCGCTATTCCCTCACTAATATCGCGATTAGGACTGAGCAGCGATAGTCACTATCCCCTTAAAATTATCGGGATAGGAACTGAACAGTGATAATCATTATCCCCTCACTAATATCGGTGTAAGAACTGAACAGCGATAGTCACTATTCCCTCACTAATATCGCGATAAGGACTGAAAAGCGATAGTCACTGTTCCCCCAATATTATCGGGATAAGGACTGAACAGTGATAGTCACTATCCCCTCAATATTATAGGGATAAGAACTGAACAGAGCTAGTCACTAGCCACTCAATATTATCGGGATAACAGTTGAAGTGATAACCATCCCCTCAATATTATCGGGATAAGAACTGAACAGTTATAGTCACTATTCCCTCACTAATATCGGGATAAGAACTAACAGCGATAGTCACAATTCCCTCACTAATATCGCGACTAGGACTGAACATAAATAGTCACAGTTCCCTCAATAATATCTTGATAAGGCCTGAAAAACGATATTCACTATTCCCTCACTAATATCGGGATAAGAACTGAACAGCTATAGTCACTATCCCCTCAATATTATCGGGATAAGAACTGAACAGTGATAGTCACTATTCCCTCACTTATATTGGGATAAGAACTGAACATTGATAGTCACTATCCCTTCAATATTATCGGGATAAGAACTGAACAGCGATAGTCACTATTCCCTGACTAATATCGGGATAAGGACTGAACCTCCATAGTGACTATCCCCACAATATTATCGGGATAAGGACAGAACAGCGATAGTCACTATTCCCTCACTAATATCGGGATAAGGACTAAACATCGATAGTCACTATTGCTTGACTAATATCGGGATAAGAACTGAACAGCGATAGTCACTATTCCCCTACTAATATCGCATTAAGGACTGAACAGCAATAGTTACTATTCCCTCACTAATATCGCGATAAAGACTGACAGCGATAGTCACTATTCCCTCACTAATATCGCGATAAGTACTGAAAAGCGATAGTCACTATTCCCTCACTAATATCGCGATAAGGGCTAAACAGCGATAGTCACTATTCCCTCACTATTATCGCAATAAGGAATGAGCAGCAATAGTTACTATTCCCTCACTAATATCGCGATAAAGACTGACAGCGATAGTCACTATTCCCTCAGTAATATTGCGATAAGGACTTAACAGCGATAGTCACCTTTCCCTCACTAATATCGCGATAAGGACTAAACAGCAATAGTCACTATTGCCTGACTAATATCGTTATAAGAACTAACAGCGATAGTCACAATTCCCTCACTAATATCGCGATAAGGACTGAACAGCGATAGTCACAATTCCCTGACAAATATCGCGATTAGGCCAGAACAGCGATAGTCACTATTCCCTCACTAATATCGGGATAAGAACTGAACAGCGATAGTCAATATTCCCTCACTAATATAGGGATAAGGATAGAAACGATAGTCACTATTTCTTAACTATTAATGCGATAGGGACTGAACAGCGATAGTCACTATGCCCTCACTAATATCGGGATAAGAACTGAACAGCGAAATTCACTATTGCCTGACTAATATCGGGATAAGAAATGAACAGCGATAGTCACCATTCACTTACTAATATCGCGATAAGGACTGAACAGCGATAGTCACTATTCCCTCACTAATATCTCGATAAGGACTGAACAGCGATAGTCACTATTCCCTCACTAATATCGCGATAAGAACTGAACAGCGATAGTCACTATTGCCTGATTAATATCGGGATAAGAACTAACAGCGATATCCACTATTCCCTCACTAATATCGCGATTAGGACTGAACAGCGATAGTCACAATCCCTCACTAATATCTCGATAAGTACTGAACAGCGATAGTCACTATTCCCTCACTAATATCGTGATAAGGACTGAGCAGCGATAGTCAATATTGCCTTTCTAATATCGGAATAAGAACTAACAGCGACAGTCACTATTCCCTCACAATATCTTGGTCAGGACTGAACAGCGATAGTCACTATTCCCTCACTAATATCGCAAAAAGGACTGAACAGCAATAGTCACTATTCCCTAACGAATATCGCGATTAGAACTGAACAGCGATTGTCACTATTTCCTGACTAATATCGGGATAAGAACTGAACAGCGATAGTCACTATTCCCTCACTAATATCGCGATGAGGACTGAACAGCAATAGTTACTATTCCCTCACATATATCGCGATAAAGACTGAACAGCGAGAGTCACTATTCCCTCACTAATATCGCGATAAGGAGTGAACAGCGATAGTCACTATTCCCTCACTAATATCGCGATAAGGGCTGAATAGCGATAGTCACTATTCCCTCACTATTATCGCAATAAGGAATTAACAGCAATAGCTACTATTCCGTCACTAATATCGCGATAAAGACTAAAAAGAGATAGTCACTATTCCCTCTGTAATATCGCGATAAGGACTGAACACCGATAGTCACTATTCCCTCACTAATATCGCGATAAGGACTGAACATCGATAGACACTATTGCCTGACTAATATCGGGATAAGAACTAACAGCGATAGTCACAATTCCCTCACTAATATCGGGATAAGGACAGAAAAGCGATAGTCACTATTTCTTAACTATTAATGCGATTTGGACTGAACAGCGATAGTCACTATGCCCTCACTAATATCGGGATAAGAACTGAACAGCGATGGTCACTATTGCCTGACTAAAATCGGGATAAGAACTGAACAGTGATAGTCGCTATTCGCTCAATAATATCGCGAAAAGGACTGAACAGCAATAGTTACTATACCCTCACTTATATCGCGATAAAGACTAAACAGCGATAGTCACTATTCCCTCACTAATATCGCGATAAGGACTGAACAGCGATAGCCACTATTCCCTCCCTAATATCGCGATTAGGACTGAACAGCTATAGTCATTATTCTCTTACTGTTATCGCGATAAGGACTGAACAGTGATAGTCGCTATTCCCTCACTAATATCGCGATTACTACTGAGCAGCGATACTCACTATCCCATTAAAATTATCGGGATAAGAACTGAACAGTGATAGTCACTTGCCCCTCACTAATATCGCGATTAGGACTGATCAGCAATAATCACTATTCCTTCACTTATATCGCGATAAGGCCTGAACACCGATAGTCACTATTCCCTCACTAATATCGGGATAAGAACTGAACAGCGATAGTCACTATTCCCTCACTAATATCGGGATAAGGACAGAACAGCGATAGTCACTATTTCATAACTATTATCGCGATAAGGACTGAACAGCGATAGTCACTATGCCCTCACTAATATAGGGATAAGAACTGAACAGCGATAGTCACTATTGCCTGACTAATATCGGGATAAGATCTGAACAGCGATAGTTACTATTCCCACACTAATATCGCGATAAGCACTGAACAGCAATATTTACTATTCCCTCACTAATATCGCCATAAATACTGAACAGCGATAGTCACTATTCCCTTACTAATATCGCGGTAAGGACTGAACGGCGATAGTCACTATTCCCTCACTAATATCGCGATAAGGACTGAACATCGATAGTCACAATTGCCTCACTTTTATCGCAATAAGGACTGAACAGCAATAGTTACTATTCCCTCACTAATATCGCGATAAAGACTGAACAGCGATAGTCACTGTTCCCTCACTAATATCGCGGTAAGGACTGAAAAGCGATAGTCACTATTCCCTCACTAATATCGCGATAAGGACTGAGCAGAGCTAGTCGCTATTGCCTTTCTAATATCGGAATAAGAACTAACAGCGACAGTTACTATTCCCTCACAATATCGCGGTTAGGAGTGAACAGCGATAGTCACTATTCCCTCACTAATATAGCGAAAAGGACTGAACAGCAATAGTCACTATTCCCTAACTAATATCGCGATTAGAACTGATCAGCAATAGTCACTATTCTCTCACTATTATCGCGATAAGGACTGAACAGTGATAGTCGCTATTCCCTCACTAATATCGCGATTAGGACTGAGCAGCGATAGTCACTATCCCCTTAATATTATCTGGATAAGAACTGAACAGTGATAGTCACTATCCCCTCACTAATATCGGGATAAGAACTGAACAGCGATAGTCACTATTCCCTCACTAATATCAACATAAGGACTGAACAGCGATAGTCACTGTTCCCCCAATTTTATCGGGATAAGGACTGAACAGTGATAGTCACTATCCCCTCAATATTATAGGGATAAGAACTGAACAGTGCCAGTCACTATCCTCTCAATATTATCGGGATAAGAGTTGAAGTGATAACTATTCCCTCAATATTATCGGGATAAGAACGGAACAGTTATGGTCACTATGCCCTCACTAATATCGGGATAAGAACTAACAGCGATAGTCACAATTCCCTCACTAATATCGCGATTAGGACTGAACAGCAGTAGTCACAGTTCCCTCACTAATATCTTGATAAGAACTGATCAGCTATAGTCACTATCCCCTTAATATTATCGGGATAAAAACTGAAAAGTGATAGTCACTATCCCCTCAATATTATCGGGATAAGAACTGAACAGTGATAGTCACTAGTCCCTCAATTATATTGGGATAAGAACTGAACATTGATAGTCACTATCCCCTCAATATTATCGGGATAAGAACTGAACAGCGATAGTTACTATTCCCTGACTAATATCGGGATAAGGACTGAACATCGATAGTCACTATCCCCACAATATTATCGGGATAAGGACAGAACAGCGATAGTCACTATTAATTCACTATTATCGCGATAAGGATTGAACAGCAATAGTCACTATTCCCTCACTAATATCGGGATAAGGACTAAACATCGATAGTCACTATTACCTGACTAATATCGGGATAAGAATTGAACTGCGATAGTCACTATTCCCTTACTAATATCGCGATAAGGACTGAACAGCGATAGTCACTATTCCCTCACTAATATCGCGATAAGGACTGAACAGCGATAGTCACAATTCCCTCACTAATATCGCGATAAGGGCTGAACAGCGATAGTCACTATTCCCTCACTATTATCGCAATAAGGAATGAATAGCAATAGTTACTATTCCCTCACCAATATCGCGATAAAGACTGAAATTCGATAGTCACTATTCCCTCACTAATATCGCGATAAGGACTGAACAGCGATAGTCACTATTCCCTCACTAATATCGCGATAAGGACTGAACAGCGATAGTCACTATTCCCTCACTAATATCGCGATAAGGGCTGAACAGCGATAGTCACTATTCCCTCACTATTATCGCAATAAGGAATGAACAGCGATAGTCACTTTTCCCTCACTAATATCGCGAAAAGGACTGAACAGCGATAGTCACTATTTCCTGACTAATATCGTTATAAGAACTAACTGCGATAGTCACAATTCCCTCGCTAATATCGCGATTAGGAATGAATAGCGATAGTCACAATTCCCTCACAAATATCGCGATTAGGCCAGAACAGCGATAGTCACTATTCCCTCACTAATATCGGGATAAGAACTGAACAGCGATATTCACTATTGCCTGACTAATATCGGGATAAGAAATGAACAGCGATAGTCACCATTCCCTTACGAATATCGCGATAAGGACTGAACAGCGATAGTCACTATTCCCTCACTAATATCGCGATAAGGACTGAACAGCGATAGTCACTATTCCCTCACTAATATCGCGATAAGAACTGAACAGCGATAGTCACTATTGCCTGACTAATATCGGTATAAGAACTAACAGCGATATCCACTATTCCCTCACTAATATCGCGATTAGGACTGACCAGCGATAGTCACAATCCCTCACTAATATCGCGATAAGGACTGAACTGTGATAGTCGCTATTCCCTCACTAATATCGCGATTAGGACTGAGCAGAGATAATCACTATCCCCTTAAAATTATCGGGATAAGAACTGAACAGTGCTATGCACTATCCCCTCACTAATATCGCGATTAGGACTGAACAGTGATAGTCACTATTCCCTCACTAATATCGGGATACGAACTGAACAGCGATAGTCACTATCCCCTCAATATTATCGGGATAAAAACTGAACAGCGATAGTCACTATTTCCTGACTAATATCGGGATAAGAACTGAACAGCGATAGTCACTATCCCCCCAATATTATCGGGATAAGGACTGAACAGCAATAGTCACTATCCCCTCAATATTATAGGGATTAAAACTGAACAGTGGTGTTCACTATCCCCTCACTAATATCGCGATTAGGACTGAACAGCGATAGTCACTATTCCCTCACTAATATCGGGATAAGAACTGAACAGTGATAGTCACTATCCTTTCAATATTATCGGGATCTGAACTGAACAGCGATAGTCACTATTCCCTGACTAATATCGGGATAAGAACTGAACATCGATAATCACTATCCCCACAATATTATCGGGATCAGAACTGAACAGCGATAGTCACTATTCCCTCACTAATATCGGGATGGGGAGAGAACAGCGATAGTCACTATTTCTTCACTATTATCGGGATAAGAACTGAACAGCGATAGTCACAATTCCCTAACTAATATCGCGATAAGGACTGGACAGCAATGGTTACTATTCCCTCACTAATATCGCGATAAAGACTGAACAGCGAGAGTCACTATTCCCTCACTAATATCGCGATAAGAACTTAACAGCGATAGTCACTATTCCCTCACTAATATCGCGATAAGGGCTGAACAGCGATAGTCAATATTCCCTCACTATTATCGCAATAAGGAATGAACAGCAATAGATACAATTCCGTCACTAATATCGCGATAAAGACTGAAGAGAGATATTCACAATTCCCTCAGTAATATCGCGATAAGGACTGAACAGCGATAGTCACTATTCCCTCACTAATATCGCGATAAGGACTGAACAGCGATAGCCACAATTCCCTCACTAATATCGCGAATAGCACTGAACAACGATAGTCAGTATTCCCTCACTAATATCGCGATAAGGACTCAACAGCGATAGCCACTATTCCCTCCCTAATAACACGATTAGGACTGAACAGCAATAGTCATTATTCTCTTACTATTATCGCGATAAGGACTGAACAGTGATAGTCGCTATTCCCTCACTAATATCGCGATTAGTACTGAGCAGCGATAGTTACTATCCCCTTAAAATTATCGGGATAAGAACTGAACAGTGATAGTCACTATCCCCTCACTAATATCGCGCTTAGGACTGAACAGCGATAGTCACTATTCCTTCACTTATATCGCGATAAGGCCTGAACAGCGATAGTCACTATACCCTCACTAATATCGGGATAAGAACTGAACAGCGATAGTCACTATTCCCTCACTAATATCGGGATAAGGACAGAACAGCGATAGTCACTATTTCTTAACTTTTATTGCGATAAGGATTGAACAGCGATAGTCACTATGCCCTCACTAATATCGGGATAAAAACTGAACAGCGATAGTCATTATTGCCTGACTAATATGGGGATAAGAACTGAACAGCGATAGTCACTATTCCCTAACTAATATCGCGATAAGGACTGGACAGCAATAGTTACTATTCCCTCACTAATATCGCGATAAAGACTGAACAGCGAGAGTCACTATTCCCTCACTAATATCGCGATAAGAACTTAACAGCGATAGTCACTATTCCCTCACTAATATCGCGATAAGGGCTGGACAGCTTTAGTCAATATTCCCTCACTATTATCGCAATAAGGAATGAACAGCAATAGATACAAATCCGTCACTAATATCGCGATAAAGACTGAAGAGAGATAGTCACAATTCCCTCAGTAATATCGCGATAAGGACTGAACAGCGATAGTCACTATTCCCTCACTAATATCGCGATAAGGACTGAACAGCGATAGTCACAATTCCCTCACTAATATCGCGAATAGCACTGAACAACGATAGTCAGTATTCCCTGACTAATATCGCGATAAGGACTCAACAGCGATAGCCACTATTCCCTCCCTAATAACACGATTAGGACTGAACAGCAATAGTCATTATTCTCTTACTGTTATCGCGATAAGGACTGAACAGTGATAGTCGCTATTCCCTCACTAATATCGCGATTAGTACTGAGCAGCGATAGTTACTATCCCCTTAAAATTATCGGGATAAGAACTGAACAGTGATAGTCACTATCCCCTCACTAATATCGCGCTTAGGACTGAACAGCGATAGTCAATATTCCTTCACTTATATCGCGATAAGGCCTGAACAGCGATAGTCACTATACCCTCACTAATATCGGAATAAGTACTGAACAGCGATAGTCACTATTCCCTCACTAATATCGGGATAAGGACAGAACAGCGATAGTCACTATTTCTTAACTATTATTGCGATAAGGATTGAACAGCGATAGTCACTATGCCTTCACTAATATCGGGATAAAAACTGAACAGCGATAGTCATTATTGCCTGACTAATATGGGGATAAGAACTGAACAGCGATAGTCACTATTCCCTAACTAATATCGCGATAAGGACTGGACAGCAATAGTTACTATTCCCTCACTAATATCGCGATAAAGACTGAACAGCGAGAGTCACTATTCCCTCACTAATATCGCGATAAGAACTTAACAGCGATAGTCACTATTCCCTCACTAATATCGCGATAAGGGCTGAACAGCGATAGTCAATATTCCCTCACTATTATCGCAATAAGGAATGAACAGCAATAGATACAATTCCGTCACTAATATCGCGATAAAGACTGAAGAGAGATAGTCTCAATTCCCTCAGTAATATCGCGATAAGGACTGAACAGCGATAGTCACTATTCCCTCACTAATATCGCGATAAGGACTGAACAGCGATAGTCACAATTCCCTCACTAATATCGCGAATAGCACTGAACAACGATAGTCAGTATTCCCTCACTAATATCGCGATAAGGACTCAACAGCGATAGCCACTATTCCCTCCCTAATAACACGATTAGGACTGAACAGCAATAGTCATTATTCTCTTACTATTATCGCGATAAGGGCTGAACAGTGATAGTCGCTATTCCCTCACTAATATCGCGATTAGTACTGAGCAGCGATAGTTACTATCCCCTTAAAATTATCGGGATAAGAACTGAACAGTGATAGTCACTATCCCCTCACTAATATCGCGCTTAGGACTGAACAGCGATAGTCACTATTCCTTCACTTATATCGCGATAAGGCCTGAACAGCGATAGTCACTATACCCTCACTAATATCGGGATAAGAACTGAACAGCGATAGTCACTATTCCCTCACTAACATCGGGATAAGGACAGAACAGCGATAGTCACTATTTCTTAACTATTATTGCGATAAGGATTGAACAGCGATAGTCACTATGCCCTCACTAATATCGGGATAAAAACTGAACAGCGATAGTCATTATTGCCTGACTAATATGGGGATAAGAACTGAACAGCGATAGTCACTATTCACTCACTATTATCGCAACAAGGACTGAACAGCGATACTATTACCGCACTTATATCGCGATAAAGACTGAACAGCGATAGTCACTATTCCCTCACTAATATCGCGATAAGGACTGATCAGCGATAGTCACTATTCCCTCACTAATATCGCGATAAGGACTGAACAGATATAGTCACTATTGCCTGACTAATATTGGGATAAGAACTAACAGCGATAGTCACTATTCCCTCACTAATATCGCGATTAGGACTGAACAGCGATAGGCACTATTCCCTCACTAATATCGCGATAAGGACTGATCAGCGATAGTCACTATTCCCTCACTAATATCGCGATTAGGACTGAACAGCAGTAGTCACTGTTCTCTCACTATTATGGCGATAATGATTGAACAGTGATAGTCACTATCCCCTCACTAATATCGCGATAAGAACTGAATAGCGATAGTCACTATTGCCTGACTAATATCGGAATAAGAACTGAACAGCAATAGTCACTATTCCCTCACTAATATCGCGATAAGCACAGAACAGTTATAGTTACTATTCCCTCACTAATATTGCGATAAAGACTGAACAGCGATAGTCACTATTCCCTCACTAATTTCGCGATAATGACTGAACAGCGATAGTGATTATTCCCTCACTATTATCGCAATAAGGACTGAACAGCAATAGTAACTATTCCCTCACTAATATCGCGATAAAGACTGAACAGCGATAGTCACTATTCCCTCACTAATATCGCGAAAACAACTGAACAGCGATTGTCACTATTCCCTCACTAATATTGCGATAAGGACTGAACAGCGATAGTCGCTCTTGCCTGATTAATATTGGGATAAGATCTAACAGCGATTGTAACTATTCAATCACTAATATCGCGATTAGGACTGAACAGCGATAGTGACTATTCCCTCACTAATATCGGGATAAGAACTGAACAGTGATAGTCACTATCCCCTCACTAATATTGCGATTTGGACTGAATACCGATAGTCAATATTCCCTCACTAATATCGGGATAAGAACTGAACAGCGATAGTCACTAAGCCCTAATAATATCTTGATTAGGACTGAACAGCGATAGTCACTATCCCCTTTAAATTATCGGGATAAGAACTGAACAGCGATAGTCACTATTCCCTCACTAATATCGGGATAAGGACAGAACAGCGATAGTCACTATTTCTTTAAATATTATCGCGATAAAGACTGAACAGCGATAGTCACTATGCCCTCACTAATATCGGGATAAGAACTGAACAGCGATAGTAACTATTGCCTGATTAATATCGGGATAAGAGCTGAACAGCGATAGTTACTATTCCCACACTAATATCGCGATAAGGACTGAACAGCAATAGTTACTATTCCCTCACTAATATCGCGATTAACACTGAACAGCGAGAGTCACTATTCCCTCACTATTATTGCGATAAGGACTGAACAGCGATAGTCACTCTTGCCTGATTAATATTGGGATAAGACCTAACAGCGATTGTAACTATTCAATCACTAATATGGCGATTAGGACTGAACAGCAATAGTCACTATTCCCTCACTAATATTGCGATTAGGACTGAATACCGATAGTCAATATTCCCTCACTAATATCGGGATAAGAACTGAACAGCGATAGTCACTTTTCCCTCACTAATATCGCGATAAGGACTGAACAGCGATAGTCACTATTCCCTCACTAATATCGCGATAAGGACTGAACAGCAATAGTCACTAACCCCTAATAATATCTTGATTAGGACTGAACAGCGATAGTCACTATCCCCTTTAAATTATCGGGATAAGGACTGAACAGTGATAGTCACTATCCCCTCAATATTATCGGGATAAGAACTGAAGCGCGATAGTCACTATCCCCTCAATATAATCGGGATAAGAACAGAACAGCGATAATCACCATTCCCTGACAAATATCGGGATAAGAACTGAAAAGCGATAGTACTATCCACCCAATATTATCTGGATAAGGACTAAACAGCAATAGTCACTATCCCCTCAATATTATCGGGATAAGAACTGAACAGTGAGAGTCACTATCCCCTCAATATTATCGGGATAAGAACTGAACAGTGATAGTCACTATTCCCTCACTTATATTGGGAAAAGAACTGAGCAGTGATAGTCACTATCCCCTCAATATTATCGGGATAAGAACTGATCAGCTATAGTCACTATTCCCTGACTAATATCGGGATAAGAACTGAACGTCGATAGTCACTATCCCCACAATATTATCGGGATAAGGACTGAACAGCGACAGTCACTATCCCCTCAATATTATCGGGATAAGAACTGAACAGTGATAGTCATTATCCCCTCAATATTATCGGGATAAGGACTGAATAGCCATAATCACTATCCCCTGAATATTATCGTGTTAAGAACTCAACAGCGATAGTCACTACCCCCTCAATATTATTGGGATTAGAACTGAACAGTGATAGTCACTATCCCCTCAATATTATTGGGATAAGGACTGAACAGCGCTAGTCACTATCCCCTCAATATTATCGGGATAAGAACAGAACAGTGATAGTCACTATCCCCTCAATATTATCGGGATAAGGACTGAACAGCGTTTGTCACTATCCCCTCAGTATTATCGGGATAAGAACTGAACAGCGTTAGTCACTATCCCCTCAATATTATCGGAAAAGGGACTGAACAGCGATAAGTACTTAAAATATTATGAAGTGTCAATTAAAATATGCGAAATATGGAAAATTGCTGATGACACAAAAAAGTATTTGAAATAAATTGAATCCTTTGAAGAGATTAATTTTTATGTAAGTCTATCTCTTGTCGTTTACTAGTTATACAGAATCTTTAACATTAAATGTTCTTTACAGACATTCCAGGAAAACTAAAAAAAAAAAAAAAAAAGTTTTGCTTTTTCTGCAAAAATTGTTCATACATAAATACATTTCTGGTTCTTAATAATAAAAAACAATACAGCATTTTTTAGGAAACATTTGACACATTTTACATAAAAGCTGGTTGGCTTGGGGTGGGCAGATTTTCTTGCAAATTCTTGAATCACAGCTTTGGAAAATACTTAAGGTAATGCCAAGTTTGTTATCTATCTGATTGTTCACAGACACACACGCTCATCTATTCTAAAATATTAAGTGTTGCATTCATATGAATGTCTTTATTTACTCTTCTATAATTGTTCTTACAGAACCTTAATCTCCATCTAATGCTGGAAGTAAACTGTCATCACTCAACATGTTTTCTGGGTAGGTAACAAAGTAACAATCAAATCTTATCAAAACCAGTGGCTATGTATTGCTTTGAAATTCTGCTATCTTGGCATGCATATAAAATAAATAGACAAATAAATAAAATTTAAAAGAAAAGCGATGTGCAGGTAAGTAAAGCATTTGAAAATTGAAACTAATCGCAGTGGATATCTTGATAATGGTTTAAACTGCGATTTTATTGGACATAAGTTATGCGATTTTAGTAGTAACATTTTGTCTAACTCTTACGGTTTATCAATAACACAAAAGTCACACAGAATTAAGAGAACTTCACAAGTTATTCCAACAATTCAAGATACAATCTTCCTTTGTCATGAAATATTTAATCTTGTAGTGGGTTCATCAAAATCGTTACGGCAGTTCATGAGAAAAACATAACCGTCGAAAATGTTCCACGTGAGCAGTTTAGTGTGAAGGATTTTGTGTCGCATTCTTGAAAGATGCCGACTTAAATATTAAGTATGATATTTAACCTAGTCTTTGAGTTTTGGCATTTACTGATAAACGCGCGCGCGCGCACCGGTAGCTTTTCTAAGAATGATGTTTCATTCAAGGGCTTCAAAACATGAATTTTCGGCGAAATCTCAATATAGAATTTTGGGTGAAATACTAGCTACTTAGTTGAGAAAGTAAATGGCACATATTGGAGCTTTTCAGAAGAAGTGAAGTGGACATGCGAGTTCGCTGCATGCACCAGACGCAGGAATGTAACCAGTCCAGCAGGAACTGTCATTTGTTGCAAGTTGCTTATAATCTTGGGGAAATGAATAAAAAGTATCAACAACTTGTGATTTTATATACATATATTTAAAAATTAAATCAATTAAATACATTCAAACTCGTTGCCGTGCATCTATTTGAATCAATAACAAAATTTATATCCAATATGTAAATCATATATGACGATGATCATCTTAAACTTTGACAAAATTTTGACGAAAGGAAGTTACTTATGGGCTTCGTATTTAATGTGGTATTTATGTATCACTACCTGCAAACTAACATGTGCAAGATTAAATCATTTTCTAGCGAGATCTTGTTTCCGGCTCTCTCTTTATCAAATAACTTTTCTGCGTATTGGTTTAGTTTTTCAAATGTTTAAACTGCGTGTTATAGAATTCGGCCTCATTACACAATGTGAACAAAATTTACTCGGGTTGTCAACGCACTTCTTTTTCTCATTTTTATTTTCTCTGCTTAGTGCATAGTACTTTGCCAGAGAAGGTATTGCATTACAGCCAGAAATTTGAAACTGAGATTTAAATGGAAGTATACGTTTTAGGGTTCCCAAAAAACATGTTTATTAAAAGGTCTTTGCGCGTGAGCGTGTGTGTGTCTGTGTGTGTCTGTAAACACGATAAATTAATCACGAAAAGTCAGTAAAGTACCAAACTTGGTACTTATGTTTGGTATCTTTCAAGTATTTGACACGCCTAAACCATCCTTTATGTGGAAAAAAATGTGAACATTTTGATTTTCTCAAAAATGGCGCTATCGATTTTGATTAAACTGCCTTAAGTAATATATATATATTTATATACATACACATGAGAAATAAAATCTATATCTTAAATTTTCTGAAGATAGTCTCTGAAAGGTTCTTCATTCTGGATGATTTTGTTACACCATAAGAGATATACAAAAACTTACTACACATTGTCGATATTGTTAAAACATGCATTTCATGCACACATATTTTTCGTGGACTTGAGTATTTCCGGAATGTTTCTTGTTATTCGTTTCAGTTTTAAAATATTCATACGAGAGTTGGTCAACTCCTGGCCATGCAAAGAAACTAATTTCAATCACATAGCAACCAGCTTTTAAAAGATTTGATTACAACGGTTTGCGAATTTAAACTTTTTTCTGCGGCACGGGGTTAAAGAGCTTTCTAAGCCTAATTTGGTATGCGGAATTCAAATCTGCTTTCCATTTTCTCATATCACTTACCGGGTTTTGCCATTCAAAGCGAAATATTTAATATTTGAGTTTGTTTCCAGTTTTTAAGTACAATTTAAAATGCTGAAATCATTCAAACAAAGAAACAGTAAATGATTGTGCACTCAGATGCACTCAATTTTACGGATGCAACATTTTACACTGATCTAGAAAATTTTAAACGTACTTTATAATGTTATTTGCTCCTCCGTTTTGCTGAAAACGAACGCTGGTGGTCCTGACGAGGGTTGTGTCTAATTAAACACCAACAGTAGTCCACCATCATGGAGACGTCCCATCGAGCCTGGTACCTGGTTTCCATCTGCTTTATGTCTTGGTGGAATCTCTCTCCCTGTTTTTCACTTAGTGCACCCAAGTTTTCAGGAAAACACCTCAAGATGCGAATACAGAAAATGAAATTTTAAGCTGATATTGCATCCGAGTGCCTTTAAATTTTCCAGCATTGTTTTAACAATGTGTTCATGTAGGTCATCTTTAACATTACCCAAAAACTTGTTTATTACTTCACTGAATGAGTCCCAAGCTTGAACCTCTATGTCTGTCATGGTATTTCTAAAATGATCATCTTTCATGAGTTTGCGAATCTGTGGGCCGTTAAAAAACCCTCTTTCACTTTTGATTCAGACAACATTGGACATTTCTGAATAAGATATTGGAAACAAGAAACCACTTTTGTTCAAAGCTTTGACAAATTGCTTCATTATCCCTAACTTGATATGCAACGGGGGTAGCAAAACCTTCTGTGAGGCAATCAGCGGGCAACTTATATAGGTTTATCGCTGGTACTAAATCTTTTCTTTTTAACCAATTGGTTTCACCCAGTGTCTTTCTCTGAAGTCCCATTCACACAAAAAGCACCGACATTTTGCGTACCCTGCTTCTTGGCAGATCACAGCACATGTACCACTTGTGTTCATGGTATTTAACTTTTTCCAGGACAGTATACAACTTTTGGTACGTTTCTTTAAGGGATGTAGAGGAGCTATTGGAACCGAAGCAAACATTGTGCAGCTTTCAGACTTCTCTTTGTTCGAGTCAATAAACAGACGTCAAGCTTCGTAAGCTGCTCCAAGGCGACTTATCCGGTTAGGGATATCACAACAATACACTAGTTGTCCTTCTTTCACAATTATATTTATTGAACTCTTCTTCTCGATGTTTGTATCAGCAGAAAGATGAATCAGGTGCTAAAATATTGCCTCATTTCAGCCCTCAACCGAAAAGCTCACAATTTTTTTGGTTAGACCCAAATCGCGTACAAAATCATTTAATTTTGACTGACTCGATGGATTTGTAGCTCAAGATCCCAGGGTCACCAGACGTTATTTGAGTAACAAAATGTGCCCTACAGATTAGTGTTAGGGTATACTTTGAAGGTATACATATTTGCTAGCTTGAGCCGGTGGCTTTACGGGTATCAGGTACTAATAGCACATAAAAACATTGGTCACTTTTCTTAGATTATTTTAAACATCATTAAAAATTTAAAATTATTGTTGCCAGGCCGTTTCAGTTGGCGATTATTTCCACCAGACGCATTAAAGTTTGCAAAAAAATAATATAAGTTTACTTACAGTCTGAGTCTTGATTTTTATATATGATATTCTAAAAACTATTTCAATGCTACATATTTGTAAGCAGCCAGACAAATAGTAGGGGCCAAACATCCCTCGGACAGGCTTAAAAGTTCATCGTGAGTATAAGCGCGTGCATGATAATTTCATAATTTTATAACACCGGTCCATTAAATTTGTTTGTTATTGGGCTTGGGAAATATTTCGATAAAAATTAAACCATATTTAACTGTTCGATAACAAATTAAAAACAAATATCAATAGGTTAAGCAAATGTTTACTTCTGGACGAAAGGTTTTATACTCAGTAAATTTGGAAAATTCATTTTATTAACATCACGTTTTCATAAGATATAAAATATGTGTTCATTACAAGTGCTAAAAATATATATATTGGAGGATTATTTATTTGTATTATTAATATTTTTTTTTATAATTTTCATCATTATCACCATTGTTGATATTCGATAACTCGTCCTCCAGCCAATCTTGGTATTGAGTATCTAAGTTATCATCAATATCATCAGTATTATTTGTTTCTGTCTATGTAAAAACAAATAACAAGTAATTGTCAAACAGCCACAAATAAATAAAAGAAATGTCAAGTTTAAGAAAAATACTTGAGTTTTTGTCAAGAATTCGCTGTGGAAAGCCGGCAACTGGTCTCCATCGAACCAGTTAAATTGATACTGATTTTGCTCTTGTTTCCATTCATTAATATTGAAATTACCAAGTATTTTCATGTGGGCATTGTACTAGAGACTGGGGATGTAATTTCCTCTGTGAAATTGCTCTCGAAGTTTAGTCTTACACAGTGGTAAGTTGCTTGCATCAAAGTTTTTGATATTTTTGCGAACAAACTCGTCATTTACGTCGGAAGCCTGTAAGTGTTAATAAATAATTGAAGTCTTGCAGCATCTACATCAATATCTCCGGCCACGTTGTAAACAACATGGATACATTTCTGAATTATTTTATGTTATTTTATTTTAAATCATTTACATTTTTGTTCGGTATTAGTAAATAACTCCAGTTCGCTAAATCTAGTGAATGCTTTTTGGTATTAGGTTTTTTTAATTGTCTTTGTTTACCTTTCTTCAAAGTTTGTAATCACAGCTAGTAATCGCATGAAAGCCTGGTAAACTTCGAGATAAACGCGGTCCTAACTTCTCGTGTATTTTTGAAACATCAACATATCTCAGCTTATTTCTCATGCCAGTCAATATCCACATATGAAAGTCATCGTTTTCTAAATTATGCAAATTGCCCAGTATTATCGCTGATGTTTCAGTATCACAACACCGAATGACAAAGTTAGACTGCTCATCAATATTACAGACATGGTAAACAATTTTCTTGTCAGCTTCTTCATGATCTGGACAATACAGACTTCCTTCGATATCAGACACATTGAATTGTTTGAAATGGTATAAGAGTGACACTGTTTAAAATTAATCAAATCCCATTTATTGCAAATAAATGGTTTCATCTCATTAGAAGCTCAGTGTGAGACACAAAACTAACAGAACTGTTTAAACTGTATGATTTTCAATTGTTTTGCGAAGTCAGACGATCGACCTTATCACATCCAGTTGTGTTGATTCATGCCGATGAGATCTCTCATAGTCTTCAATTTGATAGCCAAAAGTATTGGTCACAAATGACATCATATCTTATCGCTTTTAATTGTGTTACCATTTGCAACATTTTCTTTGAGTTACTTCAAAAGGTCGTAGGGATATTAGTCATGGTATCAAGTAAGAAAAATCCATCTTTTATCACCATATCAATATTAGAAGTTGGATCGTGTTCTACGTGTTTTAGCAGAGCTTTGATTAGAGTAGATTTTTGGGTTTTGCAGATACCACTATCGAAGTGGCCCATAGATTGTAGTACTTGAGTTATACGATATGATAATATTTTGGCCATATGCATTTTATGATCATTCGATATAGCAAGCATGCACCCAATTAAATATCCTTGAATATGTACTTCCTCCACTTTATCAGCAATTTTTGTTTTTGTGTTTTTAGAATAGTAAACTGAAAAATTATCTAATGACTTTTTTGCACCTCTCGACCTATCTGCGTCTTCTATACAGGATGTTTCAAAAATACGGGGCATAATTTCAGGTATGTATTTCCCACATGAAGAAAATCAAAATAGTTCATTATAACATGTGTCCGGAAATGCTTCATTTCCGAGTTATGGCCTTCACAACATTGGAATTCACTGGAACGTTTTTCTTTCCGCAGGTCTTTGCCGTCAAAGGAGACATTAGGAGGGCGCCGTGGTAGTTCATTCTGAGGAAGGTTACATTCAGTGTTTTTTAGGCGTTAAGACTGTGCGACATGCATTCAAATCAAGAGCTAGCAGAGATACACTTCATGTACGGTAAGGCGGACGGCAATGCTGCGCTGGCTCGTCGTTTGTACCAGGAGAGGTACCCACAGCGACAATGTTCAGATCGGAAGACGTTTGTATGCTCCATTCCGGTCTGTGCGAGTATGGAACATTCACCTCTCCTGGTTTGGGAAGGGGACGACCAAGATCTACAACTCCAGAAGTGCAGGAGGAGATTCCGGAGTCTGTGGACAGGACTCCTTCTATCAGCACACGACGGTTAGCGTTGCAAGTCAATGTTCCTCATACGTCTGTCTGGAGACTGTTGAACGAGTATCAATTGTATCCTTATCATTTGCAACGTGTACAGGCCCTGTCACCAGCAGATTACCCTGCACGAGTTAGGTTCTGTCAGTGGCTCTTGCAGCAGTGTGGTGTAAATCCGAACTTTTCTGCCGTCGTATTATTTACAGATGAAGTACAGTTCACAAGAGATGGCATAACAAATTTCCACAATCAACATGTATGATCGCATGAAAACCCACGTGCAACTGTTGTATCTCATCACCAGGTGCGGTTCTCCCTCAACATGTGGACCGGTATCATTGGTGATCGATTAGTTGGACCCCATGTACTTGTAAACAGACTTACGGGGCAGGCGTACACAAACTTCCTGGAAAACACCATACCTGATGTTTTCGAAGACACTCCTCTGATCAATCATCAACACATTCACTTCTTGCATGATGGCGCTCCTGCACACTTCAGTCTCACGGCTCGCCGGTACTTGGATCGAAGGTTTCCTGATCGATGGATAGGTAGAGGTGGCCCAATTGCTTGGCCTCCACGCTCACCTTTTCTGAACCCTCTCGATTTCTACTTGTGGGGCCATTTAAAATCATTGGTTTATTCGTCTCCGGTGCCGGATTTGGAATCCCTTCGGAATCGAATTGTGGCAAGTTGTGAGGACATACGCAATACTCCTGGAGTTTGGGATCGTATTCGCAAGTCAATGAGACATCGATGTGAGGTCTGTATTCAAGCAGGAGGTGGACATTTAAAATATCTTCTGTAATGACAACAACCTGCGGAAAGAAAAAAGTTCCAGTGAATTTCAATGTTGTGAAGGCCATAACTCAGAAATGAAGCATTTCCGGACACATGTTATAATGTATAATTTGATTGTCTACATGTGGGAAATACATACCTGAAATTATGCCCCGTATTTTTGAAACATCCTGTATATTCCGTAATAGAAGTTTGACTCTCAATCTCAGCATTTTCTTCAATGTTGAGAAGGAATTGACTCTGAGGAAGCTTCAGTGCTGAATGGATTGATGAACTGATCAATTATTTTGCAACTGCTTGGTATTATTTTTCATGTTATCATTTGCTATCTCTCTGTGATATCTTGTTGTTATGCAAGCCCAAATCTTCAAATAAATATAACTATTTTGGTTGATACAATATAATGGCTAAAAGCCCAGCGTTGACGTGCTGAGATTGACTTAGTAAATTGTATTATACCTGTAAGTCTCCGTATAATACATGCGTCTGCGTTTATTGTTTGTCCCAGAACGAAATCGATTGGTTGTTTTGAGAACGACTTATGAATGCCCAAGAAGCCTCATTGAAATTGCTCAAAAAATCAGGTTGAGTTTCAGCAGCATTTTGCAAATTGTCTCTTCATTTAACAGTCCAGCGAGCATAATTTTGTTGATTACATATGAAAAATAGGTTGGTGATATTTGGTAGCACAAATTATAACAAATCTAAGTCTCCTGTGCAGATGCTTCATGATATATTTAAATAATAATGAACAAGATTAATACAAATTAAATAGAACTATGGTGTTTTTCCGAATTTACCGTTGAGAGTTTGCTACTTGTAAATATTGTGGTCATTTACTAGTTCGTTGAGGTCCTTATTTTCTATTGTAAGTCCTCGTTGTTTCAATTTCTTCGGTTATTTGATCTGTCATCAGGGTATTGTTAATTTCTAAAAATTATTTGAAATGTAACATTTCCAATCCTACAACCATCAAAAGATGAAGTCTCTTACATCTACTGCGGAGCCCGAAGCTAACAGATTGTTCTGTTCCATAACATGGTTAAACCATAATGGACTATGATTTTGCCTATAGCTTTGAAATAAACTATCATGGAATGAAAATTTCCCAGATGTATGAATAGCTTCTTCAGTTCTGACTGAAGTTGTAGAGCTACTTCTGCAGAGATCGGAAGTGATTTGAATGGACGACTGTTTGACTTCTTTGCAAATTTCCAGGCTTTGGGTCATGGTCTCCAAAACTACTGATTTTTTGGTTGGCGATTCGTTAATAGGATTAAATAAGAAAATATTTGTCCTGAATTATTACGTCACTCTCAGTAAGGTATTGAAAGAAATTCACATTCAACTTTTGGTAACTGAAGAGCATGGCTAACGATCCAAACTGTGTCAATCGTTTTGTATAATTGTAAATTTAACGGTTCAGTATTTTCACTTTAATGAGTCCATAAGCCTGGATCACTTTTTTGTTTCTTTTTTGTTGCCGATGGTTGTTCCTCTATATCTGCAGATATAACCTCAAGTGTTCTTCGTTTTCTTTTCCTAAGTTTGAAGCTATCTCGCTATTGCTAGCAGGTAAATTTAATAATGGTGTTTTTTTCTGCGGCATTAAAATCAACATTTTGATAAATAATGCCAAAAACATATCTTTTCCAATATTTGTTTCCACGAATTGATCAAAATTGGCAAAAGCGACAGCGGTGCAATGAACGATAGCATAATATTATTTCACGTTTTGAGCTTACTGCAAATACATCTTAACAATAAGATTTAACTTTACGAATTCATTTAGGCTTTTCTTTGCGTCTTCCATTTTTACCAGCTACCAGAATGGAATAAAAATGAATTAATTCTTGTGGTACTAATGCTTTTTCTTCCCGTAAAATGTTTACCGATATATGTTATGGTAATAGTTTCTTCTCGATTTGTTGAACGGATTTTCTCAATAACAAAGCAGCTTTGCGCAGCACGTATTCTTCATCTTTGCAATTTTCATATGCCTGTTCGTCGATATTTATTAAATGTTTTGGAGCTAATAGTTTTTTATTTTGTACGGTAAACGTTTTAATTTCTTTGTCAAATAATTTTATTGTTCTAAGTTATAAATTGTGAGGTGTAAAATTTCCTTTAACTTCTCCAGAATTCTCTTTGTCTTTTTCTTCTATTAGCTCCATATAATATCTATGGAGAAAGTCAGAAAAAAGCAGCGTCGTTCTTTTATTACATTTTCATCAATAAAAGCTCATAATTCTTCGAAAGCTGTATGATGATATTCACGAATATTATACCAACGACCTTTAGGTGTTTTTACTTTCTCTATACGTACTATATACATAGTGTGTAGAGAAGGTATTGTATTGTACCCAAAATTTTATACCGAGATTTCACCGGAAATATACGTTTTTTAAAACCTACTGAATAAAAAGAAAAGCATTTTTAGAAAAATATCCGTGGGTGTGTGTCTGTCGGTGTGTGTATCTATGGATAGCATAGCTCAAGAACGAAAAAACCGTTAAATACCAAATTTGGTATTTAAGAAGTTTGGTATCGTCCAAGGATGCGACACGAAGATTTTTCAAAAAAATCCCCCACCACAAACTACCCCTTAGATGGAAAAAAATTCGAAAATTTTGATTTTCTTAAAATGGCTGTAACAATTTTGATTAAAATGTCGTATATTAAAGATATTTACTGACAAATAAAATGTATATCTTGAATTTTCTGGGAATAGCCTCTGAAAACTACTTTATTCTGGATGAATTTTACGGAATTTTGCCTAACTGCTAAACCGTAAGGTATGGACGAAAACTTAAAGCACCAAAAATGTAGAGCACAATTTATGTTATATAATTTTTTTTATCTTTGGTTTGATAATTTTTTAGATATTTCTTGTTTTTGGTTTCAGCTTTGAAAAACACACTCTTCTGATACAGGAATTTATCAGCTCCTGTCCATACAAGGGAACTTCAGTCACATAGCAACCAATTTTTAACTATCACTTTAACTATTTACTATTACTTTAACTATTGGTACTCTCATATTTCGCTTCTCCTTATAAGGAAGCAAGTAATAAGAATATTTCTGCAACTTTTTTCTCGATTGGTATGATATAAACAGAATAATATGTTGCAGAGATATAGAGAAAATTATGTGAATGGGAAACATGATATTTTTTTATTAGAAGAGGATGACTTGTATAAAAATTCAATTGACAGTTGTTATTATAATAAACGTTTAAACCTGGTTAATTTGCTACTTTATTCATGAATCCCGTAAAATTTTCATCCCCTTTATTTAATGTAGAAAGAAAGTCCTTTTTGTTATATCAAAATAACGGCAGTGCTTTTTATCGATGTTTCTTGATTTTATGATCACAAAATAAACAAGATGAGTTATTTAGAGCAATGACTTTTAGTTGAGGTATTTATTTCAGAAGAGAAAGCAATATTTGCCAGCTGTACATTATTGCTGGTAAATTGGACTAGCTCAGGTTGGCACGAGTATAGTATTAGATAAGGTATAAAAGAAGTTGCTGGATGTAGAGGCGGTTGGTGTCTCAGGAGTACACTGTGAATTTAACTCGGATCTTGATGAACTCGCTGGCGAAGAATTATCTGTACTCTCAGTTTCAGCAAATAATATTCTTTTCATTAGTCCTTTGAATGACTTGTAACACTGACTGTGATAACCACTATCATATTAATCAACCGGTAAAATAACATCTTTAAATTTAAGGCTATGTTCTTTCTTGTTTTTAAATTGTTCAACACCCTTGATACATTGCTTCTGTAAATAATATTAACTTTACGTAAGAATTACAAAAAAAAAAAAAAAAAAAAAACACACACACACACAATTAAATAATTAATTCTGTTTCTGTCATGATACTTTTTAAAGCACTGCAGATATACTTATTTTATTCATTGCAATCAAAATAATAGCTGCGCTTAGCGAACTGGATACTATATACTGCAGTAAACCGACAGAGGGAGCAATCGACGTGCATGGATATCTCGCATAGCAGCTTAAGCGTCAGTCTGGCAGCGGCCAGCGCGCCGAGAAGTTGTCCGCTCGCAACCGGTCTGTACAAATGAGAGTAGTTCTGTTCTGTGTGCTGATGCATATAGCTACAGTTTCAGTGTCTGCGCGTACACACTAAATAAATTGAGTGTCATTTTCATACCTGTTTTCTGGGTTTTCAACGGTAATCATAACAGTTTACAATCATGTGAACACTATCAAAATTCAGTTTGATACAACAGCGAATACACTACCTGCATTAGAAGTCCACCAGTAAACTTCTTGGGGCTGCAAGCAGATCAAGTGGATACTCTCCAGCTTCATACCAGAGAAAGAGCGTGATAATCTTCTGGCTCGTTATAAAGATGAGAGCTTTTCACGTACGGCTCCGTAGAAATCACAACATCCGCCTAGAAAAATGGAGTTCCGAGATTTTCTCCCGTCAAACAATGGCGTACATGCAGTGAACATGGCGTTGAAATGTAATATACCAGCTAGTTTGTTCATCGACTCGTATTTGTTGGCCATCAGTTATATCGGCCAACCACAAGCCTGTCACTTGTGTCATGAAAGCAGCTTGGCCGCTTCGTGCAACGCGGTTTCCCAGGAATCGACCTTCAACTTTCAGCGAAGCGGTGGGTGCTATCACATCTTCTCCTGCTGGGAGCCAGGAACCTCTTCCGTGGAACCTCCTTCTGTAGATGCCTTACTTTCACCTTCAAGTGCCGAAAGTAAGGGTGCCGATAGCCACTCCGCACTTATTGATAAGTCTCGGGATCCGTTGGAAATCTCTTCTGGAACTGCTACATCAGTCAATTCTCAGGACGCAGCCTTATGAAGAGGGAGAGATATCGCCGAGTGAGATATCGCACTTGCATCAGGACGGTTCTTTCCTGTCTAGCCGTGATCCTCAGTTGCAAGGCAGCACAAGGGATTGGAGGGAGAATGTATCTCGGCGCGACAGCCACCGCAGAACGTATCACAATTGTTAGGTACTACTCCGGCTCGTGGTAAAGTGAGACATAGAGTCTGGTAAGCGGCCGGCATTGGATGACAGAGATGTTTTTGAGCATCTACAACGCCCATCTAAACGTGCTCAGGATGACTCGTACCTAAAAACTGATAACTGAGGTGTTTTGGTTCTGTAGTGCTTACTGGTACTCCTCATCTGGCGCCGTCTCTGGCACAAATTCTTTCATTTGGATGCCTGTAGGTCTGCAAATATGGGCTTCGCTTAACGTTAACGGCTTGCGACAGGTGGTTAAAAATCAACTTTTAAGGGAGTTCTTGATGAGTAATGACATATATGTGTGATTTTTACAGGAGGAGAATATTTGTAATCTGGATTTCTTGTAGGGCTTCCATTACGAGACCAATTTGAATCCTAAATTTACTGGTACAACGATTGTTTACCGGTCGTCTCCTTAGCGCGGTGGTAGCGCACCTGCCTACCAAGCGGGAGACCTGGGTTCGATCCCCAGTACCGGCGTGGGGATTTTTCCCCCGCTGGGAGACCTGGACCGGGGTGCACTCAGCCTCGTGAGGTCCCTGGGGGGCCAATTGAGGAGCTACTTGATGGAGAAGTAGCGGCTCCAGGTCGTGAGGACCGCATTAACCGGCCGGGAGGGGCTCGAGGCGCTGACCACGTCTCACCCTCCAATACTGCACCCCATCCATGACGTCTGTAGTGGACCGAGATGGGGGACGCAGCGGCCGGGCGGCAGGCCAAGGCTCCCCGTGAGCTGTCGTGCCATGGAGTTATTAACGATTGTTTACCGACACGGGCTACTAGTACACAGCTTTGAGTACCATTCTTTTGGCAGGACTATTTCGCCAATACTTGATACTTCGTGAATATCTATGCCCCTGCTGGTAATAATAAATGGAAACATCGAGGTGATTTTTTTCGGCAAGACCTCCTGCCGCATATCCCATCTGGTGCACCTTTTGATATTGTGTGTGATTTTAATTGTACGCTGGCGACTAAAGATCAACACGGAGCCTTCAATGGTTGTATCACCTTGCAGCAATTGGTGGACCAAATGAGCCTGAAGGACACTTGGGAGCATATGCATGGCTCCGCAGTCCAGTTTACTTTCGTGAGAGGACAATCAACTTCGAGCTGGACCGTATGTATGTTTTGGCTGAGCTGCTAACACGCATTCATCGCATGGAAATTGCGACTGTGTAGTTTCATGACCATAATGTACTCATTCATGCTATTCAGGTAGGTCTATGAGCTGCAGTAGAAGCAGAGGTTACTGCAACCTTAACTGCTCCTTGCTTACGGATCAGGAAGTGTTATTCGATTTCCAGAACTGTTGGTCCCGCCTGCGGGAATTCTTTCTGCTTGCACCGAATAAAGCCTCTTGGCGGGTGTGTAAAGCCAAACTTGCGCTACGATCCTTCTTGCGGGCTGCAGCTTGTCGTCGCGCTATGGCTAGAAGGGAAACCATGGATTATTATATTCAAGTTCTTCTTGAGCTACACGTACGCCAGCAGCAAGGTGAAGATGTACAACAGGTATCGAACAACACATCAAGACTCGCCAGTTACAGGGGAATTTGTCTAGAGTGTATTCGGCGGAGATAGTGCATGGGGAGTAGGCGAGATGTTACCACTTGACAAAGGAACGTAAACATGGTCGCCAGAAGCTTATCACTTAACTACATGTGGGTGGAACTTGAGTTTCCAGCACGCTAGGAATTCTTCAAGCAGTGCAAGTCTTCTACAGACGATTGTCAGCACCCACAGATTTCTTCCACACAGCGGAGAGGTATATGTCAGACTTTGTTCCAGTTATCCCGGCGGAGTTGCAGCAGGATTAACTACCAATTGTGGCATTGGAATTATTGAAAGTGATGCAGGCGTCGAAAATGCATACCTCCCCTGGACCTGATGGCCTGTCTTAAGAATTTTATAAGTACCGCTGGCCATATATTCGGAAGGAAGTACGTCAAGTTTTCCAGGAAATGTGGAATGCAGAGAGTGCGCCACTTCTTTTTTTGCAGGCATAATCGTTCGGATTCCGAAGAATCCTCAGCCGAAGAGCCGCAGGTTTTTCGGCCCATCACGCTATTGGACTGTGATTACAAGTTATTTGTTAAAATCATTGGTGCTCGCATGCAAAACATAGTTCACACATGATTAATGAGTTGCAGTATATAAAGGAGCGACCATTTACCATACGTTGGCTGCTGTGAGAGACTGTATCTTGCTGTGTACACAGGAACAGAAGTCTACTGCTATCATAAACTTAAACCTTGGAAAAGCCTTCGACAGTGTTGTTCACGCGGGGCTATGAAAACGCTTGCGGTTTTGAAAGTGCCTCAAAAGCTTTCAAACCTTATCAGAGCCCTGTATAGCGTTGCGTCATCCAAAGTACTCAGCAAAAGGGTTTTAACAGCGGCTATACCAGTTAAACGCTCCGTTCTCCAAGGTTGTCCCTTGTCGATGACATTGTTCGCCCTGCATGTTGATCCCTTGCTTCGACGACTGTAATCTACGCTTACTGGAATATGGGCAGCGACTTACAGTGCGAGCATATGCAGATGATGTGACTATGATGGTTACCACACACCAAGATGTACTTTGCTTGAGGAATTGTTTACAGCACTATGCGAATAGTATTGGTATGGCATTTAATTTGCGAAACTCTGAGATATTACCCGTTGGAATACGGCTTCCAAATTCCTCAGCTTTAGGTATTTCTGTTGTGCAGCGAACAAAGATTTTGGGGATCTACTTCAGTGACAATGTGTCAGATATGAGGAAGTACAATTGGACATCTCGCATTAATGTCTTACGTGCTGTCATGTGTAATCAGAAAACACGGCTGATGAATTTGGTACAGAGGATATGGTTCTGTAACTGTTTTGGTTTGAGCAGAATTTGGTTCCTTGCTCATGTTTTGCCATCGACGAAACGTCATTGGCAAATAAATAATTGAATAGATAATAGGATATTTAATTTGGACTGGGAAGCTCCACCGCATTGCGCGTACCCAACTGCGTCTCCCTAAGTGTCAGGGATTACTGGATGTGGCTCTACAGTCCCAGGCTTTGATGATTAAACTACTCCTGTTTGCCTTGGATGATGAAGGTGACCCTGTGGATATCGTATTACAACAACAACAACAACAGTATGCATCGTTTTGGACTAGGGTGAACGTGACAAGGCTCTCCAGCTGTTCCAGGCAACGTACCATGCTTTCACTGCGTTACCCACGGAAAAGGATGGTAGTGGTGCTTTTCGCTCTCTGAAGAACGTTTATGCTTCTCTTCGGTGACCTTTATCTGTTAACCCGCATGTCCAAATGAAATACTCACCTTTGCCTTGGAAACGTATTTGGAGCTGTTTTGGCCTTCCGCACATTGATGTGGAATGGATAGCAGTAACCTATGAGGTGGTTAATGAAATTCTTTCTACGGCAGACAAATTATACCGTCACTGGATGACCATCTCCAGCAACTGCAGCAGATTCTCTTCCACATCGATTGCTGGCTCGTTCCGGTAAAGCAGCGATATGGCCTTGGGCTATAGGAAACTGTGGCATTTTGATTCCTGGCGGTTGGAATCCATCACGAATCGACATTTTACATCTGAATCTACGAAGCTGAACACACCGTTACACAATTCCCTTATTTGATTGATAATAGGTATTTTTAAATGGTTACAGGCGTTGGACAACCCCGCTGATTATATGCTGCCCAAACTAAGGCAATTTATATACACTGGAGATGAAAACTGAACCAGAAACGCCATTCCAACCATGGCTCCTACACATAATGCACACTTCAAATTTTCCTGCATCGAATCCTTCCTTACCTATAAAATAAATACTTAAAAAATCAAGTAATTAAAGAAAAGTACATAATAAATAATATTATTAATAATAGTAAAAACTCGATCTACTAAAAAAAAAAAGAAAGAATTATCTTTTTATTAAGCGTTCCAAACGAAACAGAAATAATAACTTTGATTCCATTATCGCAGCATGTATCGACACACACATACACACACACACACACACACACAAGATGGTTCACCTGTTCCTTATTATTTTTGGAAATAGGCAACACTTCATACTCAGAAAGCAACAAGATTGAAAATACCATGTACGTCGGCCTTTTGGTAACCATGCAAATCTAGCCTGCTCTTCATCGGAAAGTAGACCTTAGCAGCAACACTTACGTCCATTCCAAGAACATGCGCTTAATATCTCAATTATATCAATAGGATCGTTGTCATGCGTTCTGCAACGTAAATTATAATGAATGAAGGCTAAATGAACGGCTTAAGCTACAAAAAGGGGTCCACAACAGTTATAAAGGGATCAGAAGCCATACCATAGGAATATCAAATGGCATAGATGAACTAACTCCCTTGTACCATTATCTTAGATTTTCTACACAACTTTTTCACATAATATGAAATATGAAGGGCAACATTTTTGTTTCGATCTCTTAATTTTTTTTCAAAATAGGCAAAACATAAAGTTTCTTTTCTATTGCCTTATCACATATCAACCACAGATATAACAGAAATTGTTAGGATTGTCACACAGCCCCTCCTAGATATAACACTCCAGCTTGGCATTTTATCCCATTTAGATTTCCAACACAATACAGCTTCTAAGCAGACCAGTTCAGAAGAAGTTTAAAACTGCACTGCGGATTCCAAGATATTTATATACGAGGGCCGTTCAGAAAGTAACCTCCGATCGGTCACAGTGCGGGTAGTGGGGGGAGTAGCGACGCCATCTGTGCATTCACGCACTCAGCAGGTCAGTCGGCATCAAGCCGTGGTCGAGTGAAAGTCGTACCTGCGCTAGTTTAGTGTTTGTGGCCGTTTGAAATGTGTACTGCAATAGAAAACCCCGCCAAATGTGAAGTGCGTGTTGTTATAAGGTTTTTTACAGCCAAAGGATATTCTGCAGCAGCTATTCATCGTGAGCTTTGTGCCGTGTACGGACCAAGAGTTATGAGTGAAGGAGTGGTCCGTGAATGGGTACGTTTATTTAAAAGTGGACGAGAAAACGTTCATGATGAAGAGAGGAGTGGTAGACCATCATTGGTCACGGACGAACTCGTTCAGACAGTTGATGCAAAAGTTCGTGAAAACCGACGTTTCACAATGTCGGAGTTGTCTACTGATTTTCCACAGATTTCTAAGACACTCTTGTACGAGATAGTGACAGCAAGATTGGGTTACCGTAAGTTCTGTGCACGATGGGTGCCCAAAATTCTTACCGACCACCACAAAACTCAAAGAATGGCCTCTGCATTAGACTTTCTGTCACGTTATGAGGCCGAAGGTGAACCATTGTTAAACAGAATCGTGACCGGGGACGAAACCTGGATTAAGTACGTGAACCCTGAGGCAAAAGAACAATCAAAGATGTGGGCACATTCAAATTCGCCTACCAAACCAATAAAAGCCCGGCAAGATTTTTCTGCCCGAAAATTGATGGCAACGGTGTTTTGGGATGCAAAAGGGGTGTTGTTGGTTGAATTCATGGAACGTGGGACGACCATTAATCAAGACGTGTACTGTGAAACACTAAAACAATTACGACGGGCTATACAGAACAAACGCCGTGGTATGCTGACTTCCGGTATCGTTTTTTTTGCACGATAACGCCCGTCCTCACTCTGCTCGCAGAACAACAGCCCTTCTTGAGTCCTTCAAGTGGGACGTTGTCAACCATCCACCTTACAGCCCAGATCTGGAGCCAAGCGATTATCACCTCTTCATGCATATGAAGAAATGGCTCGGGTCCCAGCGGTTTGATGACGACGAAGAGCTCAAAGATGCGGTCACAGGCTGGCTCCAGGCACAAGCGGGTGATTTTTATGCAGAAGGAATTTCAAAGCTTGTGAACAGATACGATAAGTGCCTCAATCGTTATGGAAACTATGTAGAAAAATAGTGCAAAGATGTAGTTGTAAGATGTATATATTAAAATATTTTTATTTAACTTGGTGAATTTCTTGCAATCAACCGGAGGCTACTTTCTGAACGGCCCTCGTATTACACAACAATTGCTTATGAGCTTGATTCAACATTACAACATTACGTATAAACAAGATAGACATTAGTACGATGTGACAACATATGATTTAGCATGCTTGCACGTTTGAATCAACCATGCTATAAGTCGAATATGCAATGATGTTAATACTGAACTTTCAATTTCGTGTTGAATCGGAACTGTTCAAAAGCTGTACGTGATACGCAAAAACTAATATTAGTTCGAAATCAGAACATCCGAATTGACCATTATGAGGTAAAACATTCCGTGCCGCCAAAAGATATTTTTTTAGCTTAGTGTACTCCCTTATTTCCCTCCTACTTACAAGGAAGAAAGTAATAGACCACATGTAATAATGTTTATCTCCATTAGCATGAAGTAGATAGTAAGAATAAGCTTTTTAAAAGTAATTTGTTAAAATGATGTAGAGAAAGTCATGTAAATGGAACACATCAGATGTTTAACATAAATATTCGCGTAGAAAGTCAGCCCTTGAAAAGAATAACTATACAAAATATTAGTTTTCTAGGGGTACTTAGATTAAGACCATCCGTAACTAGACATTGCATGGCATTAAGCTTAACATTATACAGAAGGTTAATGATACCTTAACACAGTTTTGCAAACGCGTCCGCTAACATGGGACTTTGTCTTGTTCAGTAGGAAGGACAGCATCAACAGAGGTTAATAATATTCCAAATATACACTACATTTGAGGTAAAATAGATTATACTCAGCATTATTTGTTTCGAAATAAATACATAAAATATATGTTGCGTGTAAGAGTGTGATTAAAAAATAACGAGCATTTTTGTTCTTTATTTATACACCAACATCAACTTTTACTCTTCAAAGTAATTCTCCCCCAGATATAATACACGTGTGCTATAAATTGCACTATATCATATGTACCATTCACAACAAAAATCAGAAAGACATAAGCGCTCGCTTATTCTAAGGTATCTTTCATTTTGTTTTAGTAATATTTATTAAGTTTATAATAATACATTTGCACAGTCACAAGTGTCGGGTGACCGTACGTGCTCTCTAAAAATACTTGAATTTAAAATAAATATCTATTTTACCTACATATCTTCACATTACAACATAACAACAGATCAATAAAAGAAAGAACACTCTGATACTCGCACATACTCGCATTCACAATTACACCCAGCTACTCACATATATGTGTGTATAGGTAGGCAGGTAGGCAGGCAGGTAGGTAGGTAGCTAGGTAGGTAGGTGGATCTTATCTCTTTGTCAACATACTTGCATTAAGTATGATCCCAAACTTAGCTAGTTTTGGCGGTTTAGAATTAAGTTAAGTTAAGAATTATATCCCGTTTGTTTGAAGCTAAAAATACTTCCTGTAAAAATGTTTCCCTAACATCTTCCATCCGCATGCAATCTGCCAAAATATGCGTGCTGTCTTCCTGATCCCCGCATAATGGGAAATCCTCCTACGAGCTACATCAGCTATCTTACAAGTTTTCCACCCTACCAAGCTGAGCAAAGCTATTTCCGCCCTTTGTTTCATACACAATTCTATACGTGTCTTTTTACCCCACCATACAAAGTGGTCTCAAATTATTTTGAGATGACAACCAACCCCAATGACGAATCACAATATTGTAAGCACTTTAAGTCCCAGGAATCTTAGTTTTAGCCAACTATGATGGACAATAGTTATAATTTTAATTATTTTCTCACAGAAACCGCGTGTAGGGCAGGAAACATGCGAGTCAGTTGAAAAATTCGGTGCTATGCTAGTAAGTTGCCATGGTAGCTCTGTGGTAGAGAAATTGGATAGAGACCGGGAGATCCGTGGCTCAAATCCCCCCCCCCCTAGGAGTCCCCCTGATGCTCTATGCCTGCGAAGTGTGGGGTATGGCAGCAGAATTCCTGGCTTCTCTGGTTACAGTGGGTACAGAATAGAGGATTCCGGTCCATATATTCTGTATGGTGACGTTTCCCTTTGAGGCTACTACATGAAGCTTCGGCCCTCCCATATGTGGACAATGTCATTAGGCGCCGGACTCAAAAATTCTACGCCAGATTGGGCGACCATGAGAACGCACTTGTCAGATCTCTGGGGGAGTACTTACCCACTGAACGCCGAAAGAGGCGGTTCCGGGTTCCCCGCATGGCTTGTGGGCACCCTTACCAGGGTAGGTACACAGCAACACCTAGGCCCACCACGAGCCTACCAGACACGCACGCACGCACGCACCCCCCTATGGCATTGAATATTTCAGTCTGACTCTACCTATCCAACTCCTGTCCTACTCACGGTTTCTGTGAGAAGACCACAATTGTCCATCATAGTTGGCTAAAACTAAGCTTCCTGGGACTTGAAGTACTTACCAAATTGCCAATTGTCATTTAGGTTGTCAACTCAAAATAATTTGACATCACCTTGTATGGCTTACCGGGAAACATGTGAGTCAGTTGAAAAGTTTGGTGCTATGCCAGCATGTTGCCATGTAGCTCAGTGGTAGAGCAACCGGATGAGACCGAGAGATCCGTGGTTCAAATCCCGCTGTGGCATTGAATTTTTCAGTCTGACTCTACCTATCCAACTCTTGTCCTACACACGGTTTCTGTGAGAAACCAATTAAAATTAAGTCGATTAAATCACATATTAACATTGCCTGATGTTAACATAAAACACATTAGCTTAAAACCCGATACAGAAGTTTGCAAGCCTCAGCTTATGCTTCTCTAACCTGGTTGGTCATATCGTACGATGAATGACATTCATGAAACGATGCTCAAATTAAATCGGGTTCCCTAGAGCTTAGAGCTACTCGATATTGGTCCTCTCATGGTGAGGAAAAAAACCGAAACAAAACCTTATCTGGGTAACTCGCCCTAAGCAAGATTCGAACTCACGACATTTTAAATGTGAGGTAGACACGCTACCCCCACACTACCGAGTCGGGTTCGGCTTTCTTTTCTACATCTACATTAAACATAAAAAAATAGCCAATCATGCTCTAAGCTAAAACTTTTTTTTTTCCTTGATATTCTTATTAAATGTTGATATTTCTGTTGAGGAGGTTTAAGATATGTGTTTGCTAATGGTTATTTATCGTTTTGATAAAGCAGTTAATGTTTCAGGACTATAGGACTTAATATTTTTATAGTAAACTACTAAATAATAAGATACTAACACTCTGCGCACCTCATCGCGTGTTCGTTCTGCCATTTCACATATCAGCTTTCAATGTAACATCATGGGCCAGGATAGTATAAAAACGAATTGTGACAACAATGCTTTTTGTGAATTTAGCGTATATAACCTCTTTTGTCAGTCACTGCATAGACACGACATTAGCTCAATTGTTTTACAATCTCTTGCAATTGGCTGCGGTTTATTGTTGTGAACGACAAATATCATTTTAGTTTTACGGTTTAGTTTACATTGTGAGTCAACTGCTTGTGCCTCTAGTTGTTGCTCCTGGACTGAAGTCAGAAACTATTAATTATGTGTATCCGCTACCGTGGTGGACCACGCCCTTACTTACCACGCGCCGAGGCATAAAAATTGCTAGATAGGGTGCGGGATTTTCGCTGCGTCATGTCGTCTCTATAAGAAAGAAGGAACTGTGTGGTGTATGAAGGACGATCATTGTCTGCTAGGTTCTACTCTGTTTTTTGTGGGTCAATTTATTGTTGCGCTGCTCCGAAAAGTATCCGGTGATAACTCCTGCGTGAGATCGTTAGAGTATCTGCTTTAAACGTCTTCAATTGTACTATATACATGATTAAAGGAAAGGTTAATTTAAACTGCACTGAAGTGCGTACGTTCCGAATGCTTAAGGATCTAGTAGTTTCAAATAAACATTAAAATCACGTTTTTAAAAACGTTATAACTATATAACTCCATGGCACGACGGCTCACGGGGAACCTTGGCCTGCCGCCCGGGCGCTGCGTCCCCCATCTCGGTCCACTACAGACGTCATGGATGGGGTGCAGTATTGGAGGGTGAGACGTGGTCAGCGCCTCGAGCCCTTCCCGGCCGGTTAATGCGGTCCTCACGACCTGGAGCCGCTACTTCTCCATCAAGTAGCTCCTCAGTTGGCCCCCCAGGGACCTCACGAGGCTGAGTGCACCCCGGTCCAGGTCTCCCAGCGGGAGAAAAATCCCCACGCCGGTACTGGGAATCGAACCCAGGTCTCCCGCTTGGTAGGCAGCTGCGTTTTAAAAACGTTATTATGTTTAAAATATCTTGTGTGTCTCATTCACATGACTTTCTACACATCTCTGTAACAAACTATTGTTAAAAAGATTATTCTTATATGTACTTCATGTAAATCAGATAAAATTAGCAGAAATGGTTTAAATATATGTTTCGTTGTAAGTAGAACGGAAATAAGGCCAACACATAAAATTAAAGCGATAGTCAAATATTTTAAAAGCTGTTTGCTATGTGATTGAAATTCCTTAATTTGTATGGCCAGGAGTTCACAAATTCTGGTATGAGAAAAGTTTGGATAGGTATTAGGTATTTTAAAGCCAAAATCAAATAACAAAGAATATCTCAGAAACGGTCAGCTCAAATAAAAATGTGTATGATATAAAGTATGTGTTTTAACGAAATTAAAATGTTTGTGTAGTAAGTTGCAACAATATATTAGCCCGCTGTGTATTTTATTGATTCAAATATTATTTTTGCACAGGTTTAATATAAAAATATATATATATATCTGCTTCAGCAGCCAAGACTGAGCAGATAGCAGAACATAAAACCTTAGAGTAAGAAGTTTCCATTATGGTCGCCAAAGTTAATTTCTTTGTTAATCTTAACAACACAAAGGTCCTTGCAAGAGTAAGATTTTAGCACATTAGAGACATAAGTAAGAGGGTATATATATTTTTTTTAAGAGAAAGGTCTCTCCCCTAAAAGCTAGCAGCTCGGGACTTTTCCATTTTAAAGAAGGGTCACGTGAGGCTAACACAAAGAGCTTACAAAATTAATCACGTGAAAACGCTATTTTTGCACCTCTTTTCAACCAATCAGGAACGAGCTTCAAGATTGGATACTTTAAGTGTATAAGCGATGCGCTTAATAAATTACTCTGTTTCTTCTTCTTCTTCTTCTTCTTCTTCTTTTTGGGTTTCGTGTTACACTTGTGATGCTGTCGCGGTACACTATAGGCTGTACGTTGTACGTACGTCAATGCGGCGGTGTTTGTGCATAAGTATGTGATATTAATACGTGAAACATTGTAGTTATCACACGAGTTGATTGGTCGCGTAATAGGGAAGTACGCAGTGATTACCGATGACCATCGAAAACAAGAACTTTGTAAGCAAAAGAGCATAGCACAGGTTATTAATATTTCTACGTCTTCAAGAATTACTATGTCGGGAGTCGCTCGTAGGATTAGTGCCCCAACAAGTAACAAAGGTGAAAAAAAGCATTACTTCAGTGGAATCTAAATTAAAGTACTTCTATTTGTGAGTCTACCCAGTGTCACATATCCCAGTCATTCTTTCTCCCCCTCAGTGAGAGTCAAAATTGTGTTCTACGTGGACGAGCAGAACCGGCGCATCAAATAACTTTCAAGAGGTATGTACATGCCTGTTTATAAAGTATTTCACGGGTGCCAATCCAGAGCGACTCCAAGGTAGACAAAAGAACAGCCACATATTGGCGCACTACGTGACAGCGGCTAAAGTTTTGTTATCTTACGCAAAATTCGGCAAAATTCATCCAGAATGAAAGCTGTCGTTAGAGGCTATTATTAGTAAATTCAGATATACATTTTATTTTTTATGTAAATAGCTCTAATATACGGTATTTTACCAAAAATTATTACAGCCATTTTTGAGAAAAACAAAACGTTCAAAATCATGTAAATAGTAGTTTGGGATGGGAGGATTTCTTTAAAATCTTCCTGTCGCATCCTTGAGGATACCAAACTGAGATACTAATTGCGATATATTCAGCAAAATTCACCCAGAATAAAGAGTTTTTAGATGCTATTCCCGATATATTCCATTTGAGATGTAAATATATTTATTATGCCGTATTTTAATAAAAATTGTTATTACCATTTTTGAGATAATAAAAATGTTCGAACATTTTTCATATACAGGGTACACTGGTGTGGAGCGGGGGGGGGTTCTCAAAATCTTCGTGGAAGATACCAAACCTAAATACCAAATTTGATATTTAAGGGACTTTTCGTTTTTAAACTATGTGGCCCACGGACACACACACACACACACACACACACACACACACACACTCACACACACACACACTCACACACTCATACAGATCTTTTTCTGGGTGTCATTTTGCAGGATGAACCAAACCATGTATTTCCGGTGAAATCTCAGTATCGAATTTTCGGGTGCAATACAGTACCTTCTCTATACACTATGTATATAGTACGTGTAGAGAAAGTAAAAACCGGATACGTTCCGTTAGCTTGACTTTCACTACATCTCTATAATAAATAACTGTTAGAAATGTTATCCTTGTATCTACTTCCTGTTAATCGAGATAAACACTGCAGAAATGCTTTCTTGGCAGAAGAAGGGAACTAATGGTATACCCTAGGCTAAAACAATAGTCAAATCTTTTAAAGGCTGGTTGCCATGTGGATGAAATCCATTTATTTGTATTGCCAAGAGTGGACTTATTCCCGTATGTAACAAGATAAAATATTTTAAAACTGAAACTAATATAAAGGAATAGCTCGAAAATGGTCAACTCCATGAAAAAAATGTATATGACATAAATTGTATGTTGCAACAGGTCTACATATTTTGTGAAGTTTTTGTCTATCGCTTACGGTTTACTCTTTGGGAAAAATCCAGCGAAATTCGTTCATAATATAGAGGTCTTCAGAGGTTATTCACAGAAAAGTCAGGATATCAGTTTATTTGTCCGGTAAACTTCTTTAATATACGGTATTTTAATCAAACTCGTCAGACCCATTTTTGAGAAAATCAAAAAATTTGAAATGTTTTCCATGTAAAGGATAGTTGGGGGAGGTTTCTCAAGATCTTCGTGTCGCATTCCTGGAAGATACTAAACTGACTTTTCGTTTCTGAATTATCGTGTTCACAGGCACACGGACACACTGACACACGGACACACACGGACCTTTTTCTAAAACTGTTTTATTTGGATATAGGGAATCCTAAAACATCTATTTCCAGCGAAATCACGGTATCGAATTTTTGGGTGGTATGCAATATCTTCTCTATACACTATGTACATAGTACGTGTAGAGAAAGTAAAAATGCTTTTCTTAGACTCATGGGACCTCTAAACGTAGGGGGGATTTTCTTGATCATATTTGCATTGCTTCCTTGGAAGTTACAAAACTTAAATACCAAGTTTGGTATTTAACGGTGTTTTCGTTTATGAGCTATGCTGCCCACAGACACACTCACACACACACACACACACAAACAAATAGACAGACAGCTAGATACAGAAGCGTAAAACTTTCTAAAAATATTTTTTTGGATTCAGGGAGTATCAAAATATATATTTCAGATGAAAATTTTGGGTTGAATACATACATACTTCTTCTACACGCTATGTATATCTTTTCTGATACTTAATATTTAAGTTCATTAGCAGAAACAAATGCTAAAGATATTACCAGGATTCAACAGATGTTCAATGAGTTTCATGAACGAACGCTTAGACCTTGAAAAATCCCTAAATATAAGACTTAGAATATTCTTTTAAAGAGTTAGTTTCAAAGTTATCCTATCCTTTTATTTCCTCTACTACATATGGTAAGTAGTATTACAAGCCACCCAAAAATTCGATAGCAAGAATTCACCGTTAATAAGCATTTTGAGGAAGCCTGATTAAAAACAAAAATTTTTAGAAAAACTTCTGTAATTGTGTGTGCCTCTGAACAGCGTGATTCAAAAACGAAAAATTCGAGAATTACCAAACTTGATGGTTATTTCAAAATCTTCTCGGGCTTCTAGCCAGGTAATAACTTGGCTTGACACCAACGTTTCGAAGAAGTGCATCTTCCTGAGTTCACCCTGAAGACGAGGAAGATGCACTTCTTCGAAACGTTGGTGTCAAGCCAAGTTATTACCTGGCTAGAAGCCCGAGAAGATTTTGAATTAACACGTCGCCAGGAAAGCTATAGTTCTTATTTGATGGTTATGTTTTCTGTTTTATAATAGGACACAAATATCTTAAAATAGTGCCAATACCCGAAACTATCATTCACATGGATAGTTTTCACAATTGTTTACCCTCCAAAAATGACATCAAACTTGAATAAGTTCTCTATTTTCGAATAAAACACGACGGTTTTCAAATGATGTCAATACCCGAAACTACCATCTACATGGAAAATTTTCAAAATTTTTCATTTTCAAGAATAGCTCTAATTCTGTTGATTAATATGATTAAGAATTTCTCCATGCAAAACAAAATGTATATCTTGTATTTTCTGGGAATAGTCCATGAAATCCTCTTAATTATGAATTACCTTTGTATAAATGCTAACCATAAACGAAACATGTCCTGAACATGAAAACTGTAAGAAAAAATGCAGCATACTATCAGAAATATCAAGAGTAATTAATCCTATAACAAATACCACAAGTCTAATAAAGTTTGTAAAAAAAAAATCTGTATTAAAACAGCTACAAGAGTGAAATTTTGAATTACTAACCATTGTAACTCATCTTCGAGAATATCGATGTAATTTCATTTAAACTTTATATACGTATATAATATCCAGCTTTAGCCTTGCCTAAAAATGTACTGTATAAACAGAATCTCAAAGTTATATTACCAACTTTTTTTAATTTCTGTAAAAATGGTTTAAAGTTGTTTATTTCTGATGTTATACTAAACACACATTTTCACTACATATATATTATAATTATAGTCGCGATAAAATCAGTAAGTCAAAGGGAGTGCAAAGCTTTCTACACAATAAATGCCGATCTTCTAATAACACACACCTTCTGTAATTCTTTTTGTGGCATTAACTATGTATGATATTGATTGGAATTTTAAATAGTTTCTCTTTTTATTGGGCGGGAGGGGTCGTGTAAGCAACGTGTCATTTTAAAGCCTTGTTTAGCGACCCAGTTTTTGAACATTTCTCAATCACTTTGGCCTACTGTATCCTTCATATATTATATAAATAATACCACATCTACCTAAAGAAGACACACGAAAAGTATAGGTATTTCAAAATGCAAACAAATAACCAGGAATATCTTGCAAATGGATTGCTGCAAGAAAAGAAAGAGAGAGAAAAATTTCGGAGATATGTGTGATTTAACAGGATCACACATGTGTAGTGAGATTTTGTTCAGCTCTTACAGTCAAACAGTTAGGCAAAATACGTTCAGAATTCAGAGAGTATTCCCAGCAAATTCAAAATATGAATTTCATTTTTCATGGAAATGTCTTAAACAAGAAATATAAAATCTTGAGAGTCATTAGTGAGCAAATACAAATTTTCAGTAAGTTCCATTTAAACGGTATATTTAGATGGTAGATTTTCTTGAAAGTCTTGTGTCGAATACTTGAAATACCAACTTTGCTCTCATAGTAAAGTTATTTATTAGCTAATTGAAAATCTCTTTAGCGATTACCTTATTTCCCTTCTACCTAAAATCATTTCTACTAATGTATATCTTAATCACCACAATTTTTTTTAGTAGTGTTTAACGTGCGCTTTAACTACTTATGGCACCGCAGGTGGTGACACTGATGGTACATGAATGATGATGGAGTACCGGTGGAGTGCGATGGCGGGGGAAACCGGAGTACCCGGAGAAAACCACCCCAGTACCGCTTTGTCCACCACAAATCTCACACGCGGTCGCTTGAGATCGAACCCCGGCCGTCTAGGTGAGAGGCGAGTGGTCTAACCACTCGACCACGGCGTGGCCAATCAGCACAATGTAGATATAAACAACCCTTTGTAACAAAAGTTTTCAGATAAAGTCACGTGAATGGTACATAGTAAAAAGATACTTGTGATTGCATTCAAAACGGGTATTTCCTATAAAATATCAGTATTGAGTTGTTGGTTGAAACGCAATCATTTCTCTACTTACTACAGCTGGGTAATAGAGAATGCAATAGTAATGTAGGAATATATAATGTTAACATGATGCATTTTAATATGCTGCGGTTATATTTTTAAGCTTATTGGGTGAATGCTTAGATTTACAAATTAACAGAATACAGTGATATTAATTTTCTTCTTAAAAATATAAAATGCAATATATTGTTATTATTATTATTAGTATTATTATTATTATTCTTTTTTATTATTACATAATACCTGCACATAGAACATAGGAAATATGAATTAATACTCTATAATTAAGTACAACGACTATCAAAAGCAAAAGAATCAAATGTAAATAATGTTAAATATGTACACATTCAATGCAAACAATAGTTTTAGAACGAAATGCAAATTGCAAAATTTTAAGTCAAAATGCAAATTTCTTATACTAAGACTCTTTTTCATATTGTTCTCTGTTGACCTCCCTTGTCTCCCTCTCTCTCATTGAATGGAAGTTATCTGTCTGTAGAGTCCAGCAGGAATTATACAATACGAGAAGCAATATCTTTTGGAGCTATAGAGGACAATGAAATGTTTCCGAGTTTTAATTTTGACGGAATACCTGAAGCTAAGTAAGCTAAGAAAGTCCCATGAGCATCACAGATGAAGACACCATTTGTAAATTCCAATACAGCATTTCAGCATTTCAGTAACCATATTACACACCCAATCATTTATCAATAATGTTTGGCACTAGGTGAAGTGACAATTGTAAGGCGAGTGCTTGCAGTTAATGTCAACATCCGAAATGTTTGTGTAGGATATTCTAACACAGTCTATATCTGTTTTTGAGAGGAGATTATATGATTCTAAATACGTTTTATGGAACTAATATCATAAATTGTGGAGAAGAGAAAAGTTATAAATTTAGCAATGTCTGCGTTTCTATACCATCATAAGCTTTCTCTTTCAATTTTCCCTTTCTTCCTCTTCTTCTTCTTCTTCTTCTTCTATTTCTCCTCAAACGCTTGTTCCGGTTTTTATAGTGTACTAGCGGACCCGACAGACGTTGTCCTGTAGTCACGTCTTTAATTCGAAAATTTAAAACTTTTTTGTAGGTTAGGGTGGCTGTTAATTAACGCACGTGTAAATTTGATAGAAAATTATACAAAGTACTCACATCAATTCCACACTGAAGTTGCAAAATGTATAGTTTTTTATGCACACTTTAAAACTCTTGAAACATTAATTGAATCTTGTAATATTTCAATTAGCACATGTTTTTTTTTTTTTGTAACACAATAATAACACGAAGTTATAAAATGTTTTCCTGAATTTGATCGTAGCACCACCTGTCGGGAAAAACTGGAATCGGAATAAAATATTATTGAATATTCGAAACTCCGATTGCAGCGCAGTCTGCCGGATCCAATCTAAAACATTCCAAAATCAACAACAACAACAATTTATAAATAGAAAGTAATTAAATAAACAATTTCCATTCAACCGAACTGACAATCTAAACCATTCTCGAATCCACTGGAACACACACACACACACACAGAAGAATTTTATATATATAGTGTATAATGCCCGCTTTTACCACTATGGCAAGCTGATGATACAGGTGGAGCACCGGTGGAATGCGATGGCGGAGAACCCGCCCCTGCGCCGCTTTGTGCACCAGCGGTCGTCTGAGACGGAACTCGGAGGCCGGCTCGGTTGGTCTAACCACTTGGCCTTCCGGTCAATGAATTATATGTTTGCTTTCAGTCAGGTAGTGCTTCTCTTGCCTATAAGTTTATTAGCAGCAATTTTGAGGTGCGGTAGTCTTCTATTGTACACACATGCTCTTTCCAGTTAGACCTTCAATTAACTTAAAAATGCCGACTTTCTCTCCGACTTCACCATTTCTGTTTCTTCCTAACAAAGTTAGCACTCCTAGGAATCTTATTCTGCAATTTCTCTTTTTCTTATATTCATTTTTAAGAAGTCCCCCCCCCCAACTTTCTGAACCACCCAATAACATGAGTACTGCCATCACTTTATAAAAGCTTACTTTACTTTCTTTCCTGGCAGTTTTAAAGTTTATTTTTATTGTTCCACATATATAATTGAATTTATAGATCTTGTACATCTTCATTTTTAAAATTCGAACAGTGCAGCTAAGTATTTAAATTAATTTATAGTATTATGATTTTCATTCTAATGACTTTTGCTGTAACTGTATAGGAGCTTTGAAATGCTAACTTTTCTTAACAGTAGAAATGTTACGTGTGTGTCTCTTTATAAACATATATAATAATCTTCTGTGTTATATATTAGAACATTTTCCTCTGAAAATGAACATTCTATTTGAAAACACACTCTTAATTTGTTACCTTTTTTACATCATGTTTTAAGCTAGACTTTAGCAATTAATGTGGCCTAGAGTGTTATTAGTCTAGGCTGACTATTAAATCTATTTGGTGCGTAATTTTGTTATGCTGATCTCATTTTCTCTAAAGATGGTTTTTCTTGTACCCTTTTTGATTAAAATACTTTATGTCTAAGATATTTTTATGACAAATGAAATTTTCTTGGAATATCCTCTGAAGACCTCTTCGTTCTGGATAACCTTTGTATAACTGGCAAACCGTAAGGAATATACAAAAATGTACTACACAATAAATGTAGATCTCATTAAAACACACAGTTTATGTTATACACATTTTTTTGTAGAGTTAACCGTTTTCGAGATATTCCGAAATATTGGTTTCAGTTTTAACCTATTAAACCTTTCTTAAACGGGAAGACATCTTTATTCTCGCAAAGAAATTGGAATTTCAATTGTTTCACACAGGGACCGGCTTTTAAAGGGCGAGACTATCGCTTGAGCGTATGCAGTTTTTTATTTTCCTTCTACTTACAGGGAGCTAGTAATAAGACTAATTCTGCTTATATTTATCTTGATTATCATGATATAGATACTTGTTTAATGTCTTGAATAAAACATTTGTTTACCGAACAGCTAGAGCACATAGGGTGAATGGAACACATTGTAGACAATTTCTCTTAATGTTTATCTCAATTGGAATGATGTAGACAGGAGAATAAGCTTTATAACAATAATTTGCTAAACATGTAGAAAAAGGCATGTGAATGGAACAATTCATATTTTATTCCATCATATTTCTATAGTATTACCCACTGATGCATATTATGAGAATAGTCTGGAAACAGTTTTACACCGAAGTGTAACTTTTATTTTAAATCTGTTGTATGTTGTATTCTGAACCATTCAACCTCAGGGTATTTGTTCGATCAATATAATATATATCACTTAAAAATGGCTGGGTTTGAGAGTAGTACTTTGGGGAGGAGATGAAGTCAAGCTAATAATTGAAGGAAAATCTTTTGACGTAAGTTATTCGGAAAAGATCTTAATTTATTTAACAATTACGTGTAATATATCTACATAGCACGTGGACAAGTTTCACAAGAACTGAGTATTTTGAGGCCACTTATAAGAGAGAGAGAGAGGGGGGGAGAGAGAGAGAGAGAGGGGGAGAGAGAGAGAGTGAGCGAGAATTAGAAAAAATTCGTGTATATATGTTTTTTGTTTGTTTGTGTTTCCTTGAACTGCATAACTAAAATATGATGTGTCCAATTCACATGATTTTCTCTACCTGTTCTGCAAACAAGCTATTTCTTATAGAAGATTATTTTTAGCATCAGGTCAATCGAGATAAACATTAGTAGAAAAGTTCCTGTAACTTGCTTCCTTCTAAGCAGAAGGGAACTAAGGAAATACACCAGGCTAAGCCATACTTAAATCTTTAAAAAGCTGGCCGCTATGTGAATAATTCAAGTTCAGTACTCTTTGGATTGTCAGAAGTAAAACGAAATGAAAGATGACTTCTCGTTTGGAAAAGTTAAGAAAAATTAAAAATTGAAACCAATAAAAGGAATATCTCGGAAACGTTAACTCCACAAAAATGTATATAATATAAATTGTATATTTTTACAGGATCTACATTATTTGTGTAGTATGATTTGTCTATCTCTTAGACTTTACCTGTTATTCATTTCATTACACATGTATACACTATTATACATTGTATTATACAGTTATACATTTTATTTCTGATGTAAATATCTTTAAAATATGGTATTTTAATCAAACGCTTTGAGAAAAAATTATTGAATAATGTTTCCATATAAAGCGTAACTTGGAGTCGGGGAATTTACTTAAAAATCTTGGTGCAGTATCCATAGAAGATACTAAACTTAAATACATTTGGTATTTAACGGTATGTTTGTTTCGAGGTACATATACATATCCTAGCATACACTGACCTTTTCCTAAAAATGCTGATTCTTTTTAGATTCAGGGTCCCAAAATATTTATTCATTGTGAAATTTTGGTATCGAATATTTGGGTGGAATACAATACCTATCCTGTCTGTTATGTACATCGTACACACGTGCTAGAGAAAGTAAAAAACGAAAAGGCTGTAGAATACCAAACTTATAATTAAGTTCATATATTTTAAGGACGCGTTACAACGAGTTTCAAGAAACCTGCAAACATCCTTTTACATGGAAGCTTTTTCGAATGTTTTAATTTTTTCAAAATTATTCCGAAGATTTTTATTCAAATACGACGTATTTCAGATGTTTTAATTTCAAATTAAATGTATATTTTTAATTTTTGAGGAATAGCCTCTGATGTCCTCTTATATGGATTAACTGTCACATAACTGTAAACTGTATCAGATAAAGAAAATCTTACTTCACAAAAATGTAGATATCGTTAAGGTACACAATTTATGTCAGAAATATATATATATATATATTTGGTGGAGTTAATCATTTCCATGACATTTAAATTTGCCAATTAATTTTCCAAAATGAAATATTTTTAACTCCTGGCCATGCAAAAGGGATGGAGTTTTAATATAATCAATCACATGGCGTCTAGGTTATATAAAATTTGACTATCGCTTTAGCTTAATTCATTTCCTTATTTCCGTTGTACCCAGAAAATATCTGATGTGTTACAGTCACATGACTTTCTTATATATCTGCAACAAATTATTGTTAGAAGTCTTAAGCTTCTATTTACTTCATGCTAATCGAGAAAAAACTAGCAGAAATAGTCTTATTACTTGCTTCCTTGTAAGTAAAAGCGAAAAAAAGTGAGTACAACAGCTTAATGTCAAAGCTGGTTGCTATGTGACTGAAGTTCCTTTGTTTGTTTGGACAGGAGTTGACAAGGTTTTTTAAAGCTGAAGGCAAAAAATAAGGAATATCTAAAAATCGGTCAACTCTATGAAAAAAATGTATATAACATAAAGAGTGTATTTTAACGTGCTCTTCATTTTTGTGTAGTAAGTTTTTAGTTATCTCTTACGGTTTAGCAGTTATGCAAAATCCCGTAAATTTCGTCCAGAGGTTTTTCCCAGAAAGTTTAAGATATACATTTTATTGGTCAAGTATATTTAATATACGATATTTTAATCAAAATCGTTAGAGCCATTTTGAGAAAATCAAAATTTTCCAAGAAAGGTCCATGTATAGGGTAGTTTGGGGTGGGGAGATTTTTCTCAAAATCTTCGTGTCGCATCACTGGAAGATACTAAACTTAAATACCAAGTTTGGTATTTTACCGGCTTTTCATTTTTGAGTTATCATGTTCACTGACACACGGACACGCCTACACACACACACGGACCTTTTTCAGAAAATGCTTTTTTTTGGATACAGGGGACCCTAAAACATATATTTCCGGTGAAATCTCGGTATCGAATTTTTGGTAGAGTGCAATACCTTCTCTATACACTATGTACATAGTTCATATGGCGAAAGTAAAAAATAAGTTGTCTTGGATACTATTAACGCCCGCTTTTACTACATATGACATTACATGGATAACACTGGTGATACATGGAATGCGATGGCGGGTGAAACCGGAGAACCCGAAGAAAACCTGCCCCTGCCCAGCCCGCTTTGTCTACCATAATGCGCTTACCTGAGATAGCCCGGGTCGCCAAGGAAATAAATAGAAAGACAATTTCTGCTCAGATTTATCTCGATTAGTAGCTAGTAGAATGAAGTAGATAGAAGAATAAGCTTTTGTGGTAATAGTTTATTGGAGAATAGGTAGAGAAGGTTTTGTGAATGGAACAAAGTATTAAATCAATATTCAGGTTTACTAACATTGCAGATTGGCTTTTTACGAGTTACATCTTAAAAAGGTTCACCATGGCTTATTTTTTAATGTCCTTCTTGGTTTCAAGATTTGAATAGAACTGTGGACTGGGTTGTTTTAAATGTTCGAGAACAATTTAATTTCTTTATTGATTCCAAATCTTCTCGGGCTTCTAGCCAGGCTAGAAGCCCGAGAAGATTTGGAATTAACACGTCGCCAGGAAAGCTTCAGTTCTTATTCTTTATTGATTTTAAGATTTAAATTACAATAAGTATAATACAATGAATGGGATTGTTTTCAATGCTTCAGAATATTTTAATTTAATATCCTGAAATTAGAGTACTTTTTCACGGACTTCTAAAATTAGGTGAATGCTTACATGTAAAACGATTTCAAACTATTTATGGCAATAAAGACAGCTACAAATAATTGTGTCTATTATCTATGGTAATTTCAATTTTATGACTAATGTACACAGACATAACATTAGATTCTGTATTAAAAAGACTTAGATCGAGTGGGATGGTTCAGGCAGTTTCATCTGTGACCTGCGGGTTCGATCCCAGTGGCTGGTCTACCTACCCATTAATTTTGTTCGTGTCACCAGCTGAATGCTGGGTAGGGTCATTACAGCATGTCCTGTTCCCAACATTAATCAGGCGACCGTGTCTTTTTCTTTTTCTTTTTTTTTTTTTATAAACAGTAACGGAGTCTGATGAGGACTCCGGTACTGTATCCCTATTTACATTTTCCCCCGTAGGTTTTACTGATTACTGGTTTACTGGTTTTACTGTTTCTTTTACAAACATATACACATTGCACAAACATATAACACCCATGCCCAAGGTGGGACTCGAACCCACGATCCCCTGCCCACGAAGCAACAAAGCATGTTCGGCGGGTCGCGGTTGGATGGTGGATTGCAGGTTATCCTGGGGTCGTTTCTGAGACCGCTCCTTCGGGTTTGGATCGCTCTGAGATCCACCAGGAGACTCGGGGTCCGTCGGAGACGTTGCAACTGTAGCAGTCACTTGCGCACATCGTCATCTGAATCTATTCGAACTTGTTGTCCTTCCCTCCCTGGGGTTATGTAAGAGTCAAAGGGACATAAGATTCTGGTGCTCTGCTCCAACTCCTGGCGCCCACCAATCCCAACTTCCTAATACTAATAACACTTAAAGTCAAGAAAGCTTGTTTATGGATTTCTGTTTCTGAAGTTCTACTTGGAATGTTCTGCATTTACGTACAAATTTATACGTTAAAACCGTATTTAGTTTTAAATTGAATTTGTAAATATGAATCTATGAATTTGTTTCCAAAGCTTTTGAGAAATCTGGTATCAAAAAGCTTCACTGCCAATTGTTAATAACTAGAGTAACAGACATTCGTATTTCAAATGCAAATGAAAATAATAGTCTACCTTGCATTTTGGCAGCATTTTCTTGTACCTTAATAAGAAATAAAATAGTCTGCAAAAACATGTCAAGTGCTTTATACGGATAAAATTCAAATCATGTTGTTATAACATGGAGGCTTCCCCCCATTTGAATGTCTATTTTAAATATTGCATACCCTACAGATTAATGCTTTGTATTACTGTACTCCTTTACTAGATACGCAGTCTTTCAGGTATACTCGAAATCCACGCATTATCATTCTCTAATGTTGACGCAGAGTAGTGAACCCATGTAATGAAATAATAACATAGCAGTATTTGTGTTTTGGTATTTATCAGTGCATATCTCTGTAAAAGTTGACTTGAATTGGTTTCTATTGAGACGGATTGTCGCCCAGGTGAATAAGCGCATAGCCTATATTTTTAATTGATGAAATTGTTTAGATTAATTAGTAAGTGAGATATCATGTATTTATTGTATATTGGATGTCCAGAGAGATTGTTCATGGAAAGCGTTTCTAACTTCAACCCGAGAGTTCACAAGCGACGAATTCAGTTGTTTACGCTAGTGCTTTGCATATTGCAAGAGGGGAAAGACGCTATTGTGTGGTCACGCCTCCGTAAGAGAAAGTGGAGGTGACATATAAACAGGGGAACCACGAGGAAATTTAGGTCAAGAATCACGTGAAAGACGCATTGACCAATTAGAATTAATCACGTCACGGCAGAAGCACACCCCAAGCTACTTTCGGTGCAAAAAATGGGCCAATGAGATTACAAATTGAGAGTTTTGCGCGTGGGTAGAATTTACTATGAATGTAGAGGATTCGCCCTAATTTTCAAGCATTTGGAATGTAACTACACCCGAAGCCTGTGACCCTCGAGGCAAGAAACCGCGCAAGTATAGTCAAGTTATTACAGTGATTCACGCAGCTGAAACGTAATTTCACGCGTAACCTGAGACGCCGGAAACAAGGAAGTCACGGCAGATAGTAAGTGTCTACAATTATTCTGCATGCAACAGTTGCACTCGTCGCCGCGTAAATTTTAGTTACCTTTGTGCGCGTTACGCCCTTGTTCGAGGGAAATAATCGGAACACAATCGCGCCAGGAACTTTTTCGGGAACGCTTGTAAAAGGAAATAAACATTTGACTGAACGAAACATGCCGACGCTTATTTTAAGTTAATTTCCCGTACCATCTCCTTGAGATCATCGACACTCAATACCTGAGCTAGATATATAGAGTTCTCAGTTGCTTGTCGCTGATTCCACCAATAGCCGAGGAGCGTCGAGAATCGACTTCAGCACTGCAACGCCGGAGAGAGGAGCAGTCGTCGCTGCGCAGCCCAGCACCAAAACGTATGTCTCCCAGATTTTCACCAGTTCCCGCCTCACTATGAAACGTTACAGATAACATAACGCATAGATGTCAATTGTATTTGGAACGGGAAACAGAATGCAATTTAAGTACTACAACTAAGTTATTATGCTTGTGCAAAAACACAAATGCAATATTTCCTTTTATTTCACCTCCAAGCATTATACTATGTAATAATATGCCATTAACGCAAAATGTAGAGGGATACAAACACAATCATGTGTTATCATTGAGGTGATGCAAGTTTAGTATCATTAAGATAGTGCTTGTACTTTTATTCACTATCACTTGAATTTTCATTGTCTACTCTCCTGAAAGACTTCATATTGCCATAACATTGTAATGAATAGGATTCCATTACAAGTGGCAGGAAATATTTAAGCTTCAAAAGGAACAGGATCTGAAAATTATTTGGGGAAGTCATGTGTAGGAAATGTTTGACTGGAAGGACATCCTCTCTCGTTTAGACATACAAACTGGTCTATATGCAGAGACACCATTTAGTCATTCATATCTAATACGAATTTTACAGCACTATTGGTACTAAATGAAATGATTTTTATAGTTGTTTTTTCCTGGTCAAATGACCCCCACAAGGAGAAAAATAGCTTGACTTGTTCTCTTTGTATTATTTTAACACGAAATGGGAGTTTCTTTTGCGATATTTGGAGATATTTTATCAAGTCATTTGGTAAGTGCACGCATCTCCCTCGTGGCCGAATCAATTTCTCTATAAAGTCGAACTTCAGACAGTTCTACAGCAGGGTGTGTATTCTATTCTCTAAAACGCCGTGTGAGGCAATATTTATATCCTAACCACAAAATCTGCAGATATTTTGTGAATTTCATGTCATTTTTGTAATATCTGATGTTCAAATGTTCTTGTTCTGTTGTATTCCGAAATTGAAATCACTGGCTGCAATGTTCATTAGTCCTGTGTTTTCGTCGCGTATATGTTTGATTTTCTCTATGAGATTTTTGTTTTTATATAAACAAGTATCATAGTTACGTGTTGATTTTTCTTGGCTGTGAAGCCAGGTATTATAAAAAGAGGCTTTTTCACAAGTACATAAGGCGATTGCAGCCTCGTAATACAAAATACGAAATAATTGTGAATAAACTACAATTCCTCAAAGAAAATTCAAATGATGGACTATTTAAAAAAATCGCCAACTAGTCTGGATCTGTGAAGCCCAACAAGCCCACTAGGCGCAAGCGCGACCAGATTTCTGTTTAAAACTTGAGCGCGAACGCGAAAAGAATAAATGCTTCAAGTGCATGTTTTAAATGAGAGGAACTGTACTAGGAAAAGTGGCACTCCACTGCCATCTGTGTGGTGTCTGATGTACTCAATACGTAATCCAAATCTCCATGCCAAATAATATGTTCTACATGCAAAAATCCAAATACTCAAGTATGGTATTTAACATATGTTACAGCCGAGCCCCATATACATATATGGAAGAGATAATGTTGAAATTATTCTACATTTTCCCGTTAAAGTAAATAAAACGTCAGGAGCCCCGATACTTTATAGTAATGATATAGTGTTCAAATTAAATTTTGTGCACGCGCCCATTTTGATTATACGCTCGTCAAGGTAAAACAGCTGAGATGAAGGTCATCATCTTTTACTGCTCGTATAGATGTGCTGATTTGTCCTTGATGGGATTTGGAGTGGAAGATTTACCCGATGTTTTCTCTGTAATTGTTACTTTTTCCTGGTGTGTATACTTTATTATTGCAGTGCTACGTTCTCTACTTATACTGCAGCAAACTATTCTTAACATAATCAATAAAAGTAAACAAATACAATGCACTAAAGCAACAATCAACTCTTTTAAAAGCCGTATGCGATGGTTTTGAGATGCCGCTCTGTTTGTTGGACCAGGATAAAAAAAAACACCAATAACGAGAAAAGTTTGTGTTTTGCAAAATTGAAACCTAACTGCTTGAAAAATGGCACTTGACCTAAATTTGTTTTTTAACGTATCTCCATTTTTTGTGTAGTACATTTGTATCTATCTCTTACATCTTACCAATTATAATAAAAGAATGCAGAGGGCTTCAGAAACTATTCCGAGAAAATTCAAGATATACATTATATTTGTGATGGAAATGTCTCAAACATTTGGTAGTCTAATCAAAATCGTAGACCCATTATTGGAATAAAATAAAAATGTTCGAAAAGCTTTCCATGGAAATGGAAATTTTCCTGAAAATTTTCATGTCATATATATGAACTATGATGCGCTGAAATATTAATTTTGTCATTTAAGGGATTTTTCGTTTTTGAGTTATGTTCTTGACAAACACAAGAACGTGTGCGCGCGCGCACACACACACACACACACACACACACACACACACTCACACACAGAAATTCACACACGGACCTTTTCGTATAATATTTTTGGATTCAGGGGACCTCATATCATATGAACTCTGGATCAAATGTTGGATGAATATTCAGTTGTACTATTTATATCATACTGAAGCTCCTTATTTTATTTTTTTAAAATAAACTTACCTTGGTTGATATAATAAAACATACAACAGAGCCACATTTATGGTTTCCATAGTTTCGCAATTTATTCTTCACAAAAACTTTCCCTAACCTCAAAATCCCTACAGAGGTTCACAGGTTCGCCAGTGTAAATCCAAGCGAAGAACATAAGAAACTTTAATTATTTATTCTCGAAGTTTGTGTATACAAAATGAGTTCAATTCGTACTGAATGTATCACGCGAATCACGCGATCGTATTCAGATGGAACTGAACTCAAATAGTGGTATACTTGTGTAGATAATACGTGGCAGAGAAATTATGAAGGCTGAAAAAAGTAAATTAGCTTTATTTGTATCTGATTGGATATACAAAGTTCAAAAATGTTGTTTCGTTTATAATTTGGCTTTAGCAAAATGTTGGAAGATAAAAGGGGAATTATGAGGGAATAATTATATTTTATTTTTTATATAATGTGTATCTCGGTACGCATATGCTTATACTTGTGGATCAACTGCCTAGTATTTGACGTGTGTTAAAGTGTGTTAAAAGTTACTCCACGGAGGGGAACTAGCTTTTGATTGAGTAAATGAAATGTTGGTTTAATAGCGGAAACGGTGATAGGGCCGCGCTCATTCAGAGGGTTAAAACGAGGATCGCTCCGGCCTCTTTCTCACTGACAGCTTTCACTTCCAGATTGAGTTGTTATTATAGCACTAATAACTTTACCAAAATACTGTCCAATGCAGACCGTTCCAACTCTATAGTCCAATTCAGAGTTCTCGCGCGTACGCAACAACAACCCTCGAAGCCCAGCTGGAGGAAGAGCATGATAGAAACTACTAAAGATCAAAGTACAAGTACTTGCACTCTATGCCACTTTATTCCAACATCTCATTCTGGTCTAGCTACAGCTTGTCCTCAATGGTGGCCTCTATTGGATGTTGCAAATAGACCTGCAGACTAGAGCGCACCCAAGCTGGAACAATCCGATTTAGAGAACAAGAAAAAGCACACTTGTCGATACACTGATGCAGAAGAAGGTGGCAACAAATTAGAATGGACGGTAAGGCACTACAATAATTGGTTTGTGATAAAGCGACACTAAGAAGTAATTATATAAAAAAAAAAAAAACAGGTAATCCTTAGTATCTTAAAATATAATAACTAAATAAATAAAACACAGACTTAAAGAGTGTTAAAACTTGGAACGAAATTGGAATGGAGAGAGCTGCGTGGATGACAAGAGTAATAATAAATCAAGCTGCCAAACAAGAATGTCGATTACGCGGAAACACAAATTAAAAATTCTGGGGCGTTTCATTCACATGCCTTTCTCTACACCTAACAAATTATTATAAAAAGCTTATTCTTCTATCTGTTTCATGCTAATCGAGATAGATATTATAAAATAGTTTATTGCTTGCTTTCTTGTAAGTAGAAGGGAAATAAGGGAATACGCTAGACTAAACGACAGTCAAATGCTTATAAAGCTGGTTGCTTTATAGTAACATGGATTGAAGTCCGTTTACAAATTCCCGAATTAAATATGTGTTAAGTATTTTAAAACTAAAACCAATAACAACGTATGTTTCGGAATGTATGTAGAACTGTATATTACATAAATTGAGTGTTTTAACGAGATCTACATTATTTGTGTGGTAAGTGTTTGTCTATCTCCTATGGTTTATCGGTTCTACCAGTCATTCAGAATGAAGAGGGCTTCAAAGGCTATTCCCAGAATATTCAAGAAATGTTTTATTTGTCATGTAAATATTTTTATTATAATTTTCGAAGTTTTTTCTATGTAAAGGGTAGTTTGCTCTTTCGGGGATTTTCCTCTAAATCTCTGTGTCGCATTCTTGGAAGTTGCTAAACTTAAATACTATGTTTTTAATTTTTCCGAGTTTACGTTTTTTGATTTATCGTGTTCACAGAAACACAGACACATACACATACAAGTTTTCTTCTTTCTGGATCCAGGGCACCCTAATACGTGTATTTAAAATGATATCTCAGTATCGACTTTATGGATGGAATGCAATAACTTGTGTACCTATGTAATGAGTAGAGAAAGTCTATCTAATTTAGTATAATCGAGATAAATATTTATAGAAATGGTTGTCTTACTTATTTCCTTGTAGGTAGAGGGGAAATAAAGGAATACAGAGGCAAAAGCCATGACCAAATTCTGGTGAGGACTTTGAAATTTGGTTTTCTTTGCTTGACCAAGGGTACAAAAAAACCACCACGACTTCCCATTTGAGAAAAGTATACAAATGGAAAATTTATGCAAGGAAAATTTTTTTTTTTTTTTTCATTTATGTAGCACTTTTTAACATCAATGGTCATATCGGGAACTTTGACTTGTAAAACAACGGATGTTGCCTGTAGGTTAAGCATTTTATATCATTAAATACACGCACATATTCATTCTGGTTAAAGAAAAATTACCCGCCGCAACCAAGGGCACCCAGGTGAAGAGTCAGGTCGCTAACCATTCGACCACGGAGGCAGTTTTATTCAAACTTGTTAAATAATCAAATGAAGTATGTTTCAGGTAAAGCAACAATTTTATGGAAGTTGTTGAAAATGAATAGTTCTTGGAGGATACACTAAGCTTAAACATCAAGTTTGAACTTCGACTGCCCTTTACTGTTCAGATATACAGACAAACCCATATAAAGCTTTGTAAAAGTGTCATATTATATGTATATTTTTAATTTCCTGGAAATAGTCGCTGAAATCCTCTTCATTCTGGATGAATTTTACGTAAGAGATACACAAAATGTTACTAGATAAAAACTGTAACTCTCAGTATTTATGTAATACACACAACTTTTAGTAGCTGACCACTACCAGAGAAGCGCAATGTTGCCACGCGTTAAAGCTACTTGCACTAATAACACCAAATGAAAGCATTTCATAGGGCTTTACTGTACCACTCGAGCAGAAAAAGGCAGAGTCGCCCTCCGTAGGGTAAAGGTTGCCATTCAAATCTCATATATCCAAGGTGGCGGGTTCAAACCCGACGGAGCAACATTGATTTTTTGGTGCGTTAAAATCCTTGGCATGACTTCCTACGGAAGGGAAGTAGAACCGTTGGTCCCATGTCGTAAATTTACGTCACGTAAAAGAGCCTCAAACCTGAAAAACAGATCTCTGATCAAAATTAAGCGGTCTTTCACGCCCAGTATAGAACGATCGCTGAGAATCACAGTAGTTAAAAGCGTCCATAAATAACACGCCATTTCTATTTTGCAAAAGACAATGAAACTCCAAACATGATACTTTTATGCTTAGCATCTTTCAAGGATTATCCAATTTCAACAACTTCCAGGAAGTAATCTGTAACATATAACTACATATTACATATTTCATGTTTTCTCAGATTGTGACTGCTTATCATGTCACAGCTAGATTTTAATAGATTTTTCTGACATCCACACATTTTATAGCCCACTTGAAATGAAAGAAAGAAACAAAACCTGCCCTTAAAGGGAAAACTAACATGCAAACTCGTATAACTTATGCCACGCCGACTGAAGTTTGCTAAGTGAGGCTTTATATCCCCTAGTCATCATTAGATGTCAAATTCGTTGATAGAAAATTGCCATTTTCGGAAATTGAACTATATTACACATTGCTTTTAGACAGAAAAGCAGAATACGCTCCACTCCCCTATAGGTTTTGGCTTATTCGCACCGCTATTCAACAGTTAAACTTCACCCATAAAATTGTGAGTTCCATGAATTAGAAAATGCATTGATGTATAAAATTAAACCTCTAAGATGAAGCAAACTTATTGCCGGAGGCAATGAATTTGAGTACTCTTATAAACATGAAAGGGTTTTCCTTTATATGCCGCAAACAGGTCTCAGGGCATATTCTACAAGCAGATGGGTTATCAACCTAGCATTTTTTATATTCAAAAACACAGATAAAGAATGCAAAGAAGAAAAAAATGGAATATCCACCTTGTGATCCAGGAATTAGATTTTCCATGCAACAGTTCTTATATACATTTGTTCGATAGATTCTCATAATGTTATCATTAATCTGGAGAAGAACATGGACAAGAAGAACAAAGTTTTCAAAAAATTTCATTTTCCATTTTAAAAATATTTAAAACGCGTTTTTTTTTTAATTTGAAACATTTAGTTTTTCGATAATGATGTAGAATGAAATAAAAAGTATTAAAATGAATAAATTATCTTCAAAGCAGGTCTTTAAAATCTGTGCATTATCTCTCGGTCCAGTCTATAATTAATCATTCTTCAGGTATGTTTATGTCATTGCATTTTTTCGTTTTTTACTTTCACTACGCGTACTATGTACATGCTGTATCGAGAAGGTATTGTATTCCATCTAAAATTCCATAGCGAGATTTTACTGCAAATATGTGTTGTGGCTGTCTAAATTCACCCCCCCCCAAAGCAAGTTTAGAAAGAGGTCAGTGAGTGTGTGTGTTTGTGTGTTTATGTGTGTGTGTTTGTGTGTGTTTGTGTTTGTGTGTATGTGAGTGTGTGTTTGTGTGTGTGTTTGTGCGTGAGTGTTGGTGTTTGTGTGTTTGCGTGTGTGTTTGTGTGTTTGTGTGTGTTTATGTGTGTGTTTGTGCGTGTGTGCATGGCTGTGAACATCATAACTCAAAAATGAAAAGTCCATTAAATACAAAACTTGGTATTTAAGTTCAGTATTTCATAAGAAAACAACACAAAGATTTTCAAGAAAATTCCACCAATCAAAACTACCCTTTAAATGGAAAGATATTCGAAAATTTTGATTTTCCTAAAAAGTGCTGCTATCGACTTTTATTAAAATACTCTGTATTGAAGATATTTAATAACAAATAAAAGGTATATCTTGAATTTTCTGAAATAGCCTCTGAAGGCCTCTTCATTCTAGATTCATTTTGTATAATTGGTAAACCGTAAGAGATAGACAAAACTTAGTGGACAAAAAATGTCGATCTCGTCAAAACACAATTTATGTTCGTTACATTTTTACAGTAGAGATAACCATTTCCGAGATATTTTTTCTTATTGTTTCACATTTAAAATAATTATACTTTTCTCAAGGAGGAAGTCGCCCTTATTTCTTTTGTTTTACTTTTGGCCAAGCAAAGAAGCGAGTTTTAATGACAATTACCTAGTGACAGCTTTTAAAACATTTTACTATCGCTATAGCATGGGGCATACCTTAAGTTTCCTTAAACTTACAAGGAACTATTAAATGCTATTTATTAATGCTGATATTGATTGGCATCCTGTAGAAAGAAGAAGAGGAATATTTTGTAACAAGTTTGTTTGTAGAAGCTCACGTGAGTATTACACTTCAGATTTTTAGGCTAAGATCCGGGTGTGAATGTGTGTGCATGTGTAAGTGTGTGTGTGTATGTGTGTGTATGTGGACAGCATAGTCAAAACGAAATGTCGATTCAGTACCAAATTTGGTATATAAGTTCAGTGTCTTCTAAAGATGCAACACGAAGCTTCTACCCATATGTGGAACATTTTTCGAAAATGTTAATTTTCTCAAAATGACTCTAATAATAATGATTCAAATACCATATGCTTAATATATTTTTATGACAAAGAAAATGTACAGCTTATATTTCTGGGAATAGTCTCTAAAGACCTTTTAATTAAGAATGTACATGTTATATTTGTGGGAATAGCCTCTAAAGACCTTTTAATTCAGAATGTACATGTTATATTTGTGGGAATAGCCTCTGAAGACCTTTTAATTAAGAATGTACATGTTATATTTGTGGGAATAGCCTCTAAGGACCTTTTAATTCAGAATGTACAAGTTATATTTGTGGGAATAGCCTCTGAAGACCTTTTAATTAAGAATGTACATGTTATATTTGTGGGAATAGCCTCTAAAGACCTTTTAATTAAGAATGTACATGTTATATTTGTGGGAATAGCCTCTGAAGACCTTTTAATTAAGAATGTACATGTTATATTTGTGGGAATAGCCTCTGAAGACCTTTTAATGCAGAATGATTTTTGTATAACCGGTAAGCCATAAGATACAGACAAAACAAATTATGTAGATCTCGTAAAAACAAACAATTTATGTCATTTATATTTTTTATTGAAGACTGAACCGATACTGAGATATTCCCTTCAGTTTTATGATACTTAAACTTTTCTCAAACGGATAGCTATGTATCTTTCTTACCGTCTATCTTTTGTTTACTACTAACAAGCAAAGAGAACCAAATTTAAATCGTTGCATATTGCGGCCGACTTTTAAGAGACTCGACTATCGCTTTAGCCTAGTGTATTCCCTTATGTCCCATCTACTTAAAAAGAAGCAGGTAATAAGACCAATTCTGCTTATTTTATTTCAATAAGTATAATATAGATAAAAGAATACGGTTTTGTAAGAAAGGTTTGCTTGCGGTACAGTCATGTGAAGGGAACAAATCATATTTTTTCCACTGTAGTAAGTGAGTTCACCTCCTCTCAAATCGCATTATTTTATATTTCATCTCGTAGAGTTAAATCACTAGTTTGCCTCGGAAATCTCACTTCTTCTATTTCTCTCTTATGTTTCTCTTTTCTAATGATAGCCCGTTTCGCATGCGTAGAATAGCGTCGATGCTGACTTTACCTAGTAAAATATTATTTCTTCGTACTTTACTGACTGTACCATATATTAATTGAAATTTATTTTATTTTGTAAATAAAACGTAAATCAAGGTTGTAGTAAATGTCGCATACTGAAAGTATTCACTTTTTCTGTTACCTCCTTGCCATCATCATAACACTGTCGGCCAAACTTCGCATAACTCTTTAAATGTCTAACTTTATGTTTTACAGCTGTGTTAGAAAGATTAGAGGCATTTATAAATAATCAATTCATATATATGGTCCTATGTTGAAAGGTTTGTCTCAGCATAAAGTAACTCGGCATAATGAATATAACAGTCAGAAGAAATTGCATGCGCATTTTCGGTGGAAGACAAAATCAGTAATGTATACATGCCATAAAATATCATTCTGGCGGTATCTGTGATAAACCATCCCAGAAAGGGGAATCCAGCTAAACATAAAGGAGAAATCTTTGCAAAGCGTAAATTGACCGTCCTTCCGCAACACATAAACCTCGATGTCCTGTTCCTAAACCTCTGAATCATATGAAAAAAGTGATGAAGATAGGATATTAACAAAAGTTAGTAACCAACATGTGCCTACCGACCCGGACAACCAGGGTAGAGCAACGGGGATCGAATGCGAGTCGCCAAGCTCTGTTCTGCTTGCAATGTTGATTTTTCTATCTGCCTGCCTGTCTGTCTGTCTGTTTGCCTGTCTGTCTGTCTGTCTGTCTGCCTGCCTGCCTGTCTGTCTGTTTGCCCGTCTGTCTGTCTGTCTGTTTGTCTCTGCCTATCTGTCTGTCTACCTGTCTGTCTGTCTGTCTGTCTACCTGTCTGTCTGTCTGTTTGCCTGTCTGTCTGTCTGTCTGTCAGCCTGTCTGCTTGTCTGTCTGCCTGGCTGCCTATTTGCCTGTCTGTCTGTCTGTCTGCCTGTCTGTCTGTCTGTCTGTTTGTCTGCCTGCCTGTCTGTCTACCTGTCTGCCTGTCTGTCTGTCTGCCTGCCTGCCTGTCTGTCTGTCTGTCTGTCTATCTGTCTGTCTGTCTGTCTACCAGCCTGCCTGTCTGCCTGTCTGTCTGTCCGTCCTTGTGTCCAGAATGCTAAGCGTGGTCTGTCAGGAAATGCACGCCAAATATAAACATGTTTAGGTAATGTTGTCGATTCCTTGTCTGTGTACTGCGCAACAACGCAAATCCATACCAACTTTAGAAATTCGAAAATCGCTGTAAAAATGAGCAGGCAGTGCCAAGGGAAGGCTGCCGGTTATTAACTGCTAGATGTCTATAGTAGCACGGTTATTTGCTGTTAAATGACAGTAGTATGCTCTATTTTCTTCTCCGTTCAATGCTAAAGGAATTCAGCCGTTTATGGATGACGCAAGATAACATGTGAAAATCAAATATATTTATATGTATTATTATCCATCTTTTGGTCACATCACTGAAATAAAGAAATAAAAAAGTACTTGTATCACGTATAAAGTATATTTTACTGTCATAATTCTTTAAAATGAGTAAATTATAAAATATGCATTAACCAATAAACCTTCTAGAATTCTGAAAATGGCGAATAAATGACGGCATTCGGATAGTATATCCCTTTAGTTCAACCCACATATTGCAGATGTTGGGTATGTGATACATGAGCTAGCTAAAGGTGATTTCATTAGAACATAAAGATACTCCCATCACCGTTACACTGAAGTTAATACATTTGATCAAGTAATATTTTGAGTTAAATTTAACACACAAAACTACTAAAATAAAAACTCTCCGATTGCTTTGTTTGTTTTTAACGAAATAATAACAGCATTACTAGTAAATAGTAATAATAATAATAATAATAACAATAAAATATCAACAATAATTATTATTATTATTATTTATATTATACCTTTAAGAATAACTGTCAGCCCAACCAGCTGTACTTGCTCTTTAGTTATGTCATTGATAGCTTTATTAGTATTTATTTTTTTACATAGAAGAAATTAAAGAAAGAAGAGAAAAAGAGTAGGAGTAAAGGAAAGAATGAGATTCGGCAGAAGCATGAATATTACTTTGTGAGGGAAGAAGCGTGCAGGTTCAGTTTTGGAGGGAAATAGGATAGTTTAAGCTGGAAGACAGTTTACAGGGAGTGTCATGAGAAACCTTTGGAATACTCGGCACTACTATCACCGTTATTATGCTTCCCTCCTTGCCCACCGTTTCCCACACTGTTAATTGCATATTTCATCCTTTCTACACTACCCTATGGGTGCATGGCTGCTCTCCTTTCCGCAATACCAACCGTATATGCTCCATTACACATATCATTACGCTTTTCAGCTGCAAGGTTGGCTGCTTGACGTTACGCGGACAAGAGACCCTTAGTCGGCAACATTACCCATGTTTATACCTGTATGAACTGCCAAACCCTAGTAGACGAAAGCGATCTATCCATTTCGGGGAAGGGGAGTGTCGGGCAGGGTACCAAAAAACGTAGGTAGGTTTGTTTCACTTGAAAATGTCTTCTTTTAATGTTCGAGATTTTTCATTCGGTAGTTGAGTAATTACGCAAATAGTGAATTTTCGATTGATATGTTGCTTATTCTGGATTTTAAATCGGTTGTTTGCACAGCTTTATTAGTCGGCACTGAATATTTTACTTTTCTGGTTAATTGTGTGTTACCAAACACAGTACTGCGTATTGTCAACAGCTACAACCATTAACACCTAAACCTTTGTGAAAAAAGTTGTTGCATATCTTCTTAGAACCATAGCACTAATAACAGTTTCCGACGAGATATTGCACATATGTATAGAAGTTAATTTAGGAGAGAACTGACACAGGGGCAAGTGAGCATACTGGCAAAGATAGGGTGTATACCCTTGCAAAAGCATACATGGGAAAGATAGGGAATTCAGAAGCTCATACTAGAAGGGCCCCCCCCTATGCTCAGAGTATAAAAGGTATTTTCCAGTCGTTTATGGTGCTTTATGAAGGTTGTCTTCTTTGTTTTTCGGTTATTCTTAAGGTTTTTCTCAGAATGTGTGGGGTGTTGTCTGAAGACCTTTTCTTATTATTTTGCAGTGTTTTGCTTTGCTTTCTGAGTGTATACCGAACATTTATATATATATATATATATATATATATATATATATATATATATATATCAGTTTTGAATGCTTTTAATGACATTTCATCAGCACTGTAACGCTGATATTGTAGACCTTTACAGACGTTTTTGCTAATATTTACACTGTTTTCTATTGATTTTTCACGCTTTTATAAGCATTTCCGTATGTTTTAGGACTATATTTCAGTTATTGTAGTGTTTTGAAATGCTTTTTGAGGCTTTTCTAAGCCTTTTAGTACATTTTAGGACTATTTTTCAACGATTGCTTTCTCGTGCGTTTTTTTTTTTTTTTGTTGGAATTTGTAACATAATTTAGTGTTGCCGCAGTTGTTTGAATGCTTTTTAATGGCATTCCATGTCATTTGGAGAATAATTAAAACTTAAGGACAGCTAGTGTAGAGTATCTATCAGACATTTTTTAATTTTTTGCAACTAATTTTGCGTCATTTTGTGGGTATTTAGGGGTCTAAAACAGGTATTTTAGGCTTTTTCAGAAGTTTTTGCTCATAATTCACCTAATTTTGCAGTGTTTCCAATTTTTCAACACTATTACTTTCTATATACGTACTATGTACATAGTGTATAGAGAAGGTATTGTAAAGCACCCAAAAATTCGATACCGACATTTCACCGGAAATACATGTTTTAGACACACCCTGAATACAAAAAAGCATTTTTAGAAAAATGTCCGTGTGCATCTGTCTATCTGTGTCTATGTGTAGTGTGTGTATATCTGTGGACAGCAAAGTTCAAAAATGGAATGACCGTTAAATACTAAACTTGGTAGTTAAGTTCAGTATCTTTCAAGGATGCGACACAAAGATTTTCAAGAAAACCCCCCCACCCCAAACTACCCTTCACATGGAAAATGTTTATAAACTTTTGATTTTCGAAAAAATTGCTGTAACAATTTTGATTAAAATACCGTATATTAAAGATATATACCTGACAAATAATATGTATATCTTGAATTTTCTGGGAATAGCCTCTGAAGACTACTTTATTCTGGATTAATTTTACGGAAGTGTTTGTATAGCGGGTAAACCGTAAGAGATAGGCAAAAGCTTACCACACAGAAATTGTAGAGCACATTAAAACACACAATTTATGACATATACATTTTTTTTCGTGGAATTGATCATTTTTTAGATATTCCTTGTTGATGGTTTCAGCCTTGGAAAACTTATACTTTTCTCATACAGGAATTTGTCAACTCCTGTCCATACAAACAAAGGACCTTCAGTCACAACCAGCTTTTGACTATCACTTTAACCTATGATACTCGCTTATTTCGCTTCTATTTAGGAAGCAAGTAATAAGACTATTTCTGTTATTTTTTTCTTGATTATCATGTAGAAAATAGAAGCATAAGCCTTTTAGCAATCATTTGTTACAGAGATGTAGAGAAAGTCATGTGAATGAAACAGATAAGATTTTTTTAAACTATTTTTCAGCGATTGTAGTGCTTTCGCGACCTGACATGGCCAGCAGTAATAGCTCTATTGTTACAGATGTATCTCAAACTGGGCCAAATCAAATATGTGAGTGAAACAAGGCTAATGTTAAAACAGGCCTAAAGTGTGAAAATTGTAGAGAACATTATCATCCAAGTTGTGCTAAATTGGTTAACAACGTCGTCTTTGTCGATGATAAGACAATAAAGTTTTGTGTATTGGTAAATTATAACTCACTGACTTCGAACAGTGAAAGTGAAAGTGAACGTAATTTGCGTGAAGCTATTCAGGCTCTATCTGACATCTATAGATGGCCGAATTATTACCTATTTCTTGGAGCAAAAAAAGAGGTAATAAATGAACTGCGCCAAAAAGTAAGTATTCTAATGATACAAAATGTATTATTAAAGAATTGTATCAAAATGAATATTTAGTTATAATAATAATAATAATAATAGTAATAATAATGACTAAAAAAGCCGCCAACATGTTAAATCTTTAAAAACAGGCAAAACTGATAGTGACGACGAAGAGGTGAAAGAGGTCAATAATGTTCTAATTGAAGTACAGGAGCAATCTCTGTTAATAGCAACTGACGAAACAGTGCAAAATGGCGATGTTGATATTCTTGGTGGTTGGTCTACCGTTGTTAAGCGGTCTAATAGGACAATGACTAAACAGTCCCACGTCATATCGAGGCAGAAGATTGTCGTAGACGGATGTTAGTTTAAAGACTGTACCTAGGAAGTGTGTCAAGGTTGGACCCTGCTAACACAGATTGAGCTGCATTTAAAACCAACCTTTCCGGAAGCAGTTTCTGAAACGTTAATGCTATATATCCTTAATCTTATAGTAGCTTTAAAGTCAAATTAATGCTGAAGGCTTCGATAAAGCAATGGTTGGCACTTTAGTTACTAGGTATTTTTTAAAATGTCTATCAAAAGCTAAAGAAGTAATTTAATGGATGTAAAGGGTAATTTTCTTTTTAATTTTCTGTTTTTAAACATTCAGGGTCTAAAGGGAAAAGTAGATGTTTTGGATACATTTTTGAGTAAACTTACTTGTAATTATATATGTTTATGTGGACATTTTTATGAATGATGTTGAAATTCAATATGCAAACTGAAACCAGCTTTACAAGCTGAGCGTGTAAAAGGGGCGGTACTACGACATATGTAAGGGATGGCGCTCAGTGTTAAGACACTGGACGTCAGTGATTTTAGTTGTGAAAAACATTTTGAAATCTGTGCTTTATATATGAATAGTGTTAAATTAATTTAAGTTGTTGCGTACCATACTCCTGGTGGCCAGGTTAATGTTTTCTTTACTTTAACTTAATGCATTTTTTCTTTTTGTCTCGTGTTGGATGCAGTATAAAGTTGTAATAGGAGAAGATCTGAATTCAGCCTTTCAAACTTAAAGGATTGATTACGTCGGTTTAGCTTTTATTGTATTAACTTCAGTCCTACACGCAAAAGTGCATGCTTACAGAATATTTTCGTCAACATTTTTTCAACCTAAGTTGTATGAACTCTATGTATACAAATTTACTTTTTCTGACCATGATGCTTTTAATTTGAAATTAAAATTTTAAACTAACAACAAAGACAATTTAAACCACAAAGAAACCATTAAGAGTATAAGAAAAACAACTCCTACGGCTTTATTCTATGAAAAAATATCACTCATTCTAAGGAAGGAACTTTGACATGATCAGATTTGGGCCCGGGTGAAGCAGTTAATTTGTTTTTTGATACCCTTCTCAGTATTTTTAAACCGTGTTTTCCTAACAAGACAGGTATAGTTAATTTACACAAAAAAAAGGATGGAAATTATTGGTACATATCTGAAGTTTATCAGTTATAAAAATGAAGTGTTGTTATTACATTCAATGTAGAAAAGGAGTAATTTCAATGAACTAAAAATAAGATTACAAGCAATAAGAAATAAATATAAAGCTGGCATACATCTGAACTAAATTATAAAGCTATTCAGATTGAAAGTGCACAAAATAAATGCAAAGTTGCCTATTCGTTTATTCGGAATTTTATAAAAAGTCACAATTTAAATGAAAAAGTGAATATATCTCCACAAGTGTTTTGTGATCTTTTTCATAGATTCAGTTAAGACTTTCTTAGATTTCAGCAAGGCCATCAAATATAAGGCTGTTAAGTCACAACTGTGCCCAATGGCTCTTTTAAAAAGAAATAATGTTGCGACAAATTTGTGTAACTGGAAGGAGGTAACTTGTGAAGAGGTACTACAGATATGAAGAACTCTGCTAGTAGAGATATATATGATACGTGAAATAGAGTTTTGAACTCCATTATACATGGCATCTTATTGCCGTTTACATATGCTATAAATTTATGCCTACTATATGGAATTTTTCCTGATTTTTTACTTTCTCTATACGCACTATGTACATATTGTATAGAGAATGTATTGCACTCCACCAAAAAATTCGATACCAAGATTTCACCGGAAATATGTTTTAGGGTCCCCTGTATCCAAAAATAGTATTTTAAGAAAAAGGTCCGTGTGTGTGTGTCCGTGTGTCCGTGTGTCTGTGAACACGATAACTCAAAAACGAAAAGTAGGTAAAATACCAAACTTGGTATTTAAGTTTTGTATCTTCCAGGGATGCGACGCTAAGATTTTGAGAAAAATCCTCCCGCCCCAAACTACCCTTTACATGGAACTTTTTTCGAAAATTTTGATTTTCTAAAAAGTGGGTGTAACGATTTTGATTAAAATATCGTATATTAAAGTTATTTACCTGAAAAATAAAATGTATATTTTGAATTTTCTGGGAATAGCATCTGAAGACTACTTTATTCTGGATGAATTTTTCATAACTACTAAACTGTAAGAGATGCACAAAAACTTAACCCACAAAAAATGTAGAGCACGTTAAAACACACAATCTATGTTATAAACATTTTTTTCGTGGAGTTGATCGTTTTTGAGATATTCCTTTTTCTTGGTTTCAGCTTTGAAAACTTATACTTTTCTCATTCAGGAATTTGTCAACTCCTGTCCATACAAATAAAGGAACATCAGTCACATAGCAACCAGCTTTTGGCTTTCACTTTAACCTATGGTACTCCCTTATTTCGCTTCTACTTACAATAAAGCAAGAAATAAGACTATTTCTGCTAATTTTTCTCGATTAGCATGACATAAATAAAAGATAAGCTTATTAACATTAATAATTTACAGAGATATAGAGAAAGTCATGTGAATGGAACACATCGGATTTTTTAAATTGGCTAAGGCATGCCCAATCTATAAAAAGGTGAAAGGTCAAATCCTGATAGTTTTAGGCTCAGTTCATTAATACCTGCTGTTGATAAATTTTTAGAGTCTGTTATGTTCAAACAATTGTATATGTATTTTGAATCCAATATATATTTTAATGAAAACCAGTTTGGTTTTAGAAATGGATGAACTGCCATCGATGCAATCAAAATGGTTCTATGTGAAATGTATAGTAATTTTGAAAATATGCTAATTTAAAATATATTATTTTGTGATTTGACGAAATCTTTTGATTGCATCGAGCATAGTATAATTAATACCAACTTGAGTATTATGGTGTTAGGGGCAATACTTTAAAAATGTTTCAATCTCTGTAATAGAAAACAGGTTATTATTATAAATGACTAGCTCTGAAGAACCCCGTATAAGCTATTGTGTACCCCCAGGGTTTAATTTTGGACACTTTGCTTTCTATAATAACAATTAATGATCTTCCAACATGTATGATCATATATGCAGATGATACATAGTTTATAATGTACAAAAATAGCATTAATATGTGGCAGAACTTACTGCAAATACATTCAGTAATATTTCACAGTGATATATTACCAGTGGTTTTGTACCAAATAACTGAAACCTTGACAATATGTCTGAGCTCTAACATTAATAAACAAAATCAAATTAACGAAGATACATATTAGGTGTAATTTTAGATTCATCTTTAACATGGTCGAAACATATTCGGTTTATTTCAGCAAGATTATCAAGAATTCTGTATTTATTAAAGGTTTTAGGTTACAACGTTACTCTTATTTATTTAAGAACTACATATATTACACTTTTTCAGCTTGTGTTTCGTAATTCTTTGATATTTTGTGGTAACTCTAGTCACTTAATATATGTTTTATTTGAATAAGAATTTTATTAAATAAATCTGAGTGTAAACATTGTAAGCCTCTTCTTAAAACATTAACCTTATTAACAGTAATCAACTTTTATATCTCTGATTTAAAAATTTACACCTGGCAGAGGAAATACAGTTATAAAAAAGTTCGTGGTGATATACATTACACATAACACAAGAAAAAAATATAATTTGGGTATGACCAATTTTGGATTAAATAAGATAACGTCAAGTTATTGAATAACGGGTCTAAAGCTATGTAATAGGAAACCTCTAAAATAGCACAAGTTACCACTTCCTATTTTTACAAAAGGGTTCTATAATTGGCTAGTGTTAAATCCTTTTTGTGTTATTGATGATTATGTACATATGACAAATGTTTCTTTTTAAGTTATGTTTTTGTGTAACGATGTCATTGTCCATACGATTTAAGGCATAATGAAAATTACAATTACTTTCCTCATGATTTAATTGGTGATTTTTAGCAGTCACTGCTGTTTAGTATGTTTTTAATTTCGTGAAATGTCATTTGCGGAAGGTGTTTAGGACTGTAATGCAGCTGGATTCAGGGTATTGTTTAGACATTTCAGATGTTTACCATATATCTCGAAATATCTTATTGGCATATATAACTATAATTCCACGTCACGACAGCTCACGGGGAACCTTGGCCTACCGCCCGGCTGCTGCGTCCCCCATCTCGGTCCACTACAGACGTCATGGATGGGATGTAGTATTGGAGGGTGAGACGTGGTCAGCGCTTCGAGTCCCCCCAGCCGGTTAATGCCGCTACTTCTCCATCATGTAGCTCCTCAATTGGCCCCCCCCCAGGTACCTTACGAGGCTGAGTGCACCCGGGGCCAGGTCTCCCAGCGGGGGAAAAATCGCCACGCCAGTACTGGGGATCGAACCCAGGTCTCCCGCTAGGTAATCAGCTGCGCTACCACCGCGCTAAGGAGACGACCCTGATTGGCATATAAGACTGTAAAATAATTATTTTAGTCCTTTTCTGGCGCCTTGCTAATTTTTTACATTATTTTGCAGTGTTTTATGATAGTTTTATCACCTTTATAGGCATTTTAGCACATTTTGAGTAGATGTTTCAGCACTTTGCGGAGTTTTATGGTGCCTTACGTCTCCTTACAGATCATTAACGACTTTTAAGAGATTTAGAACTATATGTTAGTGATAAACCCTTAACAATAGGTATTTCAACCCACTTTGCATGTATTTTTTGGAAGCTCTTTAAGAACTTTATGGCAGCAACGAAGGTGTACTGACGAACATTTACTTACGTTTAGGAGCACTTTAAAGGTATTTACGACCATGTCTCCTTCATGCGGCCTTGTAGACCCATTTTCTTACGTTTGATGGTAATTTGTAACATCGTATGCTAGTTTATGTTGATTGCAGAATAAAGTTCTACATTTTTGTAGTTATTGATGCCATTGTTTCAGTGTTTGTGGCGTTCTTCACACTATTCGCTACTTTTTTTTTTTTACTTTTTTTCCGCGTGTTCATATGTTACAGCATGATGTGATTGCTTTTATGGCCTATCCAGTATTTTACAGTTACGACATATCTCTCGATAGTTTGGATCATTTATGGTTGTTTCTGAATTATGTTTCAGTATTTTGCAGTTCTTTAAGAGTCATGCTATATCCTTTATGCAAGTGCTAGCTTTGAAGCGAGCGGAATATATTTGCACAGTTTCCAGTCTTTCTTAGGTTGTAAATCTAACATAACCTTATTTTTCGTTTCTATATCTTACTCTTTGTCTTTTAGTATGATGTTCTTCTTTTTGAGGCTTACACGAAGCAGGCTCTAAGCCTTTGTTGTCGAGATGTTTATTGTTTTGTAAACATCACGATTCTTCGTCTTTTGTTGATTTTACAGCCTGTTTTCTTTTAATCGAGCCGTGTTTTTTCTAGAATTATGATTCCACCCTTTTTTCTTGTTGTTGCTCCTGTTATTGTTGAAGCATTTGGGCTTATTTTCTGAGTGCTGGTTAGTATTTTCGACTTTTTTATTTCTATTTGTTTTTATATAAAATAATTAGCATTAGAGGTAAGGCTCTTTTATCTGGGGTTGAGACACCATTATAAATTTATTGAAATGGCAGAGTTCCCGCCAACTCTCATTCTTATTGTTCTTATTCTTCTCTCTTCGTATACCATTGATAGATGCATGGGAGTGTTTGGAGTCTAAGCTTCAATTTTCTGCTACAGATAATGAGCAATGTGTGTAGCATTCTCTCATTATACGCTCACAACTTTGTAATGACCATTAACATAGGTTGATATTCCATCATCAGCAATCACTATTTTATCTTCATAAGGCGATAGAGCGAGTTTGTTGACTTTTACAGACGAAACGTTAAGCTGTTGTGATATGATCAAATTCATATGATTCTTATTATTTCGTTGCTTTTAAGATAATCTGCTTAACTGTTGAATGTGATGTAAGACTTAGTAGCCTTATACTTTTAATCTTAGTGATCGTTCCTCCATTAATATTGAGAGCATACATCTTAAGTCTCTGTCCGTCAAAATGTTGGATGATTTTTCAATTAGCATCATCTTTAAACATTCCCAGCACATTTTTGCTCTGTGTAGAGTAGTTCATGTGGCTTGCAGGGTAATCAGATGTATCTAAATGTTCAAGATCGTCCTGATATATGTCAGCGGTTGTGACACGATGAATGAAGGGGTCCGTATCCACGTACATAAGTTTCAGGTTTTCAACCCCCTAATACGGTACAAGCACATCATATTGGTATGAGTACATGAGGGTTTTTGAGATATCCAATACGCTCATTGCAATGTATACTGGCTTGTAGAATATAAACGTCCATAACGTCCTATACAAAGATACCAGGTTCGGCCCATATATGCTTCTGTCAATGAATGTCGGTTTAGTAAAAAGCTTTTCCAATATTTTCACGTTTGCGACAAGGCGTATATCTATACAATCTGGTATATTCTCTGTGGTTTTTCCAAACGTAGATTGTTGTAGAGCTTGTAAGCTCCTTTTCAAAGTAATTTCTAGTCTATTTTCGCAGCTTCTTATTAAACGCTATGTAAGGTTTTAAGCGACACGGTTGTTGAGATTGTATCACATGATGGATATTTCCCAGATGTAGTCCATGTAAGAGTGCCTGTTTTAACGTCACGTAGTGTATACATACTTGTTCCTGCTTTCAAGGTATGCAATTAGTTGTTTTACACTTTAAATTCTTTGGTTTTAGGCGCTCAGGCAAGAAAGGCAAATCATTATAAAGATCGCGAAGTTCAGTAGGACAATCCACATCAACTTCGAATATATATATATATATATATATATATATATATATATATATATCCAAGAGAATCATCTTCTTTTAGTGTTTCTATACTAATACTGTCAGGAAAAAGCCACGGTAATCCTCCATAAAGCAGTGGATGCTGCATATCCCATCCATATTGATTATTGCGCCTTCTTATGTGACAACTTGAGTTGGTTTATCAGGATCAAACTCCCCCTTGCAGGTGTTGTTAGCCTGGGCATACCGATGAGATACCTGATGCAGATTCCCCCATGAAAAGCTGGTCTTAATCTAATAACAATTCTACCTCAATTCCGGTATACAGAAGCATAGCATCCCAGGTTAGTCCTGGAGATGTAAAGTAATGTGCAGGGTCAACTTTATGAGCATTCAATGTCTGCTCTCTGAAGGCTTCAAAAAATCAGCGAGAAGAAGTAAATCTGAGCTTAAGTGTAGGTCACTGTATTCTCCCAATGTTCGGATTTTAAATTATTCCTATACATGTTTAATGTGTTCGTACTCTTGATCATAGATTTGCTCTTCTTTAGCCTATTGTAGAACGCTTCCTTTGGAGGCAAGCACGTTTCTTTCATAACATACCATGATGTGATGTAATCATAGGGATATACTCCTTTGCGTGTCACCAAACCAATCTTCTCCTCTCCAAAGTATTTGTATGTCTCAGAAAACGGTGTTAGGATTTTTGTTAGTTTATCCAAACCCTAACTGAGAAAACGGTATGTGTCCACAAAGCGAAGCTTAATATCTCGAATATGCTTCGAGGACGAAATATACTTTTCTCCTGAACACGGAATTACCTCCACTCTTTCACTTGTACAACCTAACTGTTTAATAATAAAACGAGAGTCACATCCACTTAAGTTGTGCATGAAGACAGGAATATATTTCGGTATTTTTCAGGCTACGTTACACTCATTATCTCATTATGAATACCTCCGCGAAATTCACCAGTCAAGTGGTCATGATCCCCAACTCTACAGTTTTCTTCCGAGAATTTTTATTGCACGATTAGCATTCGATAGAAGACTCGAAATCCCTCTGTTGTTGACCTGATAATTTCAGAAGTTTAGCTGATTTTTATACACTGTTAATCTTATTTACAAGAGATGTTATATAATCCATAAACTTTTCAGCAGTATCATATTCTCTCTATACATAAGCGGCATAGAAATTTCAGCCCGCAACTGTTCAACAGATGACGCGGTTTGTCGTAAACAGTGAAACTCATTGGGGAATGCTTCTGATAAGACAGGTGTGCACTTGTCCGGTATGTTTTGCTTTTTGTTCTCGAAAAAGATTCTCAAAGTTCTTGATGTATACATAGTGAAGTCTGCCATTTCCATCACCCAGCAGAACGAGGTCCCGATGATCAGGTAATTCTGTCTCCACAACCTTTATTTTAAATACTATTTTCTTTTCATCCAGTCCAAACACGTTGATAGACATATTATTTTTCTTTTCAAACGTCGGGATTTCGGACAATGGTGTACGAAACGTGATGCATTAGAAGTCATATTTTTCCTCGAGTTTCTAGATTTGCTGACACGTCGAGGATCCTTTTGAACGTATACTGCAAGGATAACATATAAAAAGCATCTCTCATCACGATGGTTCTGAGGGTTCACACACGCTTTCTTTGTTTCTATAAATGCAGGTAGAGGAAAGGGGGTTGTATTTGTTAATTCGAAGGTGTAATTCCTCCACAGCCAGCTTCGTTTAAGTTGTGTTTCCTTCATTTCAGCTTCCAGTTTCTTGAATTTCGTCTCCAGTATGTGTCCAAATCAGTTTCTAGAAACACTGCCTGATTCCTGGTTTTGGCGGTCTTCTCTGTAGTTTCTGCAGCAGTATTTGCAAATGGGCATTCTACTAACGGGTTAATCTTCACAGCTTTAGCTCGGCATTTGAACAGATTGTATAATCCTATGTTTAGCTTCCTGCAGGTAAGAAGACTTCATATCCTGCTTGAATTGCATCGGATGAGATAAGATTTCAGACGCCCTTCAACGATACCTCTTTCATGTCATACTCATTCTTCATTGTAGCCAGTAGTTGATTTCTGTTAGGCTTGGTTTATATTTTATTCAGGGGCATGCCTGAACCTCAATGCTCTCTTCCATTCTATCTGCTGCTGAAGGTTTAGGCACAGTGTTGTTTACATTCGAAAAGTTGCCGCAGCTCATTTCATGCCGTCTCTTGTTATAGCTCTTTTGAAGACTTTTGAGACACTTAATACAACTTCAGCCAGAAGTAGAGTTGGTAGACACTTTGCTGAATGTAGCATGTCTCCAATCTGAAAAATCCTTCTAAGTATGAATAAAGAGCCACCGCAACATGTTCTTGTCGCAGTTGATTCCTAGTTTCACTAAGAGGATCTGATATACTCAACTCAAAGCAAACTGGCGCAATGGAAAGCCCTCCTATTTATACCAATGGCACGGACGGATTAGAAGCTCACATCACTTGAGCCTCGCAACTTGGACTTCTTCGACGCTTACGTTGCAGGCAACAGGGACGACTGACTAACCGACCAATCCTAGCAAACAAAAAATAAACAAAAAAAAAACAAAAAAAAAACGGGATAAAACAAAAGTTACTGTCCCAGGTTTTTGTATGTTTTCTGCTGTTCGAGCTACCCACTATATTTTCGAGCCTTTAAAAAGTGAAATTATATGTCAGACGCAAGCTTTTTGTCTCTTTTAATACATTTTATAGTTTTAGTATAATTTTATGCACATAAATCCATGAATTATCATTTAATAAAGGACTAAGCAAGTGAAGTTGAACATTTATCGTTCATTTCCCGCTATTGTTTTGTATAAAAGCCGTCCGACATATTAGCGCATATGCCTTCTTTATCTAAAGCGGTTTTCATGTTTTAGCCTCCAGTCATGTTCTTCCCAGCCACTTATGTCGCTACGATACATAATCCCCTAAAAACCTCGCATCATCATGTTCAGACATGCTGTTGTTCCACACCGTCCACTACGCCCGATAGGACAGCAACTGGACCAACTGTATACACTCCCTCCACTAGTATAGGGTAACCATATTTTACATGTTTTAAGAAGTTAAATTATATGTCATTCGCATTTTTTGTATATTTTAATACCTTTTATATACGTTTATACGGATAAATCGGTACATTTACATTTAAACTAGTAGTTTACATGTAAAGTTAAAATCCTCTCATTCATTACCTGTTGTTTTTACATAAACGTTATCCAACAGCTTAGTGCAACTACCTTCCTCTAAAAACGCTGTTTTCGTCATATTTACCTTAATTTTCACTTTCCACTTATAACAATTTAGCACCCAAAGCAGCACCTAAGGCATACCCCCATCGGCTCGAGTATTATTTAATTTAGTTATATTTTCTTCAAGTTTTAGGTATTCGAAGCCTACACCATATGGATTAGGTTGTTGTATATAATTAATTCAGCTTGTCAAATGCATTTATATACGCTTTCCAGGGATTATTCAGCTTTAAAAGTTGCAGTGCATATGAAATTCAGAAGAGCCCTGTCATGAAAGGACCGGAATCGATCCGGTGTTCTTTTTATAAAGTTGTTAACCGGTTTAATAGCCCAACATTAACCCTTAATGCATACATTTATTTAAGTTATATAACGCTCTTAGTTTAGACGTTATTAAACCGAGCCCTTTCAAGACTTATAGTTTTGTATGCTAAGGGCATTAATACTCACTTTGTAATGATTATGTAAGCCTTATAGTTCAGGATTCAGCCAGAAACTTAAAAGATCATCAAAAGTTATGGATTCGAACCAAGGGCCTAGGATAACAAATTATAATTTAATCTGGTGAAGTGTAATAATAGTTACCATATAGTCTATGTACCAATATGTTAGGACTAACAGTACCTGACAAAATCAGTTGCAAGTTTTCACATTGAACCCCAGATCCTATGATAAACTGGTGTATATTTATAACATTACACTAATTCCTATAAATTGAATGCACTTTGCTCGAGTCTAAATTATTTTAGGAGATATATAAGCCTAAAAACTATATATCCACTAGGATTCGAACCTAAGCCATTTACAGCCTCAACGGCAATCGTACTTCTTCTGCAGTAAGCAGAGAAATTGTACACTCTTTACTGCATTGTTCTATCTTAAGCCATCCAGGAGAAATAAACCATTAAAATGTGTAAAGGACGTTGAAACTCCCGTATGTTATCTATGCAGATTTTGAGAATATTCTTAGTCCAAATTACTCACGCGAGTCTAATCCCGAAGCTTCTTTTACAACGTGTTATCAGAAGCATTCCCCAATTAGTTTCAATGTTTATGTCAAAATAGTGGCATTTGATGAAAAGCTGCGGACTGATTTTCCTACTGTTCCTTGTGCATACAGAGGATATGATGCTGCTGAAAAGGTTATGGATTATATAATATATCTTGTAAATAAGCAGTATATACCAATCTGCTAAACTTCTGAAATTAACGGGTCAACAACACAGGGATTTCGAGTCTTTTACCGAATACTAATTCTGTAATAAAACATTCACGGATGAAAACTGGAGAGTTAGGGATCATGACCATTTGACTGGTGAAGACTTCATAATGAGTGTAACATAGCTTGCAAAACACCGAAATATATTCCTTTCTTCATGCACAACTTAAGTGGATATGATTCTCATTTAATTATTAAACAGTTAGGTTGTACAAGTGAAAGAGTGGATGGAGGTGATTTCGTGCTAAGGAGAAAAGTGTATTTCGTCCTCGAAGCATATTCGAGATATTAAGCTTCGGTTTGTGGACACATATCGTTTTCTCAGTTAGGGTTGGATAAACTAACAAAGACCCTAACATCGTTTCCTGAGACTTGGAAATACTTTGGAGAGAAGAAGATTGGTTTAGTGACACGCAAAGGAGTATTGCCCTATGATCACATCACATCATGGTATGTTTTAAAAGAAACGTGCTTGTCTCCAAAAGAAGCGTTCTACAATAGGCTAAATGAAGAGGAAATCAATGATCAAGGCTACGAATATGCCAAAAATGCATGGGAGCAATTGACATTTGGGAGAATACAGAATACTTAACCTCAGATTTACTTCTTCTCGCTGATGTTTTTGAAACCTTCAGAGAGCAGACATTGAATACTCATAAAGTTGACCCAGCACACTACTTTATATCTTCAGGGCTAATCTGGGATGCTGTGCTTCTGTATACCAGAATTGAAGTAGAATCATTATTGGATTATGACCAGCTTTTCAAGGTGGAATCTGGCATAAGGGGAGGATTACGTCAGGTGTCTCATCAATATGCTCAGGCTAACAACACCTACATGGCAGAGTTTGATCCTGATAAACCTATTCAAGTTATCACATACAAAGACGCAATAACCAAAATGGATGGGCTATGCAGCATCCACTGCCTTAATGAGGATTTCAGTGGGTTTCTCCTAACAGAATTAATATAGAAAAACTAAAACAAGAATGTCCCCTTGGATATATATTTCAAGTTTATGTGGATTATACTGCTGAACTTCACGATCTTTATAATTATTTGCAGTTCTTGCCTGAGTGTCTGAAACCAGAGAATTCAATTGTATGGAAACTAATTGTGCACATTGGAAGCAGGAAAAAGTTTGTTGTGTATTGCATGATGTTAAAACAGGCAGCATCACATAGACTACAACTAAAAGAAATCCATCGTGTGATACAATTTCAACAGTCGTGTTGCTTAAAACTTACATAGCGTTTAATAACAAGCTGCGGCAATAGGCTAGAAATGACTTTGAAAAGGACCTGTACGAGCTCCATTGATGAAGAATGATCAAAAAGATTAAAGGTATAAAACGAAGCGCTATTAAGCATTACATCACATTCAACAGGTATGCATATTGTCTTAAAACAACGAAATAATAGGAATCATATGAATTTGATCATATCATAACAGCATAACGTTCTATCTGTAAAAGTCAACAAAGTCGCTCTATCGCCTTATGATGCTAACAGAGTGAATGCTGAAGATGGAATATCAATCTATATTTATGATCATTACAAAGTTGTGAGCGTATAGTGAGAGAATGCTACCTACATTACTCATCATCGGTAGAGTGGCAACAGAAAATTGAAGCTTAGACTCCGAACACTCCCATGCATCGAGCAAAGGCATACGAAATGAGAAGAATAAGATTAAGAATGAGAGGTGCGGGAACTCTGCCATTAGAATACATTTCTAATACCGGTCTCTAACCCAGATAAAATAGCAGAGACGCCCTACCTCTATTGCATATTATAACTTATTGCAATATAAAAAACAAATAGAAACAAAAAAGCTGAAAAGACTGATCAAAACTCAGAAAATACGCCCAACGCTTCAGCAATAAGAAAAAAAGGGCGGAATCATAATTCTAGAGAAAACACAGCTTGATTAAAAGAAAACAGGCTGTAAAATTAACAAAAGGCGAAGAATCGTGATGTTTACAAAACAATAAACACCTCAACAACAAAGGCTTAGAGCCTATTTCGTGTGAGTCTCAAAAAGAAAAACATACAAAAAGACAAATAATAAGATGTAGAAACGAAAAACAAGGTTACGTTAGATTTACAGCCTAAGAAAGACTGAAAACCGTGCAAATATATTCCGCTCACTTGAAAGTTAGCACCTGCATAAAGGATATAACATAACTCTTAAAGGACTGAAAAATAATGAAACACAATTAAGAAGAAATGACCATAATGGATCCAACAATGGAAAAATATGTCAAAATATGTCAAAACTGTAAAATAGGCCTTAAAAGCGATCACATCATCCTGGAACATACGCAAACGATATAAAACGTAGCAAATAGTGTGAAAAACACCGAAATGATGACATCAGTTACTACAAAAATGCAGAAAATTGTTGGGGAACCGACGCTAATTAGCATAAAATGTAACAAATTACCATAAACGTAATAAAAGACGCATAAAAAGACATTGCCTCAAAGAATTTTAAAGTGCTCTTAAACGTTCGAAGATGTCACCAGAGCACCCCCGTCGCTGTCATAAAGTTCTTAAAGAGCTTCTAAAAGTTCAAAGTGGCCTAAAATACATATTGCCTGAGGATGTAACACTGCTCTATAGTTCTAAATACCCTAAAAGTGGTAAATGATCTCTAAGGAGATATTAAGCGCTACAAAACACTGCAAAATGCTGCAAAATATACTCAAAATGTCCTATAATTCATATAAAGGTGACAATGCTATTATAAAACATTGCAAAATACTGTAAAATATTGGGAAAGTGCCAGAAAAGAGTAAAAATAATTGTTTTAGTGTCCTAAATACCAGTTAAACGGTGCGAGATATATGGAAAAGATCCCAAATGTCTATTCAATACCCTGAGCTGACTAACAGTCCTAAATAGCCCCCCCCCCCCAAATGGCATGGCATGACATTAAAAACATATTTAACAACACGACGAACCTAAAAATCACCATTAAAATGCTGGAGAATGTATGTGAAAGCACTACAATCACTGATAGTCTAAAACGTGCAAAAATGCCTTAAAAGTTCTACAAAGCATTAGCAAAATCTGCAAAATCAAGTAAAATATGAGCAAAACTGTCTAATAAAGGCTAAAATACCTACCTTAGAACTCTAAATACCCACAAAATGTCGTGAAATTAGTTAAAAATCCTAAAAAAAAAAAAAAAAAAAAGTCTGCTGAATACTACACAACTTGCCGTCATGGAGTCCTAAACATCGTCCAAATGACATGAAATGCCATTAAAAAGCATTAAAACAACTGGGGTAACACAAAATTATCTTATATAACCCTACGAGAAAACAGCACAATCGCTGAAAATGGTCCTAAAACGTAATAAAATGCTTATAAAGGCGTCGAAAAGCAATAGGAAACATTATGAATATTAGCAAAAAAGTCTATAAAAGCCTGAAATATTAGCTGTAGAGCGCTAAGTATCCATATAATAGATAAAATCAGTTGAAAAGAACAACAATATGTCGCATATTCTCTAGCACTCGAAAACCTAGAAAGGACCTATAAATGTTCTGTACACAATCGAAACGCTGCAAAATAATAATAATAATAATAATAATAATAATAACAATAATAATATTAATAATAATAATAATAATAATAATATTAATAATAATAATAATAATAATAATAATAATAATAATAATAATAAAAGCTTTTGAGACATCACCCCCACAATACAAAGAATAGATAAAAACTGTTATAATTCTAAGAAAAACCTTTAAAATAACAGAGAAACAGCGCAGAGGATCTTAAAAAATCAACATAAGGACTGGAAAATTCCCTTAATACTCTGAGTATAGTTTACAACCCCCCTCCTTGTATGAGATCCTTGAATTCTATATCCTTACCATGTATGCTCACGCAAGAGTATACACCATCCTTGTGTTCCCTGTCGTTACCATGTATGCTCACGCAAGGGTATACACCCTCCTTGTGTTCCCTGTCTTTACCATGTGTGCTGACGCAAGGGTATACACCCTCCTTGTGTTCCCTGTCTTTACCATGTATGCTAACGCAAGAGTATACACCCTCCTTGTGTTTCCTGTCTTTACCATGTATGCTCACGCATGAGTATACACCCTCCTTGTGTTCCCTGTCTTTACCATGTATGCTCACGCAAGAGTATACACCCTCCTTGTGTTCACTGTCTTTACAATGTATGCTCACGCAAGGGTATACACCCTCCTTGTGTTCACTGTCTTTACCATGTATGCTCACGCTAGAGTATACACCCTCCTTGTGTTCCCTATCTTTACCATGTATGCTCACGCTAGAGTATACACCGTCCTTGTGTTTCCTGTCTTTACCATGTATGCTCACGCATGAGTATACACCCTCCTTGTATTCCCTATCTTTACCATGTATGCTCACGCAAGAGTATACACCCTCCTTGTGTTCCCTATCTTTACCATGTATGCTCAAGCAAGAGTATACACCCTCCTTGTGTTTCCTGTCTTTACCATGTATGCTCACGCATGAGTATACACCCTCCTTGTGTTCCCTGTCTTTACCATGTATGCTCACGCAAGAGTATACACCCTCCTTGTGTTCCCTGTCTTTACCATGTAAGCTCACGCAAGGGTGTACACCCTAGTTGTGTTCCATATCTTTACCATGTATGCTCACGCTAGGGTAAACACCCTCCTTGTGTTCACTATCTTTACCATGTATGCTCACGCAAGGTGATACACCCTCTTTGTATTCCCTATCTTTACCATGTATGCTCACGCTAGGGTATACACCCTCCTTGTGTTCCCTATCTTTACCATGTATGCTCACGCAAGGGTATACACCCTCCTTGTGTTCCCTATCTTTACCATGTATGCTCACGCAAGGATATACACCCTCCTTGTATTCCCTATCTTTACCATGTATGCTCACGCTAGAGTATACACCCTCCTTGTGTTCCCTATCTTTACCATGTGTGTTGACGCAATGATATACACCCTCCTTGTATTCCCTATCTTTACCATGTATGCTCACGCAAGGATATACATCCTCGTTGTATTCCCTATCTTTATCATGTATGCTCACGCAAGGATATACATCCTCCTTTTATTCCCTATCTTTACCATGTATGCACACGCAAGGATATACACCCTCCTTGTATTCCCTACCTTTACCATGTATATTCAGCAAGGGTATACTTCCTCCTTGTGTTCCCTATTTTTACCATGTATGCTCACGCTAGGGTATACACCCTCTTTGTATTCCCTTACTTTACCATGTATGCTCACGCAAGGGTATACTTCCTCCTTGTGTTCCCTATTTTTACCATGTATGCTCACGCTGGGATATACACCCTCCTTGTATTCCCTATCTTTACCATGTATGCTCACGCAAGGATATACTTCCTCCTTGTATTCCCTAACTTTACCATGTATGCACACGCAAGGATATACACCCTCTTTGTATTCCCTTACTTTACCATGTATGTTCACGAAAGGGTATACCTCCTCCTTGTGTTCCCTATTTTTACCATGTATGCTCACGCTAGGGTATACACCCTCCATGTGTTCCCTATCTTTACCATGTATGATCACGCAAGGGTATACACCCTCCTCGTGTTCCCTATCTTTAGCATGTATGCTCACGCGAGGATATACACACTCCTTCGATACCCTATCTTTGCCATATATGCTCACGCAAGGGTCCACGCGGCCGTCCTTGTATTCCCTATCTGTACCATGTATGCTCACGCTAGAGTTAACTCCCTCCTTATATTCCCTATCTTTACCATGTATGCTCATGCTAGAGTATACTCCCTCCTTGTATTCCGTTTCTTTACCATGTATTCTCACGCTAGAATATACTCCCTCATTTTATTCCCTATCGTTGCCATGCATGCTCACGCTAGAGTATACACCATTCCTTGCTTACCGTATCTTTACCATGTATGCTCACGCTAGAGTATACACCATTCCTTGCTTTCCCTATCTTTACCATGTACGCTCACGCTAGCGTATGCTGCCTCCTTATGTTCCCTATCTGTAGATGTATCCTCACTTAAGTATACTCACTGCTTATGTTCCCGACCTTTACCATGTATGCTCACGCTAGAGTATACTCCCTCCTTATGTTCCCTATCTATACCATGCATGCTCACGCTATTGTATACTCCCTACTAATGTTCCCTAGCTTTACTATGTATGCTCACACTAGAGTATACACCGTCCTTGTGTTCCCTATCTTTACCATGTGTACTCACGCAAGGGTATACACCCTGCTTGTGATCCCTATCTTTACCATGTATGCTCACGCTAGGGTATACATCCTCCTTAAGTACCCTAGCTTTACCATGTATGCTCACGGTAGGTTATACACCCTTCTTGTGTTCCCTATCTTTACCATGTATGCCTACGCAAGGGTATACAACCTCTTTGTATTCCGTATTTTTACCATGTATGCTCACGCTAGAGTATACTCCCTCCTTATGTTCCCTATCTATACCATGCATGCTCACGCTATTGTATACTCCCTACTAATGTTCCCTAGCTTTACTATGTATGCTCACACTAGAGTATACACCGTCCTTGTGTTCCCTATCTTTACCATGTGTACTCACGCAAGGGTATACACCCTGCTTGTGATCCCTATCTTTACCATGTATGCTCACGCTAGGGTATACATCCTCCTTAAGTACCCTAGCTTTACCATGTATGCTCACGGTAGGTTATACACCCTTCTTGTGTTCCCTATCTTTACCATGTATGCCTACGCAAGGGTATACAACCTCTTTGTATTCCCTATCTTTACCATGTATGCCTACGCAAGGGTATACATCTTCCTTGTATTTCCTATCTTTACCATGTATGCTCACGCTAGAGTATTCACCCTCCTTATTTGGCTTTCTTTACCATGTACGCTCATGCAATGGTATACACCCTCCTTGCATTCCCTATCTTTACCATGTATGCTCACGCCAGAGTATACATTCTCCTGGTATTCCCTATTCTTAACATGTATGCTCACGCTAGGCTATACACGCTCCTTGTGTTCCCTATCTTTACCATCTATGCTCACGCTAGAGTATACACCCTCCTTGTGTTCCCTATCTTTACCATGTATGCTCAGAAAAGGATATACATCCTCCTTGTATTCCCTGTGTTTACCATGTATGCTCACGTAAGGGTATACACCCTCCTTGTGTTCCCTAACTTTACCATATATGCTCACGGAATGGTATACACCCTCCTTGTGATCACTATCTTTACCATGTATGCTCACGCAAGGGTATATACTATCCATGTGTTCCCTATCTTTACCACGTATGCTCACGAAAGGGTACACACCGTCGTTGTGTTCCCTATCTTTATCATGTGTGCGCACGAAAGGTTATGCACCCTCCTTGTGTTCCCTATCCCTACCATGTAGGCTCACGCAAGGGCATACACCGTACTTGTACACCCTATCTTTACCATGTATGCACACGCAAGGGTATACACCCTCCTTGTGTTCACTATCTTTACCATGTAAGATCACGCAAGGGTACACACCCTCCTTCTGTACCCTATCTCTACCATATCTATTAACGCAAAGGTATACACCCTCCTTGAGTTCCCTATCATTACCAACTATGCTCACCCAAGGGTGTACACCCTCCTTGTGTTCCCTATCTTTACCATGTATGCTCACTCTAGAGTATACACCTTCCTAGTTTTCCCAATCTTTAACATGTATGCCCACGCTAGAGTATACACCCTCCTTCCATTCCCTATTTTTACATGTATGATCTCGCAAGGGTATACACCGTCCTTGCATTCCCTATATTTACCATCTATGATCGCGCAAGGGTATACACACTCCTTGTGTTCCCTTTCTTTGCCAAGTATGATCACGCTTGGGTATACACCCTCCTTGTGCTCCCTATTTTTACCATGTATGCTCGCGCAAGGGATTACACCCTCCTTGTGTTCCCTATGTGTACCACATATGCTCACGCTATGGTATACAACCTCTTTATGTTCCCTAGCTTTACCATGTACGCTCACGCTAGGGTATACACCCTCTTTGTGTTCCCTATCTTTATCATGTATGCTCACGCAGGGGTATACAACCTCCTTGTATTCCCTATCTTTACCATGTATGCTGACGCTAGAGTATACACCCTCCTTATTTGCCTATCTTTGCGATGTACGCTCACACAAGGGTATACACCCTCCTGGTATGCCCTATCTTTACCATGTATGCTCAGGCTAGGGTATACACCCTCCTTGTATTCCCTATCTTTACCATTTATGCCCAGGCCAGGGTATACAACTTCGTTGTGTTCCCTATCTTTACCATTTATGATCACGCAAGGGTATACACACTCCTTGTGTTTACTATCTTTACCAAGTATGCTCACGCTAGAGTATACACCCTCCTTGTGTTCCCTATATTTACCATGTATGCTCACAAAAGATTATATACCCTCCTTGTATTCCCTGTCTTTAAGTGGTATGCTCATGCAAAGGTATACACCCTCCTTGTGTTCCCTATCTTTACCATGTATGCTCATGGAAGCGTATACAACCTCCTTGTGTTACCTATCTTTACCATTTATGCTCAAGCAAGAGTGTACACCCTCCTTGTGATCCCTACCTTTAGCATGTATGTTCACTCAAGGGTATACACCCTCCTTGTGTTCCCTATCTTTACCATGTATGCTCACCAAGGGTATACACGCTCCTTGTGTTCCCTATCTTTACCATGTATGCTCACGCAAGGGTATACATCTTCCATGTATTCCCTAACTTTACCTTGTATACTCACGCTAGAGTATTCACCCCTTCTTATTTGCCTATCTTTACCACGTATGCTCACGCAAGGGTATACACCGTCCGTGTGTTCCCTATCTTTACCATGTATGCTCACGCTAGAGTATACTCCCTCCTTATGTTCCCTAGCTTTACCATGTATGCTCACGCCAGAGTATACTCCCTCCTTATGCTCCCTATCTTTACCATGTATGCTCACGCTAGAGTATACTCCCTCCTTATGTTCCCCAGCTTTACCATGTATGCTCAAGCTAGAGTATACTCCCTCCTTATGTTCCCTATCTTTACCATGTATGCTCACGCTAGAGTATACTCCCTCCTTATGTTCCCTGTCTTTATCATGTATGCTCTCGCTATTGTAGGTACTCTCCTTATGTTCCCTATCTTTACCATGTATGCTCACGCTAGAGTAGGTACCCTCCTTATGTTCCCTATCTTTACCATGTATGCTCACGCTAGAGTAGGTACGCTCCTTATGCTCGCTATCTCTACCATGTATTTTCACGCTAGAGTAGGTACCCTCCTTATGTTCCCTATCTTTACCATGTATGCTCATACTAGCGTATACACCCGCCTAACATTATCTATCTTTACCATGTATGCTCAGGCAAGGGTATACACCGTCCTTGTATTCCCTATTTTTACCATGTATGCTCACGCTAGAGTATACGCCCTTCTTATTTGCCTATCTTTACCATGTATGCTCACGTAAGGGTATACATCTTGCTTGTATTTCCTATCTTTACCATGTATGCTTAGGCTAGAGTATGTACCCTCCTTATGTTCCCTATCTTTGGCATATATGCTCACTCCCTGCACCAGCTCTCGCCTATTTAACTACTCTTCATGAAAAGGAAATATACTGAGTGTTTCAAAAATACGGGACATAGTTTGAGGTGTGTATTTCCCACATGAAGACAGTCAAAATAGTTCATTATAACATGTGTCCGAAAATGCTTCATTTCCGAGTTATGGCCTTTACAACATTGAAAGTCCCACCTGTAGACAATCAAAATAGTTCGTGTCCGGAAATGCTTCATTTCTGAGTTATGGTATGCACAACATTGGAATTCACTGGAACGTTTTTCTTTCCGCAGGTCTTTGCCGTCAAAGCAGACATTAGGAGGGCGCTCTGATAGTTCATTCTGAGGAAGGTGACATTCAGTGTTCTTTAGGTGTTAAGACTGTGCGTCATGTAGTCAAATCAAGTGCTGGCAGAGATACACTTCATTTACGGTAAGGCGGACGGCACTGCTGCGCTGGCTCGTCGTTTGTACCAGGACAGGTACCCACAGCGAAAATGTCCATATCGGAAGACATTTGTACGTCTCCATTCCCGTCTGTGCGAGTATGGAACATTCACCTCTCCTGGTTTGGGAAGGGGACGACCAAGATCTACAACTCCAGAAGTGCAGGAGGAGATTCTGTAAGCTGTGGACAGGACTCCATCTATCAGCACAGGACGGTTAGCGTTGCAAGTCAATGTTCCTCATACGACTGTCTGGAGACTGTTGAACGAGTATCAATTGCATCCTTATCATTTGCAACGTGTACAGACCCTGTCACCAGCAGATTACCCTGCACGAGTTAGGTTCTGTCAGTGGTTCTTGCAGCAGTGTGGTGTAAATCCGAACTTTTCTGCCGTCGTATTATTTATAGATGAAGCACAGTTCACAAGAGATGGCATAACAAATTTCCACAGTCAGCATCTATGGTCGCATGCAACTGTTGTATCTCATCACCAGGTGCGGTTCTCCCTCAATATGTGGGCCGGTATCATTGGTGATCGATTAGTTGGACCCCATGTACTTGTAAACAGACTTACGGTGCAGGCGTACACAAACTTCCTGGAAAACACCATACCTGACGTTTTCGAAGACACTCCACTGATCAATCATCAACACATTCACTTCTTGCATGATGGCGCTCCTTAACACTCCAGTCTTACGGCTCGCCGGTACTTGAATCGAAGGTTTCCTGATCGATGGATAGGTAGAGGTAGCTCCATTGCTTGGCCTCCACGCTCACCTGATCTGAACCCTCTCGATTTCTACTTGTGGGGCCATTTAAAATCATTGGTTTATTCGTCTCCGGTGCCGGATTTGGAATCCCTTCGGAATCGAATTGTGGCAAGTTGTGAGGACATACGCAATACTCCTGGAGTTTGGGATCATGTTCGGAAGTCAATGAGACATCGATATGGGGTCTGTATTCAAGCAGGAGGTGGACATTTTGAACATCTTCTGTAATGACAACAACCTGCGGAAAGAAAAACGTTCCAGTGAATTTCAATGTTGTGAAGGTCATAACTCGGAAATGAAGCATTTCCGGACACATGTTATAATGAACTAATTTAACTGTCTACATGTGGGAAATACATACCTGAAATTATGCCCCGTATTTTTGAACCAGCCTGTATAAGCTTTACTCACTAGAACTATGGGTAATACGAAAATGTTGTTATTTCTTTGGAATTGGGTAAGCCCATATTCGTGAAATTGGGAAATTCCGTTAGTTCAGAGAGCTTCACATTATTAGATTTTAGAACACCTCGCAAACTCTTTAGATCTGGTGAAAGAGTGTTCCTAGAAACGATGCTAGACCTGTAGTTGAGGGCTGTTGCACACATTCATTACAGTTATTATGAGTATGGTTTTCTTTAACAGTTCCTTTTCCAAAAAGTTAGTTGTAAGAGGCGATTTTCGCTGTTGCAAAAGTGCATGACTGTCTTATGCTTGTCCGAAATATGAGTATGAGACAGGTGGTGCCACGTATACAATCAAACTTAGCTTGTTTGGTGCTTTTAAATGCTACCGGCATAGGGATTTCTATAGTTTATTAACCAGTTTTCACTGTTTTTAGGGCTGATGCTTATGTATTAACCACAAGATTCTCATTTTCCATTTTCTCAGTCACTTTCACTTCCGTTATCCATCACGTTCGCCCGCGTGCTCTCTCTCTCTCTCTCTCTCTCTCTCTCTCTCTCTCTCTGTCTCTCTCTCTCTCTCCTCTGTGGTGTTATGTAAGTCAGTATTAATAAAACCTAAAATACAAGTAAAGTCCTCGACAGAAAGGAAACTTGTGTCTATGCTGATTACACTGTAATGGTAAGACGTCTGCATACATATATAGCAATAATAAAATATTTTTATAAACTCCAACCGAAAATTTGCGCATATAGTTTGCTTGAAATATCATGATTGTGGCATTAATTTGCAAACTTAAGCAGACATATTTCGGTTTATTTATTTTGCAGCTCCTTTGGAAAAATAAGACGCCATTGTTATTTTTCGGGTGGTACATAAGTTTATATTAAGCTTTATAGCAATCGTTTATTGTGATACACTGCACGCGCAAAGCGCACAGATTTACAAGGCGACGTTTTATTTTTAAATTACGAAGATTATTAATTAGTAAGGGTTTATTAAATTTAATACTGAGAATGACATTGCTATGATTTTTATGGGCTAATCTTTTTATTCTTTCAGAAGTACTTTTTGTTAAGAAGCGTCGCGTACATTTTTATTATATGTAAAGAAGAATGACGAGATAAGAAGTTGAACGTTGCAGTAATTTGTGACATTTGCAACTTTATTTGAAAACCTGGCTATGGAAGATATCTTAGGTACACATAACACTTGTTGTAGCATAGAGGACTGATGCATTTGCTTTTCAGGGGTTCAGAATCTTTACACATATTTATATATATATATTTTTTTTAATTTTCCTTTCTTCAAAAACCAGAAGGCAATTGTTAAAGGTTGTTAACCTCCACTAATAATTCTGAATTATTATATAAATCTATTTGCTGCATTTTCCTACCGAAAATATTCTAGTAAAGTCATGCATCTACGAATCTACGGATCCCTTTTGCTTTCTCTAGCTACTACGTATAATTTACATAGTAGATAGAAAAGTGTTGGAATTCACCCAAAAATTTGAAACTGCAATTTCACCTAAAATATATGTTTTGAATTAAAAAAATTATAGATAATACCCTTAGAAAAGAAGATGTGTGTGCTTGTGTGTGTGTGTGTGTATAGACAGTATTAATCATAACAAAACATGTCAAATACCAAAAGTTATTTTGACAGTGCCGTCCTTGAGGCCGGTTTTGCACCTTGATATATGAGTCAGTGGAGTTGGAGAACCTTGGAATGTGGTAAACGCGGAAGCTAACCGCCGGTAACCAGAAGTCTTGGAACGTGAGATATCAGCCGCCACATACTAGAATCCTCCAGAAGCTTCGGCTTCTACAATTTTTCAGAAGGTTCTGTGACGTCATTTAGCTATAAAAATAGGAAGACTTTCAAGGGTGTAGTCAATCATGCCTGACTGGAGTGTTAGCGCGCAGTGACGTGCAGCGCCGCCAGTGACAAACATGGCAATTGTCTATATGATGAAAGTCGGGAGAATTCTTTGCAACAGTGAATTAAAAGCTTTATTTGTAACCCAAATTACAGTAATTAAGACATTTGTTATATTCTATCGATATTTGTTATCTTCCAAGAATGTGACAGGAAGATTTTCTGGAAAATCCCCGTCCTATATACCCTTTATGTGAAACATTTTTGGAAATGTTTCATTTTCTAAGCATTTTGATTAAAATGTCATTTATTATGGATATTTACATGGCGAATAAAATGTATATCCTGAATTTCTTGGGAATATGTCCTAAAGTCTGCATGACTTTGCATAATTGTTAAATCGTAACAAGTAGACCAAAACTTACTACACAAAATAGTAAATCTGGCTAAAACACACAATTTATATCATATTCAGCTAGTTATAAGGCTGACCATTTCCGAGATATGCGCTGGAATTGGTTTAAAATTTAAAATACTTAACATTTCCTCAAACGGGAAGTTCTCATCCGTATCACATCCATTTAGCTTTACTCCTGGCTATTGAAAGACAACAAAATGTAAGTTTATAAATAACTTCCAAAAGGTGTCACTATCGCTTTAGCCTAGTTTACTTCCCTTATACTTATAAGGAACTAAGAACAAGATTACTCCAGGTAATGCTTATCTTGAGTAGCATGAAGTAAATAAAAGAAGGGTATTTGGTGAAATAGTTTGTTTTCAGATAGAAAAAGTCACGTGATGTAACATATCAGATGCTTTGCTAAGATTGGATGATTCATTTTTTACACATTGGTTTCTGCTAACGAAAAATATTTGGCCGAATTTATGTACGATGCATTTGGTGAATTTCTTTATACAGAAATTAATGTGGGTCACTAGATCTCCCCTATAACATAGAGCAAATTGGTGATAGGAGAATTGGGAAACGTTACCGTAATGTCCGTAATACTAGGAATAAAATATTGCAACAAGCAATAAAGTCCACGTTGATGCAACATGTCCTCAGCTTTGCATAGTATGACTAGCATGCTGCAACGCGTATAAAAATAACTTGATAAACGTAGGTGTTGAGGCACATAAAACGTTTTAGAGCTCAAATGCAGCGAGGACATAATGGCTGATTAACATAGCGAGCTGTTGGAATTCTAAGCCAACGGAATGCCTTGGAAGATGAATACTGTGTGTGAACAAAAGCTACAATAATAATCGTTTTCTGAAAATATCGTAAAGTTATTTCCTTGGCCCCGCAGGGGGTGGTTTTGAAATGTCTAAGGTAGCCTCTTTGTTTTGTATAAACATTCGAGGTATTCGAGGCCGCAAGGGAAATGCCGAGGATACTGGGACAGGCTACTAGGTATTTATATACTGCTAAGTCATGGGTTCATCTACCGATTATGGGATCGACATAGACACCAGATTTGTTTCAATGTGCACTATATAGTTTAGTAGAACCTTAGGCTCTGGTGTCTTTTACAAGCAGTTTATAAAATATTTACTTAGTTTAGGCCACGTGACCCCATCAAATAAAGACGGAAACTAAGACAAAAATTTTATGTGTATCATTCACAGACTTTCTCTACATCTCTGCAACAAACTATTCTTAAAAACCTTATACTTCTATTTACTTCATGCTAATCAGAAAAAAATAGCAGGCATAGTCTTAATACTTATTTCCTTGTAAGTAGAAGCGAAATAAGGGAGTACCATAAGTTAAGGTGATAGTCAAAAGCTGGTTGTTATATCACTGAAGTTCCTCTGTTTGTATGGGTAGCAGTTGACAAATTCTGTATGAGAAAAGTATAACTTTTTCAAAGCAGAAACCAAAAACATAGAATGTCTAAAAAACGAGGAACTCCACGAAAGAAATGTATATAACATAAATTGTATGCTTTAACGTACTCTACATTTCTCGTGCAGTAAGTTTTTGTCCATCTCTTACGGTTTAGCAGTTATTCAAAATTCCGTAAAATTCATCCAGAATAAAGTACTCTTCATAGGCTATTCCCAGACAATTTAAGATATATATTTTATTTGCTAGGTAAATATCGTTAATATACGAAATTTTAATCAAAATCGTTAGAGCCATTTTTGAGAAACTCAAAATTTTCGAAAAAAGTTCCATGTAAAGGGAAGTTGTGTGTGGGGGATTTTTCTCAAAATCTTCGTATCGCATCCTGGAAAATACTAAACTTAAGTACCAAGTTTGGAATTTTACCGACTTTTCGTTTTTGCCTTTCCTTTTAGATAAAAGGGGCCCTAAAACATATATTTCCGGTGAAACCTCGGTATCGAATTTTTGGGTGGAGTGCAATATCTTCTCTATACACTATGTACATAGTGTGAATAGAGAACGTAAAAAGGAAGGAGAAAAAGGATACAAATGAGAAAACACTAAGTACGTAATATATTAAATAAATAACAAAAAAATCTGATGTGTACCATTCACATGACTTTCTCTACATCTCTGCAACAAATTATTGATAAAAAGCTTATGCTTCTATTTACATCCTGCTACTCGAGAACAAATTAGCAAAAATAGTCTTATTACTTGTTTCCTTGTAAGTAGAAGCGAAATAAGGGAGTACCATAGGTTAAAGTGATAATCAAAAGCTGGTTGCTATGTGACTGAAGTTCCTTTCTTTATATGGACAGGAGTTAACACATTGCTGTATAAGAAAAGTAAGTTTTTCATAGCTGAAACCAAAAACAATGAATATCTCAAAAACGACCAACTCTACGAAAAAAATGTATGTAACATAAATTGTGTGTTTTAACTTGCTCTAAATCTCTTGTGTAGTAAGTTTTTATCTAAGTCTTACGGTTTAGCAGTTATGCCAAATTCCGTAAAATTTGTCCAGAATAAGGTAATCTCCCGAGGCTATTCCAGAAAATTCAAGATATACATTTCAAAATTTTCGAAAAACGTTCCATGTAAATGGTAGTTTGGGGTGAGGGGATTTTTCTCAAAATCTTCGTGTTGCATCCCTGGAAGATACTAAACTTAAATACAAAGTTTGTATTTTACCGGCACACGGACACACGGACACATGGACACACTGACACACACACGGACCTATTTGTGAAAATGCTTTTTTTAGATATAAGGGACCCTAAAACATATATTTCCGGTGAAATCTCGACATCAAGTTTTTGGGTGGAGTGCTACACCTTCTCTAAACACTATGCACATAGTGCGTGTAGAGAAAGTAATAAAGATAAAACAGTTTAAATGCATCGTGAATTTTTATGGCAAACGAGAGAAAGCGAGACAGGAACAAATTAAGGATATTTGGTGTCTTGATTTTTCAGTAAACACTAACCTTTATTTTGAACTATTTAGGTACAATAGGCATGCTCAAAGGCAACTCTGACGACAAAACTCGTTTCCCAAAACTCCTATCAAGGTGGAGAAATGTTGGTGAGCTGCAAATACCGTCATATATGCGTACAGTGCTCGGTAGCGAATGTTCTGTTATTAAGCAAATATAAACAGAATTTTAGCCTCCAAGGAGCTGAAGCATCGTTTTATAAAGTTTTCAGGTGCTCTACACGAACTGAAAATGGAATTAATTTCCTTACCAAGTTATTTGAACATAAATTGTTCCAAAGGAAGAGGTCCAGAGATATTTAAATATTGTTAAAGGATTTATTTTCCATATTGCGAATATTTCTATTACATTTAGGGACAATGTTTTCTCCATATACATTTGCGAGCAAAGTTTCTCTAAAATAAATTCTAATGAAAACGAGCGTCACCGAGCGACGATTGTTTGATTCATTTATTAAGCCCCTGTACATTATCCTTAGCAGCAGACATTAATGAACTCTTCCAACGAATAGCATATCTTTGAAGTAAAGATAAAAAGGAAAACACTAAGTGTGACCCTGTGCTCAAACATTAAACTTTGTTGCATAGCGGCATACCCCAATGGTTCACAAGAAGTGGAATGAATTACGAAGTGGGTACAACAGAGCATAATTAGATTATTTACGAGAAAACACCGAAAATTGCTAGAATGCCATTTTTCTAAAAACAAATTAAATGTATTTAATCTGACAGGTACGTCCATATATTTGGCGAGTTGATTGTTATGTGGTTCGTTATGCTCTGTTAGTTTATTATCTAATTATTGGCAATTAAATATTTCGTTCATCCAAAAATTAATTTGACAAGAGAATATTCCCGGGCTATGATTTTTTACGATTTCAAATGGTCATTAGTGTATAAACAATGTGAAGAACAGCTTGGTACAGCAAATTGAAAAGAGATTGTATTTTTCTTAGTCATGAGTTTAGTAAAGGCTGCTGTTGCTGACGAAAGTATTGCCATTGTTCGAGCTATGCTTGAGGAAAATCCTCAGAAATCTTATGGGCATCATTATCATTAGTATAAATCAAATACAAAATAGTTTATATATACAGTTATTTAAATTTTATATAAGCTGACTGCGGATCAATTACTGACTGTATGAGTAACATATTGCTATGTGCAAAAAAAAAAAAAAAAAAAAAAAAAAAAAAAAAAAAAAAAAAAAAAAAAAAAACTACACAAAATCCAAGATTTACTTCAAATTTGGTTTGGAATGCAGTTATTTGTGATGAATTTTGGATGTATTGTTATGATCCTGAAAAGCAAGGCAAGGTAACGAACGGGTCTTTCGAAACAGAACCTTAGCCTGCAAAAGTCCAACAAATTCACAGTGCTGCTATGAAGAAGGTTAGTAGTGTTGTTTTTTCTGAAACGGACCATATTGCTACTATAGCATTAAAACATAGACATACCGTTACTGGCAATGGTACAAAATGTCTCTTTACCGCAAGGTTTTGAAAAAGTTCATGAAAAACACTCAAAGGAAAAGTAATGTTAAATAATGATGACGCATTCAGCAAAATTAATAGCTGATTATGTGGATGCTCTAAAGATCAACATAGTGGATCGTGCGCCATAAAACCTTGACTTAACAGCTTGTATTTTATTTTTGTTTCAAAAAATTAAAGATAAAATGAGCACAACCTACCTTTTTTGCATAAAGTGAAGCAGTAGAACATTATAAAATCCTGGTTCTGATGTGTCTCGGAAAGATTGGCAATATTGTTTTAGGAGCTGGTTTCGTCGAGTGCAAAAATTCATTGAAGATAAGGGGGGACTTTCTAAAAAGAATAATACCATTTAATTTTTTTTAAAATTAACCCTTATTTGATTTTCTAAAATGTTCAGCTTTGTCATGGTATGCTCAAGTGGGTGTGCCTCTATTTTATTATTATTATTATTATTATTATTATTATTATTTGTGACGTTTCCAGTTTCTACTATCACTGCATAAGTTTTCACTGCAGCAACTTCACTAACGTGATCTAGATGAAATTTTCACTCAGTACTCACTGTCAATCCACTTTACTAACATGTAGTGACGTAACAAAACACGCAAAAATAGTATATTTTGGATGGTTCACCCCCTGGGGAGTCACGTTAATCTCTCGTTGTAGTAGCATGTTACTATGGCAACCTCACTCGGTTAACGTACTCTCTGCACCACCAGAAACATACCTACCTATTCACTAGCTACTTCCGGAACATATAACCTTAGAAAATTTTCACAGTATATTGTACAATGTCCTGCAAGCTCCATAAAACTTCTCGTGTGAGAACGCCATTCAGTCCTGTCATTTCTTCCCCGGTCAGTTGGTGCCTTTTAACAGAGGCGAGTAGCTACTTTCATAATAATAATAATAATAACAACAATAACAATAATAATATTATTATATCTTTAACTAATGTTGCTGCAATCGGAGCAGCGTAGAGGTCTTAACTAAACCCACATGCTCAGGGATCGATGATGCTCAGGGAAGAAAGTTGGATGTACATAGTTACTGGCAACTTGACGTTTTTATAGATAGCTTTTAGCACCACAATTACATTACGGAGAAAAGTATTTAAATCTAACGAATAGAAATGTATATAATTTTTTTGTCAGCGGATTCAATATGACGCAGTAATAGATATACCCTAAGAAACAGAACTGCACAATAAAATCAATAGGCCGTTTTCTCTGTATATATGCGCAGCGATTATCAAATAATATCAATACTAATAGCAGCATATTTATTTAATTATATCAGTATTGAAATGTACAGGTCTTTTATACATAGCAAGTAATGATGTTAAAAGCAGAATTCTAGAGATTATACGTTTCTTTGGTTTAAAATTTCGCGCCAACCTGGTTCTTCCAGAAGATTCATTCGCCAGTCTAGTTGCACTCGTCTGTCAGGTGCTCCAATGCTTCTTCTGTCTCTCTGCACATTCTGCATTTGCTTTCGTGTTGTTGTCCGGAGCCGTAGCTTCAGTTCCTTACTTCAGTTTAACTCGTGTCCTCTTCTGCTCTGTCACTTCTGCTTTTATACTTCTAATCCTCTTTTACATTTGCCATTACAATATCCCCTCAATGTTGTTGTGCCTCTCCGAAGTAGCTCTGTGAGTGAAGGATTCTTTTGTTGAGTACGTATTTTGTTTTCAAAGGAAAAGTTAGTTTGGGCCTAAAGCAGTTTTGTGAATGTAAGAATAAATATTTCTGTAATTACTATTGCTGTGAAAAAGAACCAAAATGCGCAATTTATTTGTATAGAAACCATTAATTAAAATAACCACTGAACAGCATAGCATGTAGTAAGGCAGAAAAAACTGAGCAGTGCTGGCATATTTATGAGGTGTATTTTTACTTTCTCAAGCACGTATCTACTATATTTCACCCACCGCGCGATGTGCCAGCTAATGCTCAGGCGTTCTTCCATAGGTGGTATGAGAATAAAATGTGTAATATGCTTCCCTTGCCTATGTATTCAAGTGGGCATGCCACCAATCATTGACCTCGCAGTTTTGGAAACCAATATTTCAGTTAAACTGACGGGAAATTATTGCAAATCCAACTTCAATACACTTTTAGAAAATGTGTTTGGATTAAATAGTGGACCTGAAGTAAAAGCTCTCTTTGTTTACAAAGTTTAATCAGCAGCAAGTGTATGCCTGCGGCTGGACTAGCCCCAGTACTTAAAAAGCTTGGAGGTGGATGGAATCCCGTGTAAAGCATGTGTTTATTTTTTATTTATTTATTTTTTATATAATCATTTTTTCGTGATCTCAACAAAATATAAATGTGACAGATTAAGAGAGAATTTTTCTAATAAAACTTCTCCTATAGAACAGTAAATTACATGGTTAATTTTGTTTAGTTTTGTTTCGCATAGAGATGTAATATTTGCCGCCGTCTTACGAACGCTGTAAAACGCCTACCTGAACAGTACTCTCAACATCAATATTTTCCCTTAAATACGCAAAAGCATCTGTCTGTAAATCTCGAATACTATTATTAGGTTAAAGGATTTCTTTCGGCCATGCATTGTTAATGCTTATATTGGCTTACAAAAGATATAAGGAAAAATGTATATCTGCTTCAAGTTGAGTGTTTCGCTAGTTAGGAAGTAGATTGAAATGTTTTGTCCTAAAAGCGCTATCAAAATTCACATAGGAGTTTGAGTAGGCATATATAAAAGTATTGTGAAATACAAGTTGGCATATTTTAAGCCTGATTTTATGCTATTCTTCCCTTTCTAAGCATGCATACAGGCTAGCCATTTAACCTGATCATATAACTTTTGAATCCAAATAAACTGGGAAACATCATCAGCAAAAAAGACGACTGAATGCTTGTAGGATGTTTACTAATGAAATACCATTAATATTGTTTTATATCAAATTCTAATATCTACACTGTTGAAAAATGACATACTTATAAGGTAGTGTAGTAATGGGGAGACATATTCCTTATCATGTGTTTCTACTTCCATTGCTGCTGACGTCAATTTTTCAGTGTTTCAATATTTGCCTGAGAAAGGTCTCAAACAAATAATGATCAATCCAATTTCTTCCTGACTTGAAAGCCATGCATTTTAAATGTGCTATAATATAAGACTTCCCGCTTGAGAAAAGTTTAATTAGCTTAAAACTGAAACCAATAACATGAAATATCTCAGAAACGATTAACTGTACAAAAATGACATAATACATGACATAAATTGTGTGTTTTAAAGAAATCTACATTTTTTTGTAGTAAGTTTTTTCTATCTGCTACCAGTTATATAAATGTTATACAAAACTCCTCGAGAATGAGGACTTCAGAGCCTATTGCAAATAGCTCAAGATAAACGTTTCATTTGTTATAAAATATATTAAGTGTGTAGTATTTCAATCAAAATCGTTAGTCATTTTTGAGGAAATAAACATTCTCGAAAAATGTTCCATGTAAAGTGTAGTTTTGGGATTTCCTGAAATATTCATTTCGCACCTTTGGAAGACCCTGAACGTAAATAATCCGTTTTCGTTTCTGAATTATGTTGTCCACAGACACACACACAATCACGGACCGTTTTCTAAAAATTCTTTTTTAATTCAGATTATGATAAAACCTGTACTTGCGGATGAAATACAATACAATACCTTTCCTATCTGCTATGTGCATGGTACATACATGCTAGACAAACTCTAAAAATATACCTTTATCTATTGAAAAGTAAGACTATTTTTTAAAAGATTCATGTTATTACAAATGAAAGCTTGAAAACGTGTACAAATTTCATTAAAATAGCTCTAGGTTATTTAATAAAGTGCACCAAAAATCTGTAAAAATAACAAGAGTAATATAGGGAAGCTTACCGTTAAGAGAGCAAATATACAATCGTGCCCGATTCCTGCTGTTTGTAATGGAGTATCTGGTTATGCAGCTGAACATCCACCACAGTTTCACTTCACTTCGCCTCAGACGCATACATTAAAATGTGCTCCCAGTCCGCTCGCATGAGACAGTTCAAATTTGGTCAAGCATTTATTTCAGGGTAGTTTTAGGTTTCAAAGGCAGAACGAGGCTTCAAATAAGGCAAAGACGCGAGATTCCGTCAAACCGAGCTCTGGGCTTACACATGAGGACAAGAGTGGCACAAGCAGTTAGGAGACGACTCACTCTTCTTGCCTTTGTACAGTCGCACCATACACGAGAGAAAGATTGCCATGTCAGCTGCTACAAACATTGTTGAATATTCCACATCTATGTTAATTCGCGTATTAGCATCTAGAACTTCTTCTCATTACCTTTTAAATTAATAACAATCTTTTCTAAACTTAGAATTGTAAAGAGAAGAATACAAAATTAATGCTTAGAAGCCATATCATAAAGACTCCAGAGATATTACTTTCTCTAGCTGTATATACAATGTACATGGTGGATAGAGAAGGTATTTTATTCCACCCAAAGGCTCAATGCAAAGATTTCACCGAATCCAAAACAAAATCATGTTTAGAAACATATCCGTGGATTGTGTGTGTGTGTGTGTATGTGTTAGTGTGTCTGTGGGCAGCATAGCTCAAAAGTCGGTTAAATACCAAGCTTGGCATTTAAGTCATTACCTTACAAGGATGTGACACAAAGATTTTCAAGAAAATTCCCCCACCCTCAATTACCTTTTACATGGAACATTTTTCGAAAAGTTTTATTTTCTCACAAGCTATTCTAACGATTTTCTTTAAAATCTTTAAAATCTTCTTTAAAATTCTTTAAGACATTTTTGTGACAAACGAAATGTATATCCTGAATTTTCTGAGAATAGGATCTATACCTTCTCATTTGGATGACCTTTATTTACCTAAGATATAGACAAAAACTTACTACACAAAAATATAGATCTCATAAAAAAGTATGATTTATGCCACGTACAATGGTTTTTTTGTTTTTTGTTTTTAGTTTTTTCGTTTCTTTCCTTTTATTGAGGATTTAACTGTTCCCGAGATATTCCGTGGATTTCAATTTTAAGCTACTTAAACGTTTCTGAAATGGTCTCAACATTCCTTTCGTCTCTCTTTTGTTTACTTCTGACAAACATAGAGAACAAAGTGTCAATTATTCACCAGTTTTAAATCATTTGACTATCGCTTTAACCTCGTGTATTCCCTTATTTCCCTTCTGTTTACAAAGAATTAAACAATAACACCAATTCTACTAATGTTTATCTCGATAAGGATGATCTAGATAGATCTTTTGTAAGACAATTTTGTTTTTGGATCAGAGTTTAAATATTGTATTTATATTATAGTTTCAGAAACATATTTTACACTATTTTACAACCATGGGGGCGAAATACTTATAGGAGCGGCATTTTATATGTTTTAGAATTTTATTGGGCAAACAGTTAAAAAAAAAATTCGCTTAATTATTCTGAGAAACTTGATTGCATTACTAGATTACCTTAAAGTTTAAACAGTACGAGCTGTATAAAAACTCACCTCATAAATGCAAATAAAATGAATACATTATATTTTGGTTATAACAAACAAAAGCCTATGTTCTTTACAATTACTACCTTATATTTTTATTTTTAATATTGAATATTTTGGGTTTTAACCAAAACATTACGTTTAGCTGAGATTTGCAACATGATCAATTAAAATAAAATTAATGATTCTAGAATCCAACTTTATTATAAAGCAAAAATAATAATAATAATCAATTTCAAGAAAAAAACTCTGATCTGTTATATTCACATGACTTTCTCTAGCTGTTACACAGATCAACTTTTCACTAAAAGGATTTTATCTATGATATTCTAATCAAGATAAACATTAGCAGAAACTGTCCTTGTAAGTAAGGGAATATACTAGGCTAAATCGATAGTAAAATATTTTAAATGCTAGTCCTATGTGAAACAACTGAAGTTCGGCTCACTTTGCAGGGCCTGCAGTAAAACAAGAAAGATGAAACGAAACGTTACTTCCCCTTTTATAAAAGTTTAAGTCGTTTAAAATTGAAACCAATAACAGGATATCTCAGAAGTGGCTAGTCTACAGAATAAACGTATATTACATAAATTATGTATTTTAATAACATCTACACTTTTTATTTAGTCTATCTCCTACGGCTTAACCCATATGCAAAATTCTACAGCACCTTTTGAGAATAAAGAGATCTTCAGAGGCTATTTCCAAAATACTCAAAATATATAATATTTGGAATGTAAATATATTTAACATACGATATTTAAATCGAAATTGTTAGAGCCATTTTTGAGAAAAATATTTTCAAAAAATTTTCCAAGTAAAGGGTAGTTTGTGGTAGGGGGAAATCTTCCTGTTACATCCTTGGAAGATACTAAACTGAAATACCAAATTTGGTACTTAACGATCTTTTCACTTTTGAGCTATGTTGTTCACAGACATAGACACACACATGAACCTTTCTCTAAAATTCTGATATGTTCCATGACTACACCTCTGCAATAAAACGTTATTCTTCTATCTACTTCATGCTAATTGAGATAAAATTAGCAGAAACGTTTTTAGTTCTTGCTTCCTGGTAAGTAGAAAGGAAATAAGGGAATACCATTGGTTAAAGAGATAGTCAAATCTTTTAAAAGCTGGTTGGTATGTGATTGTAGTTCCTTTGTTTGTATGACCTGGAGTTGACAAATTCCCGTACCAGAAAATTGGTTTTTAAAGCTGCAACCAATAACAAAGAATATCTCAAACACTCAACGAAAAAAGGTATGTAACATATTTGTGTGTTTTAACGAGCTGTACATTTTGTGTTCAGTAAGCTTTTGCAGTTTACCGGTTCTGCAAAGTTCTGCAAAATTCATTCAGAATAAAGATGTCTTGAGAGGCTATTCCCAGATTATTCAAGATGTACATTTTATTTGTCATGTAAATATCTTTAATACACGATATTTTAATCAAAATCATTACAGCCATTTTTGAGAAAATAAAAACTTTGGAAATTTTTTCCATGTAAAGGGTAGTTGGGAGTGGGGGATTTTCTATAAGATCTTCGTGTCACATCCTTGAAAGATATTTTGCTTAATACCAAGTTTGGAATTTGACGCACTTTTCGTTTTTGAGCTATGCTGCCTCAGACAAATACAAACACTGGTAGACAGACACACATATACACCGACATTTTTCTAAAAATGCTTTTTTTGGAGGGATTCAGGGGATCTCAAAACGTATATTTTCGTTGAAATCTCGGTATTGAATTTTTGGGTGCAATGCACATACCTTCTCTATACACTATGTATATAGTACGTGTAGAGAGAGTAAAATGTTTTTCTCTGACTCAGGGGACCTCAAAACATGTTTCCGAAGAAATATCGGTATCGCATTTTTGGGTGAAATCCAAGTAAATACGCCCAGAGAAGGTAAAAATTAGCATTTAGCGGTTTAGAATAATCTTCGTGTCTCAGTCTTGCTAATTGTAACAGTTCAGTTAACTTGTCATACTGCAGATGTACTTTTGCTTGGCGGCTGCGCTAGAAATCTATTTTCTTCAACAAGAGAGTGACAACATTGTTGTTGTTCTTCTTCTTCTGGTTTAGACCTATTGCTATCAAATTGTGAACGAGTCTTTCCAACTCTCTGTTGGACGTTTTCGAGTTATTTTTCCTGTTGCTCTCAATTTCAATGTTTTCAATCCCCTAGTCCTCCATCCTATGTCCATGCTGGAAGTAGTTTATTTTATATTATTTTTTCATTCATATTATGGATACTCAGTTCTGTTCCGATGTCTTCACTTTTCTTCTTATCTATTCTTTTATAACCTGTCATAGTTCTCAGAAGTTTCATCTCTTCAACCTCTGTTAGTCTGACTTCTTTTCGTGTTAGTCTTCAACATTCACGTCCATACAAATTAGATCGTAGATGGTACAATTTTAGTACAGCTCTTGCTTAGTAATGAGCGTTTGATTGTGGCATATATAATTACATTATTTTATCTTCTTTAAATATCATTATTTTTAAAAGTAATTATTTCACAGCCAAATTATTAATGTTGGTCAATTATATTGTTTATTATAAGCTTTGGTCTCAGACAGATTTTTTTTCTTCTAAGAAAATATTTTATTTTAGAAGTCCATAATAAAAAATTTATTCTTCAGTGTAGATACACGGTAGGGGATTCTCTAATGTAGTCTGTATGACTAGAAGTCAATAAATAGTTAGCGTCGTTAAATTACAAGTTCCTTAGGAACTAGTCTGCTCATTATTGTACTCGTAAGATGGTCAAGTCCAGGAATCAGCGTCCTTTCCAGAAAGCATTTTAAAGTTCTTTAGTAATTTTATTGATTCTATAGAATAGAATGTTTACATAAATATTATACGACGCTTTTAATATGGTTATTCCTCTGCAGAGTGAAGAATAATGTTTACTGAGCTTGATAACCTGGAAAAGCTTACCTATATTACAAATTCCAGAAAGTTATACCTACCTTGTCTTCAACTTCCGGAATACAAATTTATTACTGTCCATTGTGAACCAAACTTCAAACAATATAGGTTACGGCAATAACTCTTTACCTGTCTCTACTTCTTTGCATAAGAGTTCAAAAAGAAAATCCAAATGTTGGGCACTTACATTTTAAACGTGATAACCATGATATAGATACTAATCCAACTTTAGTTTCAACCCATACATACAAATCTTCGCCATTTCATGCACTATATGGACTAAACTTGGTAAACTTAATCCATAAACATAACTACCTTAAATATTCCAAACTTTCAAACCTTACGTTGACCCCCATGTACGTATACTTGCGGGCTGTAATCTATAAACATTGCAGGATGTCTTACAACTTTCAAAAATTACATTAGTACCGAAGCTTCAGTTTGCCAGTCACGTATCCTACCTGTATGTTTACTTTATCGGGCGCAAATTTCTATATAAGGGATTAAAAGTATGATGAGTAGAATTTAGAAAGATAAATTTCTTAATTACCATTCTTTTGTTATTTTTAAGTTAAATAAAAGAATGTTTAATATATATATATATATATATATATATATATATGCATCGAGTAAGAGTTACAGGAATGAGAATGAAAATGCGTTCATAATGTGTATATATATTTGCTTTGCAATATAACCTTAATGGTAATTTCTAGTTTAATTAATTTATTTATCTAGTTTGAAATTAGTTTTCACAAGATCCCAACCTTTGTCATTGTTATGTTGGTACTCAAACATGCCGTTATACCTTTCAAACATAAAATACCGTTATCTAGGCAATCTTATTCAAGGCAGTCAGTTTTGTGTACTAACAGAAAAACTAAGCACTTTCTTGCACTAAAAGTCGAATATAAGAATGCTAAGAGCACAAGATATTCGTCCTACAAAGGAAGGAAATAGGAAGAAGAAAAGAGCGCAAAGGAGAGAGAACGAAACCAGAAACTGCAGAAGGCAGCATAACCTAAACAAGGCTCGAAACTACAAGTAGTTAGCTCTTAGCTACCGAAGAATGGAAAGTGTTCTTTGTCTATTGCCGCCCAAATTTAATGAAATGATTTATAAAAGCCAGTGTGACAGTTGTTACCCAGGGACCTATGCGAGTCGATGTGGCGCTGCTCAAATGTAATTGTACAATAAGATACGTAATATAGTTTAAGAAATAGGCCTTACTTTGTAAATAATTGAAAATGCAACTTAACTACAGTAAATTATTATTATTATTATTATTATTATTACTGTTATTATTATTTTTATTATTATTACTAGTATTATTATTGTTGTTATTGATGCTATTTTGTTACCACTAATACTACTCTTAGAAGTTTTTTGATTTATATATCCGCCTCTAAGTTTCACGGCCATATCAGCGTCTTTGACTTTAATATATACAATCTGCTATTCATAATACACTTGAATTTAAAAGAAACGTATGCAAAAATTCCCCCTAGTATACATAGTTACACAATCTGTAGCTTAATATTAAGAAAAGTATGAAATGGAAACAAGAGGCTCACGGTCACACTGCAGTCACTACTACCAGACTTTGGTGGTCCTTCTTTCCGACAGAGCTGCCACAATGTTGTGTTAGAAAAAGTTTCTATTTGTGTAACAAAGTCGAAGTTCACCAGTAATTCTATTTTCAGATAATGATTGACAATATATCTACTGGGTGCAGAAATAATAAGGGACTCGTGGAAGCGACACAGTATTATGTGGTAACGTTACTTTTAGAGTTTCCCCTTCTGTTAAGCCCGTTTTTGGCTTGTCCGAAAAACACGCTTCATGGAATTACTTGTGCCATTCTCGCATTAAGCACAGGATACTTGTTTGTATTTTAAGGAGGAATTGCCTCAAAAGCTGCCTACCAAGCGGGAGACCTGGGTTCGATCCCCAGTACCGGCGTGGGGATTTTTCCCCCGCTGGGAGACCTGGACCGGGGTGCACTCAGCCTCGTGAGGTCCCTGGGGGGCCAATTGAGAAGCTACTTGATGGAGAAGTAGCGGCTCCAGGTCGTGAGGACCGCATTAACCGGCCGGGAGGGGCTCGAGGCGCTGACCACGTCTCACCCTCCAATACTGCACCCCATCCATGACGTCTGTAGTGGACCGAGATGGGGGACGCAGCGGCCGGGCGGTAGGCCAAGGCTCCCCCTGAGCTGTCGTGCCATGGAGTTATTAGTTAATTGCCTCAAAAGCACCAATTCAGAATGCTCTATTATATTTTGAGTACAAATTTAGAAACCTCAGGAGAAAAATTCAAGTTAATGATGAGAATCTAAAGAACCACGGACGGCCTTCGTAGTCCAGCTGTCAGCTTCTCACCCGGACGTCCCGGGTTTGATTCCCGGAGGGGCGGGGAATTTTTCTTTACCCAGAATTATTCCCTATCCCCCACAGGGTCTGGAAGTATGGATGTGAAAGGGAATGTGTGAGTGTTTGAGGAAAATAAGATGATTTAAAACAAACGTAAAGAACCTACAGATAACGAGTTGTTTCAAGTGCAAAGCCCCCGATATCATCTTCGATGTTAAAGGGGGCTATATAAATGAAACAATAAAATATGGCATTACCTCAATGGCTACTTACGATGTCGTAAGCACTTTTAGTCCCGGCTTTGATATTTTATACCTTCATTGTTATGAAATAATTTGAGATCACCTTGTGGTTTAACGGGAAACAAGTCAGTTGGAGAATTTAATTCTGCATCTTACCATGGTAGCTCAGTGATCAGAGCAATTGGCTAGAGACTTGGAGATCCGTGGTTCAAATCCCAGCAGTGGCATACAATTTTTCGGTCTGACTTTACCTATCTAACTTATGTCCCAGACACAGCTTGTAAGAAACAATAATAATAATTTTAATAATACTCAATAATAATATTAATAATAATAATAATAATAATAGTTAAATGCCAGATTTGAACCACAATTTTTCAGTCTCTATCCTGTTGCACTATCCCCCATAGAATTAAATTCCCCATCTGGTTCACAAGTTTCCTGGCGCTTTAGTTTAACCAACTATTACATGACTCAATGGTATTTATTTATTTTTTTTTTATTTCGTACAAGCCATGTGTAGCACAAGGTTTGGAAAAATTGAATGTCATGGCCCGGATTTCAAACATGGATCTCCCAGTCTCCGTCTGGTTGCTCTAAACACTGAGCTATCATGGCAACATGACGACATGAAATTAAAATTCCCAGATGACTCGCAAGATTCCCGGGTTTTCAGGATGGGCTTACTTTACCAAACCTAATTCTGCACACGATTTTTGTGGAAAAAAATGAATTGCCTATAATAATAATAATAATAATAATAATAATAATAATAATAATAATAATAATAATAATAATAATAATAATAATGACAGTAATAATAAAATATTTGCTTGTGAGTATGTGTGTGTGTTCTTTTTGTTTGTTTTTTCTTCTTTCTTTCTTTAGAAACTGGTTGCCGATATTGATCATTCTTGCACTACTGAAAGGCCCTAGTCCTATACCATATGAATGGTATTTATAGGTCATGTGTTATTTTGAAAGTTTTAAAATTAGAGGGTGTTCAAAGAGATTTTCATATTGTTGCTAATCTTGGTTTTTTGAATATGAATAATAGATATTATTTTAGGTTAATGCACATATAATAAATACTTAATGACTCACTACCCAAGGACTAAAGGGCAAGGCTTAAAATGTGTAAAAATGCCTTATTGAAAGAGTGGGGGGGATTTCCATATCATGTTTATATCACCAAATTGTTCTCAAGGAACTCCTTACCTACGACGTTGACAAGACAGGAACACCTAGGTTTTAAAATCTGGCAAGTAATTATCCCACACTTTTCAAAAGATTTCAGTATCTATATTTTCAACACCTACGCGCAGTTCAATAGTTTTTACCTATTTAGTTCAAACTTTTACTACTTTTAATATTGGACCTAAAGAAAATTAAGCAAATTTACAATAAAATCTGCCCTTATTGTACTTTTCAAATCTTATAAATAAAATGGCATCGCTGAGCCAACCAGAATAAAAATGTCTACATTTGTAACACAGAGGTAGTACACAAGGCTACCTTTAACATATATGCGATTCCTTTCGTAGAGAAGCTGGGAAAGACTAGCAAACACAACTACTTGTTATTTTCTGTATATGCAGTATGTACATAGTGTATAGAGAAGGGATTGCACCCCACCCAAAAATTCGATACCGAGATTTCACCGGAAATATATGTTTTAAGGTCTCCTGTATCCAAAAATAAGTATTTTCAGAAAAAGGTCCGTGTGTGTGTATGTCCGTGTGTCCGTGTGTCAGTGTGTCCGTGTGCCTGTGAACACGATAACTCAAAAACGAAAAGTCGGTAAAATACCAAACTTGGTATTTAAGTTTAGTATATTCCAGGGATGCGACACGAAGATTTTGAGAAAAATCCCCCCACCCCAAGCTACCCTTTACATGGAACTTTTTGGAAAATTTTGATTTTCTAAAAAATGGCTCTAACGATTTTGATTAAAATGTCATATATTAAAGATATTTACCTGACAAATAAAATGTATGTTTTGAATTTTCTGGGAATAGCCTCTGAAGAGTACTTTATTCTGGATGAATTTTACATAATTACTAAACCGTAAGAGATGGACAAGAACTTAATCCACAAAAATTGTAGAGCACGTTAAAACACACAATTTATATTATATACATTTTTTTCGCGGAGTTGATCGTTTTTGAGATATTCCTTTTTCTTGGTTTCAGCTTTGAAAAACTTACACTTTTCTCATACAGGAATTTATCAACTCCTGTCCATACAAACAAAGGAACATCAGTCATATAGCAACCAGCTTTTGGCTTTCACTTTAACCTATGGTATTCCCTTATTTCGCTTCTACTTACAATGAAGCAAGAAATAAGACTATTTCTGCTAATTTTTCTCGATTAGCATGAAATAAATAAAAGATAAGCTTATTAACAATAATTTGTTACAGAAATATAGAGAAAATCATGTGAATGGAACACATCAGATTTTTACTTTCTCTAGCCCAGTATGTGCAATGTACATAGGGATAGAGAAGTATTGTATTCCACCCAAAATTTCGATACCGAGATTTCATCGGAAATACATGTTTTAGGACCCCCTGTATACAAAAAAAGCATTTTATGTGTGTGTGTGTGTGTATGTGTCCGTGTGTCTGTGAACACGATAACTCAAAAACGAAAAGTAGCTAAAATACCAAACTTGGAATTTAAGTTTAGTATCTTCCAAGAATGCAACACGAAGGTATTGAGAAAATTCATCCCACCCCAAACTACCCTTTACGTGAAAATTTTGATTTTCTAAAAAATGGCTCCAACGATTTTGATTAAAATATCGTATAATAAAGATCTACCTGACAAATAAAATGTATATCTTGAATTTCCTGGGAATAACTTCTAAAGACCTGTTTATTCTGGATGAATTTTGGTTAATTTGGCATAACTAGTAAACCGTAAGAGATGGACAAAGACTTACTCTATAAAAAAGGTATGTTTTGTTAAAATACATAACTTACGTCATATACATTTTTTCGTGGAGCTTACCGTTTTCGAAGTATTCATTGTTATTAGTTTCAGTTGTGAGGTACTTATACTTTTCTCAGACGGCAGTATTTGTTTTTCTTTTGATCTACTCAAGGCCAAGAAAAGAAGCGATTTGTAATGACAAGCGCATAACGACAGATTTTAAAACATTTGAATGTCGGTTTAGCTTAGTGTATTCCCTTATTTTCTTCCTACTTTTAAGGAAGTAAGTAATAAGAACATTGTACTAATAAGTACCTCGATTAGCAAGGTGCACAAAGAAGAATAATGTTATGTAAGAAGTCTGTAGAACAGCTAGAGAAAGTCATGTGAGTGTACCACATCAGATTTTTAATTGTTACAATGTACATGCTGGTGGTGCCTGCTAACACCCTCGCAACCAACTGAACCATGATGCGATTTGTGTTCGGCTACTACAACTACTTTTTAATTGTTACAATGAACATACTGGTGGTGCTTGCTAACTCCCTCGGTGGCAACTGAACCTGATCCGATTTGTGTTCGGCTACTACAACTACTTTTTAATTGTTACAGTGTACATATTGGTGGTGCTTGCTAACTCCCTCGGTGTCAACTGAACCATGATCCGATTTGTGTTCGGCTCCTACAACTACTTTTTAATTGTTACAATGTACATGCTGGTGGTTCTTGCTAACGTTGATATAAAACTCCCTGGCAGCCAACTGAACCATGACCCGATTTTTGTTGGGCTATTACAACTACTTTTTAATTGTTACAATGTGCATGATGGTGGTGCCTGCTAACACCCTCGCAACCAACTGAACCATGATGCGATTTGTGTTCGGCTACTACAACTACTTTTTAATTGTTACAATGAACATACTGGTGGTGCTTGCTAACTCCCTCGGTGGCAACTGAACCATGATCCGATTTGTGTTCGGCTACTACAACTACTTTTTAATTGTTACAATGAACATACTGGTGGTGCTTGCTAACTCCCTCGGTGGCAACTGAACCATGATGCGATTTGTGTTCGGCTACTACAACTACTTTTTAATTGTTACAATGAACATACTGGTGGTGCTTGCTAACTCCCTCGGTGGCAACTGAACCATGATCCGATTTGTGTTCGGCTACTACAACTACTTTTTAATTGTTACAATGAACATACTGGTGGTGCTTGCTAACTCCCTCGGTGGCAACTGAACCTGATCCGATTTGTGTTCGGCTACTACAACTACTTTTTAATTGTTACAATGAACATATTGGTGGTGCTTGCTAACTCCCTCGGTGGCAACTGAACCATGATCCGATTTGTGTTCGGCTACTACAACTACTTTTTAATTGTTACAATGAACATACTGGTGGTGCTTGCTAACTCCCTCGGTGGCAACTGAACCTGATCCGATTTGTGTTCGGCTACTACAACTACTTTTTAATTGTTACAGTGTACATATTGGTGGTGCTTGCTAACTCCCTCGGTGTCAACTGAACCATGATCCGATTTGTGTTCGGCTCCTACAACTACTTTTTAATTGTTACAATGTACATGCTGGTGGTGCCTGCTAACACCCTCGCAACCAACTGAACCATGATGCGATTTGTGTTCGGTTACTACAACTACTTTTTAATTGTTACAATGTACATGCTGGTGGTTCTTGCTAACGTTGATATAAAACTCCCTGGCAGCCAACTGAACCATGACCCGATTTTTGTTGGGCTATTACAACTACTTTTTAATTGTTACAATGTGCATGATGGTGGTGCCTGCTAACATTGATATAAAACTCCCTGGCAGCCAACTGAACCATGACCCGATTAGTGTTGGGCTATTACAGCTACTTTTTAATTATTACAATGTACATGCTGGTGGTGCAGCTAACGTTGATATAAAACTCCCTGGCAGCCAACTGAACCGTGATCCGATTTGTGTTGGGCTATTACAACTAATTTTTAATTGTTACAATGTACATGATGGTGGTGCCTGCTAACTTCCTGGCAGCCAACTGAACCATGATCCGCCTCACAGATACCAAGTTTGAGAACGTCACATCGTCACCATCTGAGTGTATTTTTTGGGTCCTCTCATTTTCTTATCCATCCTAGGTTAGGTCCCGGTAAATGTGCATGAGTGCAGCAGTTGCGTCAATTAGACAAATTTGAGACACTTATTTTTAAGTCTTATGAAAATGGACGCTACTTTTGATTTTTAAAAACTACTACTATCCTTATTTTCAACCCCCTACATTTACAATATATCTGTAAACGCCGGGTAATACAAGTGGTAAAAAATATGCATAACACTTACCGCTATTAGGATTTACACCAGACGACGTTACGTGATTGTTCTACTCAGCAGACAGTCCCCTCCCTCAAATTATGATATGCTTGCTACAGGAAATCTTCTCTCATGGATCAGTCCAACGCTTAAAATGGGAAAGTATAATCTTTACTTTTCGCTGGCTGGCGCTAGCAGCTGTTACTTTGAACAAAGGCCAGGTCCATACATGAGAGCGTCTGGATGACACGTTTAAGTATTTGAAGTATATCCAAATCATCACCTTTCTGGAAGATCCAAATCAATACCAAGCTCAACCTGGCTCATTCACAATTATACTTAAGGTTATTTACAGGTTTGAGTTATTTTGGAACATGACCTACTTCTCCCCTCAAAAGGAGGTGCACCAATGGGACCTGGTGTCAATACGACCCTAAAATGTGCTGTGACCAGTCTGATACAATGCATTTTATTCATAGGCAAATTCGTTTATGTAATTTTTACTTTGTTGGCTTTGTATTGTTCAAGCTGGTGTTGAAATGGTTGTTTATTTGGTAGTTCATTAGTAATTGTTCGCTGGCGAATTTGAAGCGTCGAAAGACAACATCGGTTACAAAAGTCATATTAAAATTTGCCGCAGCCAGAATTCCCGTGGCTGTGACATAGTCTTCCACTGTGTTCTTCAGTTCGTCATCAGAGTTGTAGCGCTTTCCTTTTATGGGTTTTTATAGCGGACCAAAATACGGAAGTCGCGGGGCGACATGTTCGAGCTAAAGAAGGATGTTCAATTTGTTATCACTTGTATTTGGCCAGAAAACGGATACTCCACTTTCTCTCTGATTTGTCGGACCCACAGTATATACGGTCACCATCCGATATCGGTCGTTTATCTTCTTCCGCGGCCAGGAGTCTGACAACACATCACAGCTTCTCAGTCGCGAAATTAGCAATGGATGTCATGATGTTCTCATACGCACTGGCACGTCAATTGAACGGAACACACAATTGTCTGCCTCTCTACTGTGTCATGAGGGGGCACCTGCGCATGTGAATAAGCAACCTGGATAAAACATTCGCGCTCCTAGGCGTTTTTCCCCCTTTATTGAAAACTTTACTTTACCAAGGGTACATCACAGTTGTGATAAAGTAGTGCAAAACAAAAATAAAACGTCTACATGAATGGCTACCCATTGGTAGGCTCAAAATAAATACCTTTAAGAGAATTTGCAGATAACAGCTTAACATAATCGTAAATCGGAGTTCCATTTCCGTTTCAGTTTCCTGACAGGCGGAGCAAGTGGAATTTACAGGCAGCGGAGAAGAGGGTTGCGATGGTGAGTCCAGGAACGGAGTAATTGTTTATAGGCAGCGACCTCCGGAATACCAAAGTCAGCATGCAGGTTATCATTGCCGACAAACCATCATCAACCATAAATAACGGTTCTGTAGTCGTTGTATCCTGATAATTTGAGTTCAGGACGCAGATCCCTATATGGACTAGCATATTGAGCAGATAAGAGAGGTATAGATGAACTACTTATAGCGTAACCCCAAAGGCAATATTTCAGTCATTACGTATTTCATTTGTGTGATTCTATGCCGCACAGCCTGCACAATATGGCAGAAATGCTTTTCCAAATAAGTCTGGAATCCAGAAAAAGACTGAGATATCGCGTGGAATCCGAAGTGGGAATCAGCACTCCTCCCAGGGTAATAGGAAGATCAAGAAGACGCCGCTTGTAAGTGAATTTCACAAGTTGCGACTTGTGAGGATTCATGATCACTCGCGACGTTTTGCACCAGCAATGTGCACTGCCGCAGAAGGTTTGAAGGTGGGTAGTCATAAATTCACAACTACCTTCACTAATAACCGCCACATCGTCAGCGAAATGTGGCACAATTCGATTAGCTTGCTGTGGAAAATTCGAAGTGTAGAGAAGACATAAGAGGGGCCCTAGCTCACTACCCTGAGTGAACGGAAGGGGTTTTCAACAGAATGGAATCGTATCATTTGGAGAAAGTGCGGTGCTTGAGATAGGACTGGATGAGTCTGTAGTAGGTATCACACATCTTACCTCTAAGTTTACACAAATGTTCGGTATGCCACACCTTGTCGAAGGATTTCTCAGTATCGGGAAATAAGCCCTCTGCGTTCAAGTAGGAATTCTCTCAATCAATCTAAAAGTAGAAGATACAGTGCTATTTCCAGAAAATTCAAGATATACATTTTATTTGGCAAGTAAATGTCATAAATATAAGAGATTTTAATCAAAATCGTGAGAGCCATTTTTAAGAAAACCAAATTTTCGATTTTTTTCCAGGGAAAGGGTAGGTTTTGCAACTATATAAGATTATAAAAGGAAAAGTAAATAGTGGCTTGGCTATACATGATGATAGAGAAGAATGGCTATAGATTTGCCATACTCTGCCGAAACATAAGGACCAGCAATGACAGAGAAGAAAAATCAAACCCCACGCTGGAAGTTTATAAAGATGGTAATTAGATGACCGTTGGATCAGGAATTTTAATATGAACTTGGCCATCAACAAAAATATAAGCTGCATAATAAATGCTGAAACAACCTAGTGAAGCAACTAGCCATCATCAAAGCCGTAGAAATTATCAACGAATTAAAAGAATAGCACAGGAAAAGAGAACAGCAGTATTCACAGAAAGTCAAATATCTCTTCATTCAATAAATATCCCTAAAATCTACAAAGCATTAATATATAACAGACGAAATCAACTCAGAAAACTAAAAGAAAACAACTGAGAGATCAACCTAAAATGGATAAAGGAACATGTGGGACATCATGAAAATTAAAGTGCGCTTCAACTTACAAAGGATGCGGTAGGAGATAATAGATTAGAAGCAAACTACAATAAAATGCCGAAAAGTGAAGCAATTCGTCGACTGAAGTCCTTCCTCGCATTTTGAAAAATGGCAACTGAATGACAACAAACATCAAAAACGGAAAATATAAAATACTACTTTCCCACCATAACTGACAGAATGAAAACTATGTGTAATTAGCACCCAATACAGCGGCAATATAAATAGACCACGGGAAAACTAAAGTGTACTACTGACGTTTCAAAAAAAAAAAAAAAAAATAACAATCCAATGTGTGAGTGTAATCAAAACGAACAAACTGCAGATCATTTAATTTTGAATGTAGTAGGTTAGACAAAGAAAGAAAAACTTCAAGCAAGCAATAACAATAGCAGGTGGAAGTTGGACGCAAGAATAAAAAGAACTTACACAAAAGCACCCTGAAAGTTTCAGTAGATTTGTTAATGCTGTTAATTCTGATAATTTGTAAATTCACATATTAACACACTTTTTTGTTAATCAATAATTGTTCACTCTCAAGTTCACTAATAAGTTAAATATTTCATAAGATTTACTAGGTGAAAATTATTAGTTTGTCATCTAATTTATTGATTTCTAATTATATTTCGTATTAATCAAATAAATATTTACTCAAGCATGAAATATTACTCACAGTGTAATAGCATATGCTGTTAAATAAATTGTATAAAAAGAATCGATGACGCTGCAATGGGCAGAATTAGCGGTCTTGTCCCGTTTCGGGTTCTTGTGCCACGGAGTTCTTAAAGTACCTACCTCAGATAATTTCTGCATTTGTCATTATTAATGTTGTATATATTATCCCTATACATAGAAAAGAATAATTAAAGTTGATATGGTAAGAATAGTAAATGTAAAAATTATAAACTCTTAATAAAAAAATTCAATAAAGAATATCTTCTAATTAAAAAACTAAAAGATAACAAAATTAAAGTAAATCTTATACGTCTATTTGGTTTGAATTAATAAGTAAAATGTTTATAACTTGCCTGAAATGTCTCCGTTAACAACAATGGTAGTCTTGAATTAATTTTTGCAATTTTCCTAAGATTAACAAGTTCATTATTGCAGATGTGAAAATAGATAAGCACACAGCGTTCGACTCCAGTAGGAATGTGGCTGGGATAGATAGTGAAGAAGTGACACAGGCTATATATTATAATAAGCAGGTCACAAAAATAACCATTTTCGCTTTAAGTTTATTTATACGGTTTGCAAAAGTTGTTACTGGCATCAAGCACCAGTTTCGTCAACTTTACCACCCAAAGAACTTTGCCTTCTCTTGTCTATCTCCTTCGGCTTTCAAATTATAGAGCTTTTCCAGTTTTCCAAATAAGAGCCTTTCATAGGCTAATTCGGAAAGTTATTATTATTATTATTATTATTATTATTATTATTATTACTATCATCATTATTATTCTGATTATTATTATTATTATTATTATTATTATTATTATTCTTTTATTAATCTCTATGTGGTCTCTAAACTTCAATTCTAAATTGCATGTTTAACCGACTTTTGTTTCGCAGTTATGGTTCTCAGACTCACACTCAAATCTATTTTAAAAATGTTGTTTTGGGGTAGTTCAGGGACCTGTAAACTTACATTTTCCTTGAAATCTAAGCATTGGATTTTCCTCTACTTTTCTGAAGTTTGTAGTGAAAAAAGTAAAGTATAGCTACCCGAAGCTTCAACCAGAAATATCAACAATCTATTCAACATTTTAATTGTTATGTCTTAATATGTTGAAACGTTTAACTACACAATATATTTTATTATGATATAAAGTATGAAAAAAATAGCTAAATAAGTATTTAAGAATTAAAGATCAAACATTTTAACACAGATAAATCAATGGTGAAATGAAAAAAGCCGCCAAACCGTAGGAGAAACAGAGAAATTGCTCTGAGATGACAAAAAAGTTCAAACCTTTCTGAAAAAAAAAATAATTTGTCCTACTTCCGTTTTAGTATTAAAAACTACGCTTAAGTCACAGAATAGAGAGTATACAGAAAGAAAACTCGAAAGCGGCTCCTTGAGTGTGCATGAAGCCAAGCACTGCGCTAGACGCCATATTGGGACCTAGTAAATACAAAGTGAAACCTCTTTATTACATACGATTTAAAGCAAGTCAAAGCGATTAAAATAATAATGTAGGAACATATGTAATCAAACTCTGATATGTCGTATACATATGACTTTCTCTGCTTGCTCTCCTACAAACTATGTATACGACAGCTTATTCTTCTGTTTCTTGTAAATACAGATACATTTTAATCGCACGTTTCGTTACAAGTATAAACGAATGTAAATCTTTTCCATGCCAGCAGCCTGGTGATGCTGTAAAATACGGTTCTATTTGCATGAACTTGAACAAAGAAAAGAAAAAAGCCTGAATGGTAATTTCCACGAAAGAAAATAAGTTGAAAAACTTTAATAACAGGGGGTGTATCGAAAATGGCTAACACCATAAAAGATGTACATGACAACTGTGGGCTTTAACGGGGTCCGCATTTCCTGAGCAATAAGATTTTATCTCTCTCTTACGGTTTTGCTTAAATGTCGCTTGTTTAAGATATTTTTCGAACGATAAATATTATAAAAATATTTCGAACAAAATATATAACTTCAATTTTCTGGGAATTACCTCTGAGGAGCCCTTCATTCTACATGACTTTCACATAACTTTCGTTTAACTGGAAACCGTAAGTTTTAGACAAAAACCTACTACATGAAATTCTGATTGTTCCATTAACAAAAGTTTCCGTAGTTGCTCTTCAAACAAATGATTGTTATAAAAGATTATTCTTTCATCTACGCCATGCTAATCAAAATAAGCAGTAGCAGAAAGGGTCTTATTACTTGCTTCCTTGTAGTTAGAAAGGAAATAAGGTAGTACATTAGGCCAAAGTAATGGTAAAATATTTTAAACGCTGACGCTATGCGAAATAATTGATGTTCGGTTGGCCTTCCATGGTCCCATTAGAGAAAATTCAATTAGTTTAAAATTGAAATCAGTTATAAGGAATATCTCAGAAATGGTCAGACCTATACAAAAACATATATTGCATAAATTAGGTGTTTTAATGAGATCTACATTTTTATGTAGTAAGTTTCGAAAAATTGTTCCATGTATTTTGGGGGGGGGATTTTCTTGATAATACTTGTGTCACATCCTTCGAAAATATGTACTAAACTTAAATACCAAGTATGGTATTTAACGGACTCTTCGTTTTTGAGCTATGCAGTCCACAGTCATATGCACGCAGGCCTTTTTCTAAGAATACTTTTTTCGAAGTCAAGGGATTTGAAAATATATATTTCCGTGAAATCTTAACATCGAATTTTGGGTGTAATACAATACCTTCTCTGTTCCCTATGTACATTGTACATACCAGTTAGAGAGAACAAAATGCAGATCTCATTAAAACACACAATTTGCATCATATACCCCCTTTTTCAGAATTGACCGTTTTAAAAATATTCTGATTTCTTAGTTTCAGTTTAAAATAACATTTTCTCAAACGGGAAGTCATTCCTAACAAGCAAAGAGAACCGAATTTCAATGTTTCTCATAGCGACTGGGTTTTAAAAGATTTGACTAGCGCTTTTACCTATTCATTCTTTTATTTCCTTTCTACTTACAGAAAAGCGAGTAATAAGATCAATTCTGGTAAGTTTTATGTTGATTAGCATGATGTAGATAAAAGAATAATCTTTATTATGAAAAGTTTGATTGTGGAAAAACTGCATAAAGTCATGTAATGAAACACATCAGATTTGTTAGATGTTTTGTTTGCTATTCATATCTACAAAACAAATCGTAGCAGCCTGCAATCGTGGTTAGGAAAATATGTAGGAAGGAGTAAATAACTAAGTGATTCAATGGGCTGCCAAGTTTTATTTAATAAAAGAATAAAAATAATTGAATCAGAGTGGGCTAGACGAAATAAATCAATCCTATCACAAAAAACGCAAAACTAAAGCTTGATGCAAACACATGACAAAGCACTTACTTACTTTACAGGAGACATTCCATGTTTCTTTACCTTACTAATCATTAAAAGAGCAGTAAAGCTTCAAGAGCCAGCAACTATTCTAACTTATAAAGAGTATAATATAACCGTTGAGTAGAATATAATCACAATAGCTAAACTACACAATTAAAAGCATTAACAAAGGTATATTACGAAGTGTGTAACTTCAACAGCTTGCTCGGTCCCAATATGGCAGAATTCGCGCATGCGCACTGAATTTTGGCGCACGGTATTCAGTCGAGTTTCCTTTCTCTGTGCTCTCTATTCTGTGCTTTAGTTGTGATCCCTCGGCCTTAAAATAAATAATCGATCTAAGTTTGGTGCAGAGAAAATATGAGCATTAATTACCTCAAATAAGAGAATCCAAAAATGTACTCTTAACATAAATAGGAAAATACATACAAGTTTGTCAAAATGGTTTGTTGAAATCTTTTTCAGATTGGGTCACTGAATGAATGAATATTCTGCAATCACACTAGATTTGTTAATGTAATTAGAAGAGATTAATCACTTATGGCTTAATTAATTAATTTAAGAAAATTTGTATAGCATCATACGGAGAAATGGTTGATATCTGAAGGTTTTCAGATGTGAATGTCAGTATCAATATCTTCTAACAAACTATGTGTGGATTAGTCACCATAAAGACGATTTTCAATTCAAGTAGAAGGAGTTTTCATTGTTTACTTACATTTAATTCAACTAAAGAATAAAAACTGGAGTTTGAGAAATTGAGGAAAATTAAAAAAAAAAAAACTGATGTGTTCCACTCACATGACTTTCTCTACATATATGCAACAAATTATTGTTAAAAAGCTTATTCTTCCATTTACTTCATGCTAATCAAGAAAAAGATAGCCGAAAGAGTCTTATTACGTGCTTCCTTGTAAGTGGAAAGGATACAAGGAAGTACCATAGCCTAAATCAATAGTAAAATATTTTAAAACCTGATTTCTATATGATTGAAGTTTCTTTGTTGTATGGACAGGAGTTGACAAATCCCCGTATAAGAAAAGGATTAAATATTTTAAAGATGAAACTAAAAACAAGGAATATCTAAAAACAGAGTCAACTGCAAAATATATATAACATAAATTGTGTGTTTTAACGAGCTTTACGCTTTCTGTTACGATACCTTTTGTCTATCTCTTACGGTTTACCAGTTATGCAAAATTCTGTAAAATTCATCCAGAATAAAGTAGTCTTCTGAGGTTATTCCCAGAAAATTCAAGACATACATTTTATTCGTCGTGTAAATATCTAAAGTATAAAAAGTTTTAATCAAAATCGCTACAGCAATTTTTGAGAAAATCAACATTTTCTATTTTTTTCTGTATAAAGCGTAGTTGGGGTTTGGGGGATTTTCTTGAAAATCTTCGTGTCGCATCCTTGGAAGATACCGAACTTAAATACCAAGTTTCGTAATTAACAATATTTTCGATTTTAAGCGATGTTGCACACACACAGACACACACAGAGACAGACATACACGGACATTTTTTCTAAAAATAAGAAGGTCTCAAAATATATATTTCCTCTGTATCGAATTTTTGGGTACAATACATTGTATACGTAGTACGTGTAGAGAAAGTAAAAATACAAATTATGTTTGAATTTCTCATTCCCAGCCATTTTGTAACTATATAATAACTGCTAGAATTGCAATACTCAAGTATTGGAAACCACATTATATATAATGTGGTTTCCAATATATATATATATATATATATATATATATATATATATAATGTGGTTTACAATATATATAGTATCTGCAGTTTTGGGACTAAGAGTAATTGTGTTCATAAAGCTGTTAAGTTGTTAATAACAATCATTTAAATAAAAACACAAGTGATTGGAAGATTTTAGATATAGCGCAGAATTGCTATCAAGTATAAACTCTTCCTGATTATCTAATTTAGTAATTTAATTGTTATTTCTTAGAGAGCCACATTTAAAGTAAATTATATATTTATCTTGTAGTTTACGGTTTCATTCATGACATTTACAAATTCAAACGATTTCATAAACTGAGTAGACGATAGAAATTAATGATGTGAAATAAAATTAAAGACTTATTTATATATGCATTATTCTTTTCTCATTTGTGTGTCAGCTTAGGGGTATCGTTTAATATTTAATGCAGGTTGAAGATGCTAAAAAAACGTCGGCTTTCAATGTCCTTATTCAACATGTAAATTATCGCGTAAGCTGTTAAGATATTTTTTCTTTTAAATGTGTATTGCAATTGCTACACTTAAGTTGCGCAATTCTCAACACACTGCACATTGATACTTATAATAAGCAATATGACATAGCATCAAGCCCTGGGATTCACAACGTATACCAGCTAATATCACCATCGCCGCATATTTCCCCAAGACTAGCATCCCTGACAAAGGCTTTGCTCAGTCTTTACAGCTGGCAGTTTCCTAAATTTAGACTTTTTAATTTATTTATTTTTTCATATTTCTCCTCCCAATCGTGATTGCTGTGGCGCTGTGTGAAGTAAAAGCACTAATACAAACATCTCTCTTTTACATGACTATCTGCAATAAACTATTCTTACAAAAGGTTATTGTTCTGTAACAAGATACAACAGAAACGATTACATTTCCTCTTCCTTGTAGGTACAAGGGGAATAAGAAAATACTCTAGACCGCAGCGATTGTCAAATCTTTTAAGAGCTAGTCGCTATGTGATGAAATGCCGTACTCTTTGCATGGCTAAAAGTAAAAAAGGAAAGAAAACTAATAACCGGGTTGGGTCATGGCCGACTGGTTAGATAGCTCGCCTTCCATCATCTGGGCGGCTCGGTTCGACTCCAACCGCCCGCATATGGGATTTGTGGTGGACGAAGCGGTGTCTGGGTGGACTTTCTCCGGGTCCTTCGGTTTCCCCCGCCACTCATTCCACCAATTGCTCAATCATCACTTTCCTATCATCCATTTTGCTTGCATTTCATATCACTCCTTACAGGTCCCCCATTCTGTGTTATCGTACCGAAGGCTCTCCGACAGGTTTTTGACCCCTAAGCATCCGTTTGTAAGTTCTAGGGAGTGTCAGTCCTAAATCCGGGGAGAGTAAGCTGACTACGAAAAAAATAATAGACCCTCTCCTATCGAGAAAAATATAGACATTGAAACGTTTAAACCAATAACAAGAAACAAAAAATATATTTGACATAAAGGATGGGCCTAATTGAACTCCAAATGTTTGTGCTGTAAGATTCTATCTCTCGCCCTTTCCACTTAGCAAAATTCATCCAAACTGAAGAGGTGATTCCCAAAAACATCAAGATATGCATTTCATTTGCTAAGAAAATATCTTAAACTTAACGAATTTTAATCAAAATCATTAGAGCCATTTTGAGAAAAGCAAGGTTTTTGACAAATTTTTCATGTGAAATGTATTTCGAGTTGGAGATATTATCTTGAAAATCTTCGTGCCACACCCTTGAAAGATATTGCGTTTAAATACCAAATTTGATATTGAACAGAGTTTTCGTTTTAGATGTGCATCTAAAATGATATTTGAATTCAGGGGAGTTTGAAGTAGTACACGTGTCATGGAGTGGAAAGTTATCTAAAAGATATATATAAATATATGTATATATATAAATTATGGCCAATATAATTATACTAAAAGGGGACAAATGTGCATTGAAAATGGCTAGGGAGGGAATATTGTAAGAGAAGGCGAGGACAAACAGTTGTCACGCGATGAAAAGCGACCCAAGTAAGATAGTACCGGAAGGACATTGAACTGAAGGGGTGAGGTTGTACAATACAAAGCAAGATAAACAGTTCTCTTACTGGACGAGCGACACTTTTGGCACTAGGCATGGAACATCCGCGGAGCTTAGATGTGATATTTGGGTCTGCGATGGAGCCGATCGGGCTACCTTTAGCTGTGAAAGAAATAGTGTTGATTTAATACGGACCAGAACAAGGAAGAAATCACTGCACCGAAATACGATCAAAAGTAATCAGTAATAATAGGCGAGTAAAGCGTAACTCAAGAACATTCGATAATAATCTTGAGCTCAAGAAAATCACTTGTTTCTTACCACGCCTGAAAAGAGTTTCCATGTTAACAAAACCCTCCCACATATCCTCAGCATTCCTTAATGTAAAACCTGCAAGGCAGTTACGAGCTTACCGCAGCAAGTTCAAATCATGTATATCCGTTAAGATCTCGATGTTGACATTTTTGGTTCTTCTGCGTAGTAGAGGAAGTAAAATTATCTGCGTATTTGTTGGAAATCTCCTGCAAAAAATTATAGATTCAAATTCAATATGCTAGAAAGCAATCTTCGTTCTAGTTTCCTATTTAGTTTTCGAATTGTGTGTATTATGCACGACAAAGGGTTGGCGTATTTTAGGTTTCCATTCATAATGCAAATTTGAGTACCAATATGGTTAGAAACGGCCGAACACGAGGGAGAAAGCCGAGTTGATGAGAATGTAGTGCGACGGGACAAGTGTAGGGTGAAGAAACAATAAGCAGTAGATGGCGCTACCGAAGATAGAATTACCGCATGCGACTCCCTTAATAGGCACTCCGTCATGTTCCATCACACAGGCTAAGATGCATTATTTGAAGAAACTATGTTGATTGCATTACAGCTGGGCTTTTAACATAAACTGTTTTTAAAGTTGTTGTACTTACATGTTTCAGGAACAATAATATTCTCTGTTTGGTTTGTGACAGACCCAACGTGTGATGAGTGCCATTAAGTATTCCTACCAATCACAATTGCTTGTCGCTACAGTTTGACAGTTTTATCACTCCCATTTAATCGCAATTATTGTGCTTTATGCATTTCATTTTATTCATTTGGTGTTGTATTTAAAAGGGAAAGATATTTCCTTTCATATGACTTTCTCTACTTTTGTTTCAAACGAAGTGTTCTTATTGATGCATCCTCCACTATTTACTTTACACTGGGAAACGTTTATTATTACTATTATTATAACATTAACAGTGGTTCTAATAATAAAAAACTTGAGCCAGTATATAGAACAGTTTGATAGATGCCAACAACTATATTAATATTACCCGAAAACTAAGTACTTTCGAATGTAAGTCTCTGAAGGAAGACATAACGGTTGCTTGACCGGTAAAAAACAAGATCGTTTTTTGGATTGAATGTAACACCGACATGTTGTCACAGTAGCTGAATGGATAAAGCAACCGCACGGAGAGCGGGAGAATTTTGATCAACTCCCGGGTGTAGTATTGCACTTCTCAGCTGGTTCTTATAACTATTCTTATTATGATTATTCTTTAATTTGTATCTTGTTAATCACGGTGAATATTTGTAGAAATGGTATTATTATTTTTTTCTTTGTAAGTATAAAGAAAATAAGTGAACACTAAAATAAAGGATAGTCAAATCTTTTAAAACTTGTCGCATGCGATTAACATTAAACTGTTGTTCTTTTTCCATGGCTAGGAGTAAAATAAAGGAGATATGAAATAGAAGAACATTCCCTTTGTGAGAAACGTATAAGTATTTTAAAACTGAAACCAATAACAAGGAATATCTCGGAAATCGCTAACTCTACAAAAAATGTATGTAACATAAATTGTGTGTTTTAACGGGATCTAGATTTCGGTAGTAACTTTTTCGTCCATCTGTTGCTGTTTACGAGTTATACAAAAGTAATCTGGAATAAACAGGTCATGAGAGGCTATTCACAGAAATTGAAGATATACGATATAAGATATCTTTGTGTCGCATCCTTGTAAGATGCTGTAATTATGAAGTTTGGTATTTAACTGAGTTTTTGTTTTAAGTACGTTGATCACAGACATACAGACGGCACAGGAAAGGAGATTTCTATAATAATGTTTTATGGCTACAGAGAACCTTAAAACGCATACCTCTGGTGAAATTTCGGCATATAATTTTTGCGTACAATGCAATACCGTCTCTCCCTATGAACAATGTATTACTAGAAAAAGTAATAAAAGCACATAATTCCGTGCTGAAAGGTTAGGGGTAAAATATGTCCAATTGCATTGACGCCAATGAAGTCGCGAAAAACCTTTGATTTATTTCATGTTATCTTTTACTGTTATTTGTTTATTTTTTTAGTTATTTAATAACGTCAAATTAAATATGACTCGAGCTGTTGATTCCCTCTATATAGATACTGGAGCTGCATCTGCCTCACTGTACTAAAATTCCAAACTAATTAAGTGTACCAAGAAGGCGGCGGTGCCGTGGCTGAGCACTCGCCTCTCAGCTAGGAGGCCTGGCGTTATATGGCCGGCTGTTTCTCTATTGGATAAATAGCGGCTATAAGAAAAACAAACAAAAAACACTTGTATATTCAGGTACAGTTAACCAAATGGAATATACACCGAATGAGAACTACAATAGTATGGTTGCGAGGCGGTCCTAATATAACACAAGGCACCCAAGCTGCAAATTCAAATGAAACTGCTACATAGGCTAGGGAAACGATACTCACATCAACAGTATCTTGAACGAGGAGAAGTGAAATACAGTGTTAATCTTAAGATTATTTACACAAATATCTATACTAACATATACAGAGGAAACATACTTGCAAGCTTTATTCTAACTTATTTTGGAAAGGACTATCCAATTTGAACAGGCGGTTTGTTTTACAAAATTTAACTAATATGCCCCACGCTAATTTCATCTTCCAGAGTTACTGTTAAAATAGTTTCAAAAACGAGGCTTAGCCCTTTCCCCTTTTCACACTAAACACATTTTTATAAAAGACCTCTCATTCTTCAAGAATGACCACCTATGTCAGCATTCGGAGTTCTACACCGTACACTAAAAGCTACTTGTATCAGCTACTGGAAAGCGCCTAAAAGAGCAAAAATCAATATTTTGTTGCACTTTGGCAGCAAGAATAATGAAAATTATCGAACTGGAGAACCTAGCTCCAGACGCAGTTCCGCTTTGTATATAGTGTAGGAAATGGTGGATAATGGTTATGCTACAATCCTGATGCAAAGCAAATTAACTTTACGCGTGTTAAGCAGCACTCCTTTTATTAATTTAATATAAAATGTAGAATTAAAACAAATCTTATGTGTTACACTCACATGACTTTCTCTACATATCTGTAACAGGTTGTTAAAAACTTATTCTTCTATCTTCTTCATGTTAACATTAACAGAAATGATCTTAGTACTTGCTTTCTTGTAAGTAGAAAAATATAAGGGTGTACACTAGGCTAATGCGATTGTCAAATCTTTTAAAAGTTGGTTGCTATGGAAACAGAAGCTTTTTGTTTCCATGTTTAGGAATTGACCAGTTATATGACAAAGGGTTTAAGTATTTTACAACTGAAACGAATAAAAAAGATGTTGAAGTTGGATAACTCCACGAAAAAAAGCAAACAACAAACAAACAATAGGGGTAAAATATAACAATACAATATATAATACAAACAATGTTTTAACGAGATCTACCTTTTTCGTTGAGCAAGCTTATGTCTAAGCGACACCGTGGCCGAATGGTTAGACCGCTCGCCTTCCACCTAGGCGGCCCGGGTTCAATCCCAAGCTAAGGTGGACGAAGCGGCGACAGGGCTGGTTTTCTCCGGGACCTTCGCCCCCCCTTATTCCACCAATTGCTCCATATTCACCTTTCCTATCATTCATTTCGCTTGCATTTCACATCATTCACTTCCTCATAATCAAGCCTGGCTACGGGCTGACCACTCAATCCAAGTTCTCCATTTTGTAGTTTCGTGTCGTTGGCTCCCCGACAGGCATCTGTTCCCTAGGCCTGCGCTTGAAAATCCTAGTGGATGTCAGTCCCAAAAAAGAACTACAGGGAGGGTAAGCTTACTACGAATTTTTTTTTTGTTTATCTCTTATGGTTTACCATTTATGAAATTCATCCAAAATGAATGACTTTTCAGTGATCATTCCCAAAAGATACACAGTTTATTTGTCATGTAGATATCTTTAATACTTGTTATTTTAATCAAAATCGTTAGAGCCATTTTTATTAAAATAAATATTTTTGAAGTTTTGAAATTTTTCTATGTGAAGGATTGTTGAAGTGAAGGGATTTTCTTCAAATTCTTCATTCGGAACCTAAAAAGGTAGTTAAACTTAAATTCCAAGATAGGTATTTAAGGGACTTTTCGTTTTTGAGCTATGCTGCCCACAGACTGACGCTCACACACGCACATACACACACTCGGTCGCATTTTTCTAAAAATATGTATTTTTTGTGAAATTTCCGTATCTAATTTTTGGGTGAAATGCAATACTTTCTCTATTAAAACGTGCAGCGAAAGTAAAAAAAAATATAAGTCTGAAAATAATTGATGTCAAAAATGTGATACGTGGTAACCTTCACACGCGATATTTAAAGCCAACTATGGTCCTTAAAAGAGGAGTAGCTTCCAGTATCTTAAAATTAAGTCATTTAGCATAAAATTGAGACACATGTCGCTTAAGCATATTCGAGATGAGCTGCGGCAAATATAATTTGAGTGCCAGAAACCTACCTGTATTTAAAATACCTGGTTCCTTCGCATTCAGCTGGCATGCAGAAAGACAGTTTTAAAACGGAAAGGGGACAGCAGATCATTTCATCTGTTCAATATATTATAAAACTAGCTGCTTGCCCCGGCTTCGCACAGGTGGTGTACCTAATAAAAATATTAGACAAAATCCTCCGTTTACGATACTCCCTTTAACAAAATAGAATTACAGTTAAATAATTCATCCATACTTTATTGTAATGTCTTGTAATGTACATTATTTTTCGTTTATCCTTCGGAGAGAAAACAAATAGCGCCGATGGTTTGCCGACTCTTGCGCACGGAACGTACAACTGCCCATGCGAAATTCAAGGTTTATTCCACACTTCTAACGATTGACCTCGGGATTTATTGTCAATACGAATGCAAGGCGCACTGGAAACTGAACACGCTTAAATTCAAAAGGAAAATCAGACGGCATTAGTGGTATTCTTGGAATAAGAATATCCTCACCTTTGAAGTTCCATATGATTATAGTGGCTTCAAACAACATTTTCATTTTTTTTAACAGCGAGTCTTGTTTCGTTTCACGATTTCGGCTGATTCAGATCGCGTAGCATAATTATCACCGGACCCAATCTTAAGCTGTAAATTGTGTGGCGGTAATCCTGGTAAATCCAATGGATTTAGGAATTCAGCTGGATAACTGGCGACCTCATTTGAATCGTTAATGGAATCAATCGACTTAATTGAATGCATTGGTCCATCAATTTGGCTCTGAGTTTTTATATTGAAATCATCTACATCCTTATTATTTGCTATGGGTCGTTCGCTCCACCAAGATGGTTTTTTATAATTTGTACCACTATTTGGGAACACTTTCGATATTTAGTGTTCCTTTGACGTTGTGAAGTGACAAAAATCTGGCGGGAACGAAATGAGACCAATAGAGGTGTGAATAGGAATTTCTCCATTGCCAGTGTCTAATAACGCATTTGAAAACACTTCCGCCGATTTGTCATTTTGTAACGCCACTCGCATATTCGCTGATAATTTGAGATTTTTCACGTTTCTCCATAAATTTGATGTCTTCAAGCAAGCATTTATTTCATCAGCAGCTATTGATCTAGGAATGACTGACAGCGCTTGGCGAAAATCTCCATTCAGTAGAATCATCGATTGCTGCACAAATCGTTTAATATTCAATCGAGTGCTTCCAATGCTCGTTTGTGTGTCATCGTACATTCATCCCAAATTATTATTTTACAATTTTGTAGCACTTTTGCCATTGTTGATGTTTTGTTTATATTACATACCGGTTCATCCATTATTTGCAAATTCAATGACAGTTTAAGCGCATCTTGTCGGCAGGTTGCTGGCATTTGGTTGGTGCTTAATGGTTATCTAACCAAATGGTGCCAGCCAGAGACCCCGCCGTGCCTGGAGAAACTTTGGCGCCTGGAATTTCATTTCCCGAATACCTACCTTCAACACAGTGTGATTTAGCTGGTAGCGGGAACACTTCATTGGATTTTGAAACAGAATATCGACACTGAGGCAAAGAGGGAAGACTAGTTCGGCTTCCTGAGACAAGAACGATGGAAATTGATGAAGTCCGGATTTATCGGCGATATGCAGCCATTTCTCACCCGGTTTGAGGTTACCACCTAATATTGTTAGTCAATCGGTGGACTATCACCTCCACACTAAGAAGCACTGACAGTTGTTGGGTTCAGCTTCCCGCTTCTGTGAGGAGGGTGCATTTCACAAAACACAAACACCACCACTCTCCAAGCCGTAAAATGGACTGACCACAATGGCGTGCTCAACAAAATAAACTGACATGAAATAAACATAACCAAAACAAAATGTACTTTGTATTTAAGATTCAAATGATTTATGACTTAAACCATTGTAATTATGTATTAATCTAATAATGGAAAATAAAGTATATTTATAAAAAAAAGCGCAGAATGAGCGGTTCGTCCGCCTTCGAACAATGTATACCCCCGCCGCTGAATCCTTGCACTTGACAGCTCGGGTGTTTTCGCGTAAGGTTGGCTATGCTGCCTTTGCGGTGTTGCCAGAGATCTAGTACACAACAACAGCTGATTACAAATGTCTCTATCGTGTGTAAAGACGAATGGAAACAGTGTACATAGTAAATTATGCTGATGAATAATGAAACTAGTTCGTTGTTATTGATGCCAATTGAAAATTACAGTGATGCTAAAACGTATGTAGCATAAATTACCTATTTACGACAAAATAGAAGAAATTAATGTAAAATAGCTTGTTAAAATGAAAGAAAGGTATGACAAAGTGAATTCCACTCACCGGTTTAGAATGTTAATGACTCAAATCCATCCAAGCATCACCGTCATTGTCATCATCATCATCGTCACCAAGACATATCATTAGTGGTTCATATTCACTGATGATTCCGTCTAATCCTGTGCTTATCGAATTAGTTTGTGCACTTGGTTCACTTTCTTCTTCCATGAAACCGCGTCCACTCTGGTCACACCTTCCCGCAAAAGTCTATCCACCTCTGTAATTGTGAAAGTCTTGCTATTTTCCCTCACGTAAGTCTTAATGTCGCTCAATACTAGTTCAATGAGATTAAAATGACAGCGATGCGGTGGTAATCTAATCACTTCATGACAAAGTTCCCTGGCTACTTCATCTGCAACATATATTGGTGTGACCGGCTTATTTTCTTTCACCAGGGAATATAAAAGCAGCTTGGTCATGTTCATGTCTGCAGCTACACCCCTTTCGTTCAGCCACTCTACCATAACCTCTTTTCTATTGTTGGAGGTAAGGGCCTTGAGCAGTTTTACTGAGTGATATGGCACGTTGTCCATCACTATAATTGTTGGACGTTCCAGCTGCTCCAGCTGTTTCCTGAACCACTCCAGGAAGCGAGTATGGTCCATATTTTCGTTATAATAGCCGGTTTTTCGATTTGAAGACTAGGAGGTCATCTTCAATAAACCCATCCGAAGAACCCGCGTGGGCCACAATTAACCGGGCTTCTTTCCCTGTCGGCTGATGGCAAATATTATCTGGGATGCCGTCTGTCCAGCATTTTGTCACGGCTTGTCCAGCCTTGACCCACGTCTCGTCCAACCATACTATTCTGTCAAGATCTTTGTTCAATATTTTGTGTAAAAGCACGCTTCGTGCGACAACAATGTGAGACTTTTTGAATAACACTTTATGCCCATTAAGCGATTTATATCGAAAGTCAATTCCTTTCAAGACTGCTTTCAGCGACGTCTCACCTCCTGTGAAAAGCTCTGCTCCTTTAAAAGAAATAAGGCGCTTTGATATGGTCGGATGCTGCTTTCTACTATAACAGGCGTATATGTGCCTACGTATGGCGTCTAATTGGAAAGCATCAAGATTTGTGACCGGACGAGGCTGCTGTTTTCCTTCCCTGGCGTTGACAGAAATACCTACTGCATTCCAAATGTTTTAGGGATTTTGTCTTCCTGCTCTTGACTGTTCTCGTCTTACTGTTCTCGTACTTTGTCCAAGAGCTGCTGCAGTTCGCTCCACGAGTTTATCCGCAGGAATAGAGGGATGTCCATTAACTGTTATGTACTCCTTCTCACTTTCAAAGAATTTCCGCACTCTTCTTAATAGCTCCAATGCCTGGCTATTAAGTGGCACACCTTTTCGCAGAGGATTTTCACTTCGCGAATCACTCGTTGTGCGGCGTCCCTTTGGAGGCATTATCGCACCTCAAATTTTGTATAAATAATATAATATATAGGTAATGAAATATAGAAAAATATATGTATATAAATAAACCAAAGAAACACAAACAACCTATAAACAATAACAAAAAATATAAATAACAGCGAATAATACGTAGCTTACACAGAGCAACTCAAAGCACGGGTTAGGATTTCGCAAACTGAGCACGCGGTTGGAAATAGCCAGATATTGCAACTGGGCGGCATCTAGATCCGGTTCCGCCGTCTGACTGACCGACCAAAATGCTGCATTATGATTGGTTCAGGAAGTCACACGGGTAAAGCGTTTCACCTGTTTTATTTAGGTGTACCAACTTAACTCCCAACTGTCAAGTGCAAGGATTCAGTGGCGGGTGTATAGCAGCTATCTCAGATGATGCTACTGCCAGCGCTATTTGACTTTGTGCTCGAATCGTATCTAAAATTAATAAAATGTTTTACCAGTTCCGCCGGGTTTATCGAGAAAAAAGGCTCCTCCATTGCCGGCATTAACTGCTTTCATTATCATATCGTAAACTGTTTCTTTTATATGCTGATTTATAAGTGGAACCTTACTGTTTAAGAAGAATTTCTATCGTATTGCCGTTCTCGTTCAAATTCACGATTGAGTGCATCGTGCATAGAGGATTAGGCACAGGCATTCATAATTTGTGCCACATCATCACGCATAGATCCTCTAAAGATATCAATACCTTATTGTGTATCACTGCGCAAATTTCAAGTTCTAGATTTGACATTGTTGAACGTACTCGATGCAAAATATCTTCAGCTATATTGTCCTTGTACTTTTCCCACAAATAATGTGGACTCAATGATACGTTGACATTATAATGGCTAAACGTGAATGATTCTGGTGCGAAGTGGACGAAATAACAGCATCAGCAGTGTGTGATCCCAATGAATATCATCCTCTAGTAAATGTAAATGTAGACAGGCTTCTCGATATGTTGCGCGCAATTCACCATTCATGGTTCCTAAAAATTCCCATGATTGGTCCCCGAACATTAACTAATAACAAACTCAAATAAAAACATTCGTTATTGCTCGGGTGAACTGCGTAAATGTGCCCAAATGCATTGCTTCACGTATCCCGGTACAGGGTGTCCTTGTTTCCGACGTTGTTTGGGATGATACATTCCAAGTAAAATATTTTGGCACTTCCGAGTGAAACATTGTTCTTGCAAATGGATCGCTAGCGCAGGTCTCGAAAATGCCTGTCAGCGTTGTCGGTGGTTATCGTTGAGCTCTTTGCGCAGCGTTTTCTCCCGTGAAATAAATTCATCCATTTTCCAGTTGAACAGTTAAAAGGACTGCAGTGGGTTCGAGTATAGAAAGTGAAAAGATCTCCAAACCGTCTCATTGCTACCAACATATATTTTCATCTAATATTGTGAAACCACATCGTTATTATTTGGAACTGCAATTCCAAATACATCCTTGTCGTTCATTTTCTTTTTTCCATGGCGTACTTGTAAACAAATTTGATGGACTTGGCCGAATTGCAGTACTCAACATTCCAATGCACTTTAAATGTCTAGGAAAGCAACGGCGAATAAGGAACAATCCAGGTGTTGTTGATTACGATATTTTTAATGTTTACTACTTTTGTTTTTACGTTATTGTTTTACCGTTATCTTCTACGAAGCGACGATGATACAGGGGGTAATCATCATTGCCTGTAGTTTTATCTGCCAACAAAGCACTCGGATAATGCTTCGAGCATTTGTTGTGGATTACGGTGATTCCCAATTGTGTTCACCACGCGGTCCATGAATAATGTTCTTCTTCACTACTTCATGCAATCTGGATATACTTCGGGATCAGGAATTTCTGGACAAAAGATCAAGTCAATTTCATTCGCTCTTATTTTTCGACATTCTACAGGAAAATATGCGCATGAGCCAGTCCTTTTTTTTTTTTTTTTTTTTTGTCCCTCTACAGAGAACATCCAACATCGTACGTCTCCGAAGACATATTTTACAACGAAGTCCATGAGCGATTTGAGATTTTGTTTCAGTGCTCATACTGTTATGTTGTGACGATCGCTGAATGATTGACCGGGAAATAACAGATTAGTGATTTCGATTCATTTTGGGTTTCACGTGATTGGCCATATTGGCGCACGTAGGTCATAGGACGTAGGTCATAGCATCTTGCCCGTAACATACGTTGCTGGTAAAATAGTAAGTCGGCCGACACTATTTCCATTTCTATCTGCATTCATGTCATCGCGTAGATGGATGTATTCTTCTGAATGTAATTGTTTCTGGTCTATACGTATATAAGTCAGAGGTTTCGTTTCAGTTCTGACATAATATGAACGACGAACTTATGAAACAATCGACGGTATTTCAACATATTTAGACGAGTCATGAAACGGTGCGCATAAACATTCATCCAGCTGATCTTTTTATTTGTTTCTTGCCATGTAAAAGAATAGTTTTTTTTGGTTAGGAATCGAAACGAAAAACAGTTTGTAACAACAGAAATGTTTTATGCTTGTATTGATAAATTCGCATTTTGATACAATCTATGACAATACACCACAGTGAAAAAAATATTGTTATACTGTATTGATACATATTTACGGAATGACCACAGTAAGAATACGATGTCAAAAAGTGACAGCGCTATAAATTGAGCTGTTGGCAAAATAACCGAAACGTCAAACCAACTTTTGAAAATGCCAACGTTGGTGGTCTCAACCGTTATAATTGTTTTTAGTTTTTGCATTGATACATATCAATCGCTGGATTAATCATCTTGATCAAAAAATTATATGTATTATCTCCTCGGCAAAATATTAGAGGGTATTGTAATGCATCATACGAACGATGTGTTTCGCTGATACACTGAAGGTTGCCACCATCACGTCGTTGAATTACGGATACTCCACATTTTCTCCACAACCTCAATGGAAACTTCGTTTAACATTGCTGCATTGAAGTGTCTCTGGTCCTTTGTCTGTTCTGATCACTATTTTATGATCGTCGGACGGTACCATTTCTAAGGGTGTTTTAAACAATTGGACAACTGATTTTGTTGCAGTTGTAGGATGAGCTCTCGCCTCCTAGCTGCACAATTGATAGCACTGCTTCAGAATTTCCAAGGAAATAAATCTGAAGAAGTGTGTATTCACCATCGACTGATGGCAAAATTGCCCCTACACGATGGTGAATTGGTCCCTGAGTCTGTATTATTGAACATAAGAAAATATTTTAAAAATGCATCAATAGAATGCTATATTTATAGGTATATGTTGCGATGGATGTGTATGATGTGTGTTACAGAAGAAAAAAAAAATTCTATAAAGTTGATTGAAACCCCGTTTCTCATTTATATTTGCACTAAATGATATCATTTGGAACATAGTGTTGTAATTTTGAATATTCTTTAAGAAATACTTTGATAAAGGTTCTTCTCTTGAAAGTAATGAATTCAGTGGTTCAGGTGGCATTGTCAGTTTCCGTTCGCACAACCTGATCCTGGTGGTCCGAGTTGAAATCTCAAAGCATTGCAATATTGACAAATAGTGCTTACTGTACCAACATCAAATTTATCAGCGGCGTAATGGACTGTTGGATCATATCTAATCGCCAAACGTTCATAGGTTACGTTTGAGCGCCTGTTTTGCACCTCATGCTCATGTTCCATATAAAGGATAGTTGGAGGTGGGGGAGTTTTCTTGAAAATCATCGTGTCGCATTCTTGGAAGAAACCAAACTTAAATACCAGGATTGGTATTCAACGGTCTTTTCGTTTTTGGACTATACTGTCCACAAACAAACACACACACACACGCACACAGAAAGACAGACAGACACACACACGAGCCGTTTTTGTAAAAATGATTTTTTTTAATTCAGTGGGACCCAATACACGTATTCCCAGTGAAATCTTGGTATCGAATTTTTGGGTGGAATGCAATAACTCCTCTGTACTCTATGTACATAGTACGTGTAGAGAAAGTTAAAAAAATCTGATGTTGTCCATTCACATGACTTTATCTACATCTCTGCAACAAATTATTGTTAAAAAGCTTTTGCCTCTATTTACTTATGGCTAATTGAGAAAAATTAGCAGAAATAGTCTTATTACTTGCTTCCGTGTACGTAGAAGCGAAATAAGGGAATACCATAAGGTAGAGTGATAGTCAAAAGCTGGTTGTTATGTGACTGAAGTTCCTTTGTTTGTATGGACAGGAGTTGATCAATTCCTGTATGAGAAAAGTAAGTTCTTCATGGCTGAAACCCAAAATATCTAAAAAGCAATCAACTCCACGAAAAAAATGTATATAACATAACTTGTGTGTTTTAACGTGCTCTACATTGTTTGTGTAATAATTTTTTATCTAAGTCTTATGGTTTAGCATTTATTCAAAATTTCGTAAATTTCATTCAGAGCAGTTTCCAGAGGCTATTCCCAGAAAATTCAAAATATGCATTTTATTTGTCAGGTAATACGATATTTTAATCAAAATTGTTAGAGCCATTCTTTTAGAAAATAAAAATTTTCAAAAATTTTGCATGTAAAGGGTAGTTTGGGGTGTGGGGATTTTCTCAAAATCTTCGTGTCACATCCCTGGAAGATACTAAGTTTAAATACCAAGTTTGGTATTTTACCGACTTTTCGTTTTTGAGTTATCGTGTTCACAGACACACGGACACACACACGGACCTTTTTCTGAAAATACCTTTTTTGGATACAGGGGACCCTAAAACATATATTTCCGGTGAAATCTCGGTATCGAATTTTTTGGTGGAGTGCAATACCTTCTCTGTACACTATGTACATAGTACGTGTAGAGAAAGTAACAAAACTTAAATAATTATTACGAATTGCACTTAATGTGAAACTTGTTAATGAATAAAAGACACGGATAGGGATTATTCTTTTTTGGAGACAACTATATAAATCGAGGCAAGAGTTATTAACAGTTTTGAAGTTATCAGCTGCTGACTGAACAAATGAACCTATCTGACTGAAAAATTTACGTTTAATTGTCAGTTTTTACTTTCTCTAGACGTACTATGTATATAGTGTATAGAGAAAGTATTGTATTCCACCCAAAAAGTGGATACCGAGATTTCACCGGAAATATATGTTTTGGGTCTCCCTGAATCCAAAAAAAGAATTTTTACAAAAAGGTCCGTGTGTGTGTGTGTGTGTGTGTGTGTGTTTGTGTGTCTGTGAACAGCATAGCTCAAAAACGAAAAGACCATTAAATATCAAACTTGGTATTTAAGTTTGGCATCTTCCAAGGATGCGACACGATGATTTTCAACAAAATCCCCCACCCCCAACTACCGTTTATATGGAACATTTTTTGAAAATTTTGATTTTCTTAAATATGGCTCTAACGATTTTGATTAAAATGTCAAATATTAGAGATATTTACCTGACAAATAAAATGTATATTTTGAATTTTCAGGGAATAGGCTCTGAAGACTACTGTATTCTCGAGAATTTTACGGGATTTTGCATAACTGCTAAACCGTAAGAGATGGACAAAAACTTGACCCACAAAAAATGTAGAGCACATTAAAACACACAATTTATGTCATATACATTTTTTTTCGTGGAGCTGGTCGTTTTTTAGATTTTTTCTTGTTTTTTGGTTTCAGCTTTGAAAAACTTATACTTTTCTCATTCGGAATTTGTCAACTCCTGTCCATACAAACAAAGGAACTTCAGTCACATAGCAACCAGCTTTTGACTATCGCTTTAACCTATGGTACTCCTTTATTTGCCTTCTACTTTCAAGGAAGCAAGTAATAAGACCATTTCTGCTAATGTTTCTAAATCAGCAAGAAGTAAATAGAAGAATAAGCTTTTTAACAATCATTTGTTGCAGAGATGTTGAGAAAGTCATGTGAGTGGAACACATCAGATTATTTTTGTCAATATTTTGAAGATCTTACTTTCATATTACGAGATTATACGATATTAATCCTGTATTGTTTTTAAAAATTTTCTTTAATACCAATCTTGTCGCAACAATAGCGAAAACAAATAAAAAAAAAGAAAAAGATTACCCAATTTGATGCCGTTGTTCGGAAATGCGTTGTACATTTCAGAGGTTCAATTTTAATTTATTGAAGATCTCCCCCACTATGTTCTGCCTCACTCAATTTTCATTTTATGATATTTCGATTTTTAAGGATTTTCTTTTTTACAAACCTTGTCGCTTCAATAACCAGAAAATAAATATCCAATATGATGCAGTTCTTAGGAAGTTATGCCCTTAAATATATTTCGGCGATTCATGTTTATTTATATGGATACATTAAACAGCCCGTCAGCGATATACGCAAGTAAGTAAGTGTGTTGAATCAGAAGGAAATAAACAAAAAAGCTTCTTTGAGTTAGTAAAATACAAACGAAATTTTCTTCATGATTTGAGTGCTTTTAATATTGCATTAAATTCTTTATAAAGGTTAAAACAAAAAATTTTATATTTTCAAAGATAAACTGTTTAGATAATATAGAATACAAAGCACACTATGTGTACATGAAAACAAACGTTTGGTGTTAAATTTTTTCGAGGTTGTGACACTTGTACGGAATGACACTTCTACGGAGGTTGAATTTGTTGACATTTGTACGGAAGTCTAGGAAATCCCAGAAATGGTTAAACAGGAATTATTTACAGAGTGATACTTGTACGGAAGGTGATTGCATGGTCCGGCCTAATGCATTTCTTAGAATTGTGAGGCGGGTGCAATAAGGGTTGACAGGTAGGAGAGCGGCACTCGCTAAGTAGAGTTCATTGCTGCAGTTGATATCTCAGTGTCAAGTAATGAATTATAATTGTTGTGGAGAAATGGAATTCAGTCTTTAGTTCTGTACAACGGGCATCGGTATATAGTGGATTATACCAACAAAGAAGAAGTAACGTTTTGGCGCTGTATAAATTCCTTAAAAAATAAATGCAAAGCACGACTGTCAGCCTAAGAGAACAGGGTTTTAGGCGAAAGAAGCCATATTTGTATTCTGCATGAAGCTGCAACTGAAGTGCGAAAACATTTTGTAAACGCAAAAGAGCGTGCAAGAGAAACAGACACTGCCATTTCAAGTATTTACGTTGAAGATGTAGGAAAGCTCTTCATCCGAGACTATGATTTAGCCACATCGGTACCATCACACAGGAGTGCCAAACAATCGCTGCGAAAAAATATGGGACCTACTAAAGATCCGACCGATTCCGAAGGCATAGTGCTTCAAGAAAATCCCTTGCTTATGAACGATGGAAACAAATTTTTACTTGAAGATGATAACAGGGGTCAGAATGACAGAATATTGGTGTTTGCTAGCGAAAAGAGAAAATTATCTTTATCGGGCTGTGTTTCTTCTTTGTGGACGCTACCTTCAAGAGTTCGAGCAAGGAATTTCGACAGTTATTTGTCATTCACGCCGATCTCGGAAGTTCCTGGGAGAAAACAAACACTATTCCAGCTGTATACGTCTTGGTGCCGAACAAAAAACGAGAAACATATGACTGTTTTTTCAAAGCTATTAAAACCAATGTGCCTGGATGGATCCCTGTAACTCTCATGCAACTGCTATTGTACAGTCAGCTAAAAGCTTGTTTCCTGAAACCGAGATTTTGGGTTGTAATTATTATTTTAATCAATGTTTGTGGCGAAATGTGCAATATTGCGGCCTCATTCCTGCCTACAGGGAAAACGACGAGATACGCTGCTATATAAGAAAGAATGTGCTCAGCACTAGCGAATCTTCCTCTGGAAATGTTGGACGACGGTTGGCTTTGTATTCAGGAGAGCACGCATGAGAGCCAAAACTTCAAGACTTCCACGATAACGATCACATACCGAGAGATGTGTGGAACTGCAGTGGAAGGCGCCACCGCACTAACATCTCAGAAGGGTGGAATCAAAGAATAAACAAATCAGTTTCAAGAGTTCATCCCAATGTTTATTCATTAATACACAATCTTTGAGAAGACGCAGAGTACTACGGCAACCAGTTTGACCAGTTAGTTTTAAATATCGATGGGAAAAGAAGGAAGAAATCAGCAATTAAGATTGACAAAACTTTTTCAAAGGCTCCAAAAAGAGTCCAGATTGATGGCAGTTTAAAATCATTTCTGGCTTACCCACAGAAATTACAGTAATGAAAAATGTTTCTACAATACGACGTAACAAGTTGGCAGATACGTCATGCAAATATTATAAATAAGTTTAATCATAAGTTAAAGAAAAAAAAAATGGGAAGGAAAAGAGACTACCTCGCTATGGTGTTCCCTGGAAACGATACAAAGTCGGCTGAATGACTCTTACAATTTGTATTAAAAAAAAAATCTGATGTGTTCCATTCACATGACTTTCTCTATATCTCTGTAACAAATTATTGTTAATAAGCTTATATTTTATGTATTTCATGCTAATCAAGAAAAATTAGCACAAATAGTCTTATTTCTTGCTTTATTGTAAGTAGAAGCGAAATAAGGCAGTACCATAGGTTAAAGTGAAAGCCAAAAGCTGGTTGCTCTGTGACTGAAGTTTCTTTGTTGGTATGGACAGGAGTTGACAAATTCCTGTATAAGAAAAGTATAAGTTTTTTAAAGCTGAACCCAATGTATGATATTTTAATCAAAATCGTTAGAGCAATTTTTTAGAAAATCAAAATTTTCGAAACTTTTTCCATGTGAAAGGTAGTTGGGGGGAGGGGGGATTTTCTTGAAAATCTTCGTGTCGTATCCTTGAAAGATACTGAACTTAAATACCAAGTTTGGTATTTAACGGTCTTTTCGTATTTGAGCTATGCTGCCCACAGTCTCACTCATACACACACACACACACACACACACACACATTTTTCTAAAAATGCTTTTTTTTTGGATTCAGGGAGTCTCAAAACATGTATTTCCGGTGAAATCTCGGTATCGAATTTTTGGGTACAATGCAATACCTTCACTATACACTATGTTCATAGTTCGTATAGAGAAAGTAAAAAAACGTAATTACTCAGCACCAGCTCTTTCTAACCACATCGCCGTGGTAAGTCAAATTGATAGCCTGCCGTACTTTTAACGTAACTAAAGAAATTTAATACTATTTTATGATGCCGTAATGCAACATTTATCGAGAGAATAAATAGCTAACCTTTATAATAAGTACATTTACATGTGAACTTCTTTCTGTTTTCTGCAACTACAATCACGTTTTGATTTATAATTTCCTAGTTATACATTATTAAACCTGTTATTACCAGCTATTAATGCTTTTTCCGTACAAGTGTCAACATTCAACTTCTGACTCGCCAGGTAGAGGAAAAGGTTCCGTACAAGTGTCACTCCATACAAGAATTCGAACCCCAATTTTTCATTGCCATAAATGTATGTATTCCTAAAGCATAATACACAGACTACTTCAAAACTACTTTTTTAAGCAACATTAAATTCTATATTATATTCGTAAACATATCACATGAAAGATAGTTGGATATTTCACCATTTGGTACAATATACATATTAGGTAGAGGATGTATTGTATTCCACTCAAAATAGATAGAGTTCACAAAAAATACATGTTTTGGGGTTGTCTGAGTTAAAAAACAGAAAAAGCTCCTTGTGAGTGCCCATGTATATGTGTGTAAGACGAATAGAGAGAGTGTGTGTATATGAACAGCATAGCTCAAACACGAAAAGTGCGCAAGGTGGGTGAGACGAGGGAAGAATCTAAACAGTGGATTGGAAGGGGAAAATCGGCCTCAGATTAGGTGAAGATAGTTCCATCTTCAGTCAAGGTAATGCTGTCAGTTTTCTGGGACGCACGTGGGATAGTTTTCATTCATTATCTCAAAAAAGAAAAAGTAATCATTGGCGAATATTATGCGAACTTGTTACAACGTTTGAGTAGTGAAATGGAGCTAATACGGTATGTTTCATCAAGACAAAGCCCCAGTTCATACGTTCATTATCGCCATGGCCAAGATCAATGAGTTTTGGTTCGAATTGCTTCCTCATGCATTCTATTCGACAGATTTAGTTTCCTCTCATTATTTTCTGTTTCCAAACTTGAAGAAATGGCATTGATGGTAAATGATTTGCCAACAACGGAGAAGTGGAGTGTGCCGTTGATGGCTATCTTGCAGACCTCGATAGTTCTGACTATAAACAGGGTATCGAAGCTATTGAACATTGCTGGGAAGAGTGTATCGAGCTGAAAGTTTTTCCCCAAAATGTTTGTGCTTTCTTTCTTAGGGTATTTCTGGCACAACCCTCAAATTATTATTATTATTATTATTATTATTATTATTATTATTATTATTAATTACATTCAAATGCTTTCGGACCCAAGTGAAATTATGAATACATTGAAATAGAAACATTTGAAAATTAATATTTGCCATCTATTTCTGTTGTACAGTTATCGCCCATCCCTTCCAAACTATGATCGAAAGGCTAGTTAGCTGCTTTTATGAATACAGTAGACTTTATTGAGAGAGTTATTTGTTATAAAGGTTGTGTAGAATCTAGTGTTTATTAAATAAACCTGAAAATCTTCCCGATAAAATGTAATTTTGATCTAGAGAAATGGGACACGTTTTCTGGTCTCTAGTTGAAAATCAAATTTGCCCGATAATACGAGTATATCCGCATGACTATTAATCAATGACACTAATATGAAGACGTTGACAAATAAATTGAGACAAGTAGAAATTTCTAATTCGGCTACAATAAAATAACAATTTAGATCAACAACACGCGTCGCAATGGGTCTCCAAACTAATTTATCAAACTTTACTATATTTTTAGTTTTCCCACAAACAAAAATAATTCGGATTTAGATTCATAAACAGCTTTTGGCACCATTAAGTAAACTGTCTTTTTAAGTAAGACGTCTTATTGTTTCAACTGGTGTCAAGTATCCAACCCGAAGGTCGGTCAATTGTAATACATCATAACGGAAACTCGGCGTCCAGGCAATGAATGATGACACCACGGTGCCGTTGCCATTTCCCTTCCGCGAATGATAAGAAAACACAGTCCTCCCAGCGGTGGAGAAAGATCCCACGTGTCCCACTCAGAAGCAGGTGTGCTACCACTGCGCCAACGTGGTGGACTCTTTCAATTAGTAACAAATATCTAAGCCTAAGTGTATTTCCACATTATTTTAAATGCTACCTGAACTACATTTAATAATGTTACTTTAATCGAGCTCAGCACTGAAATAATAGAAGAGAAAAATATGCATTTATCTCTAGCAATTATTGGTAACTGCTGACTTAATTAGCGGGGGAAAAAGCTTCTCTTACTTTCAGTAATGAGCATCTCGAGAATAAACCCTAATAATGACTACATGACATATAGGTAATTAGTAATTATTTATCAATTTAAAAATGGCAATAATACACAACTTTGCTGATATCTGTTATTTTCCATACAACCTATTACTGAAAAAACTCCACAAAAGGTATTCCTTTACAGTCAAGATGTAGGAAGTCAGATTTATATGATCCCTCAGAAAATTCATGCGCTTGGAAAATTATCTTCAAGAGTATGTTATATTCCATTCACATGACTTTCTCTAGTTCTTCCACATACAAACCATTCTAACAAAAGATTATTTTTTGTCTACTTCATGCGAATCGAGATGAACATTACTTACTTCCTGTAACTAGAGGAGAAATATGGGAATACACTAAGCTAAAGTTATAGTCAAATCTTTTAAAAGCTGCTCATTATGAAATTGAGTTGAAACTCGGGTTCGCTTGCATGGCCAGCAGTAATACAAGAGAGATGAAACGAAAGGTGGCTTTCGGTTTAAGAAATCTAACGTAGTTTAAAATTGAAAGCAATTACAAGGAATATCTCAGAAACCACCACACTAAGAACATATATGACACAAATTATGTGATATAACGAGATCAACATTTTTGTGTAGTAACCTCTTGCAGTTTAACAGTTATGCAAAATTCAGCAAAATTCATTCACAATAAACAGGTTTTCAGAGATTATTCCTGGAACATTCAAGGCATATATTTTATTTGTAATGTAAATATATTAAATATACGGTATTTTAATCAAAAATCCATATTTGAGATTGACAAATTTTCAAAATTGTTTCTTGCAAAATTGTTTGAGGTAGAAGGACTTTCTTGAAAATCTTCATGACGCATCCTTGGAAGATATTAAATATAAATACCAATCTTGGTATTGAACGGTCGTTTCGTATTTGAGCTATGCTGTCCACAGACACACACAGACATACACACCACGGACGTTTTTATAAACTTATTTTGGACCTGGGGACCTCAAAACACACGAGTATATTTCCGGTGAAATCTGGACATCAATTTTTTCGGTAGAATGCTATACCTTTTTTAGCTACTATACATACGCTACAGTACTGGCGACAAGCCACCAATTTAGCTAACACAAACTGCAGATAATGTTTCCTACATGTTTGACGAATTCCTTAAAAGTACCTACATCATTATGTTTCACTCTGCAGTTTATATTGCGTTTGGTCTCACCGTCATATTCAACCGTGCTCAGGAACATTACCTGCACTTAGAACTTAGGCTCTAATGACCATCATATTCAACCGTGCTCAGGAACATTACCTGCACTTAGAACTTAGGCTCTAATGACCGTCATATTCAACCGTGCTCAGGAACATTACCTGCACTTAGAACTTAGGCTCTAATGACAATCATATTCAACCGTGCTCACGAACATTACCTGCACTTAGAACTTAGGCTCTAATGACCGTCATATTCAACCGTGCTCACGAACATTACCTGCACTTAGAACTTAGGCTCTAATGACCGTCATATTCAAGCGTGCTCATGAACATTACCTACACTTAGAACTTAGGCTCTAATAACCGTCATATTCACCCGTGCTCATGAACATTGCCTGCACTTAGAACTTAGGCTCTAATAACCGTCATATTCACCCGTGCTCATGAACATTACCTGCACTTAGAACTTAGGCTCTAATAACCGTCATATTCACCCGTGCTCATGAACATTACCTGCACTTAGAACTTAGGCTTTAATGACCGTCATATTCAACCGTGCTCATGAACATTACCTGCACTTAGAACTTAGGCTCTAATGACCGTCATATTCGACCGTGCTCATGAACATTACCTGCACTTAGAACTTAGGCTCTAATGACCGTCATATTCACCCGTGCTCTTGAACATTACCTGCACTTAGAACTTAGGCTCTAATGACCGTCATATTCAACCGTGCTCACGAACATTACCTGCACTTAGAACTTAGGCTCTAATGACCGTCATATTCAACCGTGCTGATGAACATTACCTGCACTTAAAACTTAGGCTCTAATGACCGTCATATTCACCCGAGCTCATGAATATTACCTGCACTTAGAACTTAGGCTCTAATGACCGTCATATTCACCCGTGCTCATGAATATTACCTGCACTTAAAACTTAGGCTCTAATGATCGTCATATTCACCCGAGCTCATGAATATTAGCTGCACTTAGAACTTAGGCTCTAATGACCGTCATATTCACCCGTGCTCATGGACATTACCTGCACTTAAAACTTAGGCTCTAATGACCGTCATATTCACCCGTGCTTTTGAGCATTACCTGCACTTAAAACTTAGGCTCTAATGACCGTCATATTCACCCGAGCTCAGGAATATTACCTGCACTTAGAACTTAGGCTCTAATGACCGTCATATTCACCCGTGCTCATGGACATTACCTGCTCTTAGAACTTAGGTTCTAATGACCGTCATGTTCAACCGTGCTCATGAACATTACCTGCACTTAGAACTTAGGCTCTAATGACCGTCCCGAAGTTTACTCTATTCTCCCACGATACTTCTCTAAAACTCTGCTTCTCTCTCAAAAAACATTCATGTCATTTCGAAAATATTACAAGTGGTTTGTCCCTCTGGTTGTTGAATGTGGTGGCTCTGGGACAGATAGAGACATGCCTGTGTCACCATATAGAATATCTTAATGCTGCAATGTCGTTACAAACAGTTACGAATTGAAGAATTCACGACACTGGTAAAAATAATTTTTTTTGTAGCCATATGTGAACTTATAGGGAAATTCTTGAAAAGTCCATTTTTTTATTTATGGGTCTATTATTAAGAATAATACATCTAGTTTCATAACCTGCAGATATTAGGTGACCATTACAAATACTTTTATACGAGGTTTTAAATACCTTGACATTAAAAGTTTTCTCACTTTTGTTTTTTATTTTATCCCCCCCCCCCGCCAATAGGTGTTAAAAAATTGGGAAACATTTTGCTTATCAACAGAAGAATATTAATTGGAATATCTATATAACATACTAAAATTAGAGAAAAATATTATTACTCATAAGTTTATAATTACTGCTCAAAAATTAAAACACCAATAAAAATATTTTTCCAACATTTGTTCTAAAATATTTCTTGAAGTAAAAAGTGATACTTATATCATCAAATTTTAATGTTTTCATCGTGTTTTTCATCATTATGTTTACCATTAAAATAATTAAACAATTGATCACTTAAAAACTACTAGAGATGCTAGAAAGAAGATTAAAAAACATGTTTGTGATTTGATGTGTTACTTGCGTTACAAATGTAAAAAGTATTGGTTCATTTATATAGAATTTTGAAAATTTCGCCTGTGGTCACCCTTAGGTGAAGCACGTGGTCACTAAAAGGAAATGAGTTTCAGCTTTAAAATATTATCTTTATTAAACACTTGTACCTACACGAGCCTAAATGACAATATTAAGAGGGACATCAAGGCTTTTCAGTTTTACTTCCTCTGCATGTACTATGTACAGGGAGCGTACTGCATTCCACCCAAAAATTCGATACCGAGATTTCACCGAAAATAGACGTTTAACCTCTGTATAAAAAAAACAAAAAAACACTTTTTTGGAAAAATGTATCCATGTATCAAAGACAAAAGGCGGTAAATTACAAACTTAGTATTTGAGTTTAAAAACTTCCAAGGATGTGACACGAAGATGTGACAAAACCCAAACTACCCGTTGCTTGGAAAAATTGTCGAAAAGTTTGATTTTCTCAAAACTGATTCCAATGATTTTTGTTAAAAAACAGTATATCAAAGATGTTTCTATTAAAAACAAAATATAAATTTTTAATTTTCGGGAATATTCTCTGAAGAGCTCTTTATTCTGGATGAATTTTGCCAAAATTTGCATAACTGTTAAACCGTAAGAGACAGACAAAAACAGCGGTCTCAATAAAACAGACAATTTGTGTCATACGCCGTGGAGTTGACAACTCCTATCACTGCATAGAAAAGGAGTTCAACCACATGGCAACCAGCTTTTAAAAGATTTGACTATCATTTTAGCCTTATTTTACTTCTGCTTACAAGGAAACAACAATAAGAACATTTCCGCTAATGTTTATTTCTATTAGCATGACGTAGATTAGTAACAATAATTTTTTACCGAGATGTAGAGAAAGTCATGTGAATGGAACACACCATATTTTTTTGTTTTACTTTCCCTATTAAGTACTATACGCATAACCAAAAATTCGAACCCAAGAATTCACCAGAAATACACGTTCTGAGTACCCTTGAGTTTAAAAAACTCATTTTTAAAAAAAGGTCTGTTTCTCTCTCCCACTCTCTTTCTGTGTATGTGTGTCTGTGAACAGTGTACCTCAAAAACAAAAGCTGTCTTAAATACCAAACTTAGCATTTAAGTTTAGTATCTTCTAAGAATGCGGCACTAAGATATCAGAAAAATCCCCCTCCTCAAATTACCGTTTAAATGGAAGATTTTTCCAAATTCTAATTTTCTCGAGAATCACTATAACGATTATGATTAAAAAGCTATTTAAATGACAAATATAAGGTATATCTTGAATTTTCTGAGAAGAATCTCTGAAGATCTCTTCGTTCTGAATGACTTTTGCATAGCTGCTAAATATTAAGAGACAGGCAAAAGCTTACTATACAAAAATTGTACATCGCGTTAATAAAGCACACAATTTAAATCACATACACGTTTTTTGTGGAATTAAGCATTTCCGAGATATTCCTTGTTATTGGTTTCAGTTTTAAAACACTTAACTCTCTCTCGAATGGGAAAATGACATTCCTGTTTTTGTTTACTCCTTGCCACGCAAAAAGGAACCAAATGTAATGCCAATCACACAGCGACAGCTTTTAAAAATTTGACTATACTTTTAGACTAGTCTATTCCATTATTTACCTATTACTTACAGGGAACTAAACAATAAGACCATTTCTGTTATTTTTTTCTTTATTAGCATGAAGTAGGTAGAAACAGAAACTTTAATGAGAATTGTTTGCTACAGAATAAGCAGAGGAAATCATATGAATGGTACTCATCAGATTGTTTCCCTGTGGCCTTCCAGCTTGATCAGAACACTGCCGGCTCCAAGCCCACATTCGCAAGGCAGAGCTGGACGATCCAGGGGAGATGTACCACACACCACCCGGTAGTCGTGTAGCTGTCTATCGCAGCTCCTCAATTTCCTCGTGATGCAGAATGGGCACCGGTCCTATTCCCAGGACTTAAAATTAGAATACCAATCGCAGGAATCGAAGCCGGGCGCACAGCTGGGAACCGCAGTACCGCTTCGGGCCTCACAAAGTATCCTTGTGTGTGTGTAAAAATGTTCGCTAGATAAAAATGTTGATGAAAGCTATCTATAAAGTGAAAAGATAAAACAGAACAAAAGGAACATCAACGTAAACCTCAAGGGAAAAAAAACTCATTTCATAAGGATGATATAAATTATTATACTCCAAAATTGATAACACAATGAACAGATTTTGTACTAGTTATCAGTCCAAAGTAGCAGCGGTAATAATAATAATAATAATAATAATTTTATCATTATTATTAAATTAGCATAAATAACGTAAGTAAATAAATAGCTAGTGAAATAGATTAAATTAATTAGTATAATTATATGCTGTTTTTCCTGTTTCAATAATAATAAGAATAATAATTTATTATTGATTTTAATCTATTTTACAAGCTAGTTATTTATTTAAGTCAATTTTATGCTAATTGATTTTTAAAATCAATCTTTAACCAATAACAATATTCAAAATAGATATTTTATTAATAGATTATTCTGTAGGGCTTTGAGGAAAATTTTCAGACTTCTACCTGTATTTTTGTGGGAGAAGATATTTTGAATACTGAAAAAAAAAATGATGTTCCATTCACATGACTTTCTCTACTTGTTCTACAAACAAGCTATTCCTACAAAAGATTATTCTATTACTTGCATCATACTAATCGAGGTAAACATTAGCAGAAGTTATCTTATTATTACTTCCTTGTAAGTACCAGAGGCGTTCAATAACTGATTAGAAAATCCAAGATATTACACTCGTAAGTTTGTATTAAGTAAACCTCTCTTACTAGGTGGCGGTTAAAATTTCAGCTATATCCATGTAGTGGTTTTAGTGGTTTCTTTGCCATAAGATTGAATCACAAGCTTGTGCTTATTAAGAAAGATGGAAAAAAAAGAGTATCGTGGTGATAAATCACTTCTATTTAAGTGGCTTAACAGCGAAAGATATAATACATGAAGATTTGGATGAAGCTCATGGTACATTTGCTTCTGATTGGCAAATCTTTCTAACTGGATAAATTAATTTAAACATGGCCGTAAATCCACAAATGATATCATCGTTCCAGACAGCCAATAGAAGTGATGTCCTCCGAAATTATTGACAATAGCCAGGATATGGTTTTGAGTGTTCGCAAAATAGGCCACAGACATATCACAAGATACAGTGTTCTCAATGTTGCACCAAAAGTTTAGTCTGCCAAAGGTCTCGGCAAGATGGGTGCCGCGTTTGCTCTCAATGGAGAATATGAGTGAAACGGAAACTGGTTCAGCACTTTCTGTCATACTTCTGACTAGTTTCTATGTTAATATATAACTGTGGATGAAACGTGGATACACTACTACACTCCAGAGACAAAAGTACTGTCGAAACAGTGGGATTTTAAAGGCGAATCGGCTCCGAAGAAGGACTTGTCTATGAATCTGCAGACAAGAAGCCGACCTCGGTTTTTTGGAATGCATGTGGAATCATCTACATTGATTACTTGCAGAAAGGAAGACGAATAAATGGAGAGTATTATGGATCGTTATTGCGCCGGTTGAACGGAAAGTCAAGATTAAACGTCATCATCTGGCAAAGAAAAATACTCTTTCATCAAGACAATACAAGGGTACACACCTGCGCAGTACCAATGTGGAAGAGTGTAGAATTAACGTTCGAATTCTTATAACATCCACCATATTCACCACTTTTGGCCTGCAGTGCTTATTTTTTTATTTCCAAACTTGAAAAAATGGTTTGACGGAAAACCCATCACGTCTAACGAAGAGGTCATCTCCCAAAACAGATGCCTATTAGGAAAATCTTACTTTTTGGAAGGCTAAAAACACTTAGAGAAACACTAAGTTTGGTCTATGGAGCTAAAAGGACATTATGTTGAAAAATAAAAAAATCTACCAAAATAAATGTTTTTCTATAGGACTTATTGAACGGCCCTCTTAGAAGGGAAATAAGCGATTACACTAGGCCAAAGGGATAGTAAGAATTTTAAAAGCCAATCTGTGTGAACAATTGAAATTCGGTTCGCTCTCTGCATTTCCAGAAATACAAAAGAGATGAAACGAAAAATAACCCCATCTTTAGAAGATACCACTTGTTTTAAATTTCAATTCAATAAGAAGCTATATCTTGGAAGCAGTCAACTCTACATATATATATATATATATATATATATATATATATATATATATATATATATATATATATGACATAAATTGTGAATTTTAATGAAATCTGCATTTTTTGCCTTGTTACGTTTCTATCTCTTGTGGTTTACCATTATTGCAAAATTCATCCAGAATGAACAGGTCTTTAGAAGCTATTCCCAGAGAATTCAAGATATACATTTTATTTGTGAAATAAGTAGCTTTAATATATGTTATTTTAATCAAAACATTTAGAGCTATTTTTGATAAAATCAAAATGTTCAAGCATTTTTCCATGTAAAGAGTATTTTGGGGTGGGGAGATGTTCTTGAAGATCTTCGTCACATTCTTGGAAGACACCAAACTTACATAACAAGTTTGGTATTCATGTCTTTTATTTTTTGAGTTGTCTGTCCACAGACACATACATATATGCTCACCTTTTTAAACCTGTGGTTTTTTCTTTTTTTTTTTTCTCTTTTTTTTTTTTTGACTTAGTAAATTTGTTTTTATCAAATTTTTGGGTGCAAAACACTACGCACATAGTAGAGAAATTATGAATTTGAGAGCATTTGCAATTTTAAGATTTTACCTACAGAGTTATTTAACCAACGTAACGCTTTAACATGCCATTCTAAAACACGTGTTGTATCTGCTGTACGAGGGTAAAATATTGCAAATATGTATTGTATAGCATTTATTATTGTTTTTGCAACAAAAATAAGAACTCGATCTTTGACCAAAATCGTTAAAAGGTGCATGGATGACCCCTTAATTGTATTATTTCAGTTTAGCGTTATATATTAAAGGTTACTATAAATAAATGATACTAGAATAAATCTAATGATTAAGAAGAGCTGGGGTTAAGGTTTCTCTGTTACCGCCTTCTGGAGAAGTACACTCTTGTTGATCCAGTCTGTTAACCCATATTCTGACATTAAAAGCCACCGTTTCGTTGGATAACCACATTCACAACACGATCTTAAGTTTTATTGGTAGACCTTGTGTCATAAAGTAGCTCACAAGTTGAAAAGTTAGAGCGATGCACTTACTGGTTTAAATGAAATTCAACATATCCTTGTATTCTGTTAAAACGTGCTATCAAAAAGTGGCGATATATAGCCACGATTTGTAGAGTTTCTCTACCGTATACGTACAACACTCTTAGTAAGTAGAGAAGGTATTGTATCCCACCTAAAAGTTGGACACCAAAATTTTATCGAAAATATATTTTTGAGACCCCCCAAATTAAAAATAAAAGGTATCTTTGTGTGTGTGTGTGTGTGTGTGTGTTTCTGTGGACAGCATAACTCAAAAATCTATTCAGGACCAAACTTGATATTTAGTTCAGTATTTCAGAAGAATAAGACAGGAAGATTTTCAAGAAACTCCTTCCACCCGCAACTACCCTTTTCATGGAAAATTTTTCGAACATTTTAATTTTTTCATAACTACTTCTAACCATTTTGATTAAGATACCGTAAATTAAGATATTTACGTCACAAATAAATTGTATATCTTGAATTTCCTAGGAATAACCTCTGAAGTTCATTCCATACTGAATGTCCTTTGCCTAATTGGTAAACCGTAACGACAATACACAAAAATGTAGATTTCATCAAAACACACAATTTCTTCGTTTATATTTTTATTGTACGCCTAACCGTTTTCCAGATATTCCTCGTTATTGGTTTCAATTGTATAATACTTGTCCTCTTCTTAAACAGGAAGTCGACCGTTTTTGTTTTGTATTACTCCGAGCCATGGGACGAAGCAAATTTCCAAGACAGTCGCATACCGACATTACATATTGCTATCGCCTTAGCTCCTTTCTTTAAGCAACTAAGATGATGCTTCTAAGCTCGATTAACATGGGGTGGAAAAAAGAATAATGTGCTGCAATGTGATTGTTGGTAGAGCAGGTACGGAAAGTCATATGAATGATACACATCAGGTGTTGTTTAAGGCCCGTTTGAACCACATACACCATCACGGGCGAGACACGTAAGTTTGTGGTACTTCCTCGGCAATTGCCAATGTTACTGATTGTAAAACATTTGATTAGTAAAATGTAATAATATCTATGCTTTGGAAAGAGGATAGAGAGCTACTAAGCCCATTCATATGCTGAACTAGGTGGCGCCGCCGTAAGGTGTGTTACTAGCATTTGGAAGGTTTCGGTCTCCGGCGGACACCCACTCCGATACATGGGTTTGCGTGGTTTCCCCGCAATCGGCTAATTCTCATCTACCGAGATTTCCTTTCCACCATTTTCCCTTCATTCCGTTTACTTCTATTCAAGTGTGCTCCTAGGTCGTAGTGCACGGAGGTACAGGGAGATGACATGGATGCATGTTTGATGGAAATAGAGGGTTTGCTCCATCCATCCATCCATCCATCCATCCATCCATCCATCCATCCATCCATCCATCCATCCATCCATCCACCCACCCATCCATCCATCCATCCATCCATCCATCCATCTACCCACCCATCCACCCATCCATGCATCCATCCATCCATCCATCCATCCATCCATCTACCCACCCATCCATCCATCCATCCACCCACCCATCCATCCATCCATCCATCCATCCATCCACCCACCCATCCATCCATCCATCTCTGGCGGCTCCAGTGGGACGAGTATGGAGCTTGGAAGCGCTAGAGACTTCTGTTGTCTCTCTGGACTGTCCACCTGTGGCCTGTGGCTTCCTCCGTTTCTCTTACTCCATCCCACCCTCTTTGGGTGTGTGAGTCACAATATCAAAGATTTGTGAAGGTCGCGATGCGCTAGATGTCCCCCTCCATTGTTTAACATTATTTCTTAAGATTGCTATAATGTTAATTTTTTCTCGTGTGCTCATTCCATGTTAACCACCGAATAAACGAAATTCATTCATATTTGTGAAGGTCGTTATCTTCGTCCATATTGTGACTACATACCACGGCTGTTATCACAGATCGTGTGTGTGCACGGCTTACATCTTAAATCGTAGATGATTGTTGGCGCACATTTTTATACCGGTGCGAATGAACAAGTGTTCTCTTGGAAGGTTCTTTGAGGTCGAAGCCGCGCATTGTTAAGCCTAAACAAGTGCAGTGATTTTGTACGTTTCTAGAAGTTTCCAGTGACGTGATCAACAGGTATAAAAAGGGCTGCAAAGCATTGCTCGGGTCAGTTTTTGACTGCGACTACATTGCATACAAAGCTGAGCAAGTTCGACGGGAATTTCGAAGCGAGCTGTATCGTCAAAAGAAGAAACTACACGTCACAATGATTACGAAAGACAGCTGTTTGTGAGCAGATTCTGTTTGTAAACAATTGGAGAAGGAAACAAAGAGTTGTTAGAGAACAAGAGAGTTTCTTTATAATATAATTTTTTTGCATCTAATATAATATTGACTATAATCAATATGCAGTCTTTATTGTCATTGTGGCCGAGTGGTTAGATCACTCGCCTCTCACCTAGATGGCCCGGGTTCAATCCCAGGCGACCGAATCTGAGATTTGTGGTGGACAAATCAGCGCAGGGGCGGATTTTCACCCGGTTCTCCGGTTTCCCCCACCATCGCATTCCAATGGTGCTCCATCTTCCTTCCATGTATCCCCAGTGTCTTCGCCTGCGGTGCCACAAGTAGTAAACGCGGGCGTTAAACACTAACAAAAATATTACCATTTTAAAGTATGATTTGGATACAAATTTTGAATTTAATGACATTTTTCGAGGAAATGAATTTCCTTGCAAGTTATGAAACAGGAGTAAATGATAAAGTTGAGGTGCAAGAAAAATGAGAGGAAGAATACGAGAAACGGCTCAAAGTAACACAAGATAACACACAGAAAGAGTTAGAAACAAGACAGTTGAGAAGGTGGTATTAGTCCTTTATTACTGTGAGCAGGTATCGCTATGATAAATTTCCAATATCATAACCGCGTATACTTCTTGAAGGAAACAAAGAAGTTTCACCAAATTTATGCCCATTTTATCTTTTGAGTGTGTAACACAACCGGCAACACAGAATTCAAATATGTTATTCCATAATTCCCAACAAAGGTACTCGAGATTGAAAGAGAGAAAAAGATCACGTCCTTTTCCCTCGCTTTTACTGTCAAATTTAAAGAGTTGGTTGTTGGTATTCAGGGAACGAGGCGGTCGTTTCAGAGCCCCCTAAAAGGCTATGACTGTTGTGACCACATTAAATGTATTGCGTGGCTTTTGTTTTCCCGAGGCTGCGTGTTACTCGGTCCGAGAGGCGCGTGCCGCCACCACTGGGTCCTGAGTGCAACAACGGCACACGTACCTGGTTCCCTCGGACTGAGTTAATGAGCATTCCGTGTTCCCGAAACAAAGAGGCAATACCTGTTTTACTTAATGGATAAGTAGAATGCAAAGTTGTAAAATGAAATGTTTAGGAATGCGATACGATGCAAAAAGAAGACAGAATTAAGAAATAAGAAAAGAAAATAATTAGAAATAGAAACTGTTAAGTCAAAAATAGAATAGCAAAATGGTTAGAAAATGTTAAGGAAACGGAAGATACCAGACGGTCAAAAACGGCTTTCCAACATGCCCATAAGATAGACCTGGAAAGGTCGAGAAAGAGATGGAAGGAGACACAGTGAAAATGAAACAGGCGGCTGCCTAATCCATCAAGTGAAGAAGAAGAAGAAGAAGATGATGATGATGATGATGATGATGATGAAGATGTCAAAAGTTGATGAGTTGTGGAAAACTAGAAGCCCATTGAATTAAATAAATCCATATATTCAGAAAGGTATGACGACATAAAAAAGCGCTTACTACTTCTTTCAAGGCTAGAGCGTGTTTCTTTTAAAGATTTAATAGAGAATCAGGATAATAATTTTCTGGAAAATACTGTTACAAGAAGCAGAAAATGTTGCAGGTGCTTTGAGAACAGATTAGTTCCGGAAATAAACATAGAACCAACTATACATTTCCAAAGAAGTAATCCTCCAACTTTGCATTAGCACACATTCAATTTTTGTAAATGGGCACAAAAGTAACGTTTTTATCTAAGAGTACTTTGCATTTCACTATAATAATTATTATAAATATAATAATTTAGGATACAAGTACGGTATTGCTTGCCTAAGCGATCGGTTATCATCGTTATTTTGTTCAACACAGAGGTACTGTCACTGTCTACACGTTGTATTAGGTTTGCTTTTAGCTCCAGTTGAACCGGGTCCCAAGTTCCGAGTTTCCGAGGGCTCAAGTAGGGACATGGTGTGAAACCTTGATATCTACCCAAGGGCTCCACTAAAAATAACATTCATTAGAACTCTTTCGCCCAATTACGTCTCATTGCTGCGGCATGCAAATCGAGATGGCGTTTTGGTACAAATAAGCATTAATGTCCTGTAAGGACAAAAGACGGCTATGATGGACGACTTCATGTGTGCAGGATAGGAACGAACAATCAGGGCTTGATGAGAAGATACCGATTCAAGCTAGTATAAGCCGACCAGAAGCATCTTGCGTTAACTGTTTGTTGACTTGCTTTTGAAGCTGCAACTGTAGGACTGTAGTTAAAAAAATAACTCTACTTCCGCCTTTCTGCATATTGGCATTCTTATCTATACATATCTAATACAAAATAAATTATAAAAAGAACGCTCCACTTTATCATATTATTATAGCATAAAAATGATGATGTTCATGAAGTCCTTATGTAGTTACATCAGTATCAGCAATGTCTTCATCATTGTGAACAATATTGTCAATTACGGGGACATGTCCGGCGTGAAATATCAGGTAATACGGACATTTTTATAATATATGCAGTAACAAACTCTCAGTCCTCCATTTCCTGATAGTGCTCTTTAACGCAATTGACCTGTTCAGATTACATAGGTATTTTCGAAGTCAGCAATATTCGGTTTTCATTTAGTTGAGGGGAAATGATGAAGACCTTTTCTTCTTGTTTTGGAAAGGGAAGACAGAATTAGAGTTGGAAGGAGAAAAAGTTGGGTTTCTTGTTCGGGGAAGGGGAAGGTCGGTCAACAGGACAAGTTAAGGAGATACAAATGTGGTAGTGAAGATATAGCACCCGCGATACTGCTGCAGTCCAGTGGACCGGAGTGCGTCAAGATGCTGCAGCCATGATAGAATGCCCTAACTATAGACAAAGGATTAGATGGCGAAAGTGCAAAGAAGAAGGAATGACAAGTACTTTAGACGTGCTCACGTGGTTTTTCTAATTCAATGTTCGGTACTTTGCTAGGGAACGGCTCTGTTCAGAATGAATTTCAAATGGGGGCAATCTGGTTGTATTCTGTTGCTGTAATGAAGTTGGAACACTTTCTTCCTCCAGCAGGGTCTGGTGCTGTTGATCTTTGCTGACAAGTCAATTGTGGTGTAACGTGATTGTGACTATCCTAGAGTTTCTGTTCCAGCGCGGCTTGGACTACCAATATTCAGAAGCTGCTCGTGTAGGTCTTGTATGGTATCCCGCAGCCGGTTAAAGCTGCCAGTCTTTAGCACAAGCACATACTTTTTCTGCAGTTGCTGGGATTTTAACTCGCGACGTTTGACTTTGAATATATGACAGTCCATCACCCAAACTCTCACTATATGCCAACCTCTTTGATGGTGGTGCCTTCAGAGTGGTTATGAAATCTGGTCTAGGAATTAGAGCAAGAAGGGCATATATAGCAAAATAATAGGACAATAAAAGGTTACAAACACGTCGTTATCTGATTGTTTTGAAATTCCACTTTTGCGTACACACAAGAACAAAACGAATAGTGACTTAACGTAAACATAGGTATTTGAAAATGCAAACAATTTACAACTATAGTAGGTATTTATACCTAATGACATTTTAATGCCGAAAAATATTATTGGCTATAAAATTAATATCTGCGTTAATGGCATCTACATGTTCTGTATAAATGAACTTTTTGTCTATCTCTTATGGTGTATCATTTACACAAATCTAATTGTATTATCCGGCATCGCATTGGAACATATGTTAAATAGGGGTTGAGAATAATGATAAGGGTAAGAGGGATAAGTAATAAGTAGTCTGCAATTTGTACTTGCATATAAAGAGTAAACTTCCAAATTAGTGAAAAAGTAATAACTTGTTCACAAGGGGTTGAAACATATGAGTGTGGGTAGCCTCTTGAAGTGACATCTTATCATTTTGCCAAGGTACTATAATTAATCCAATTGCTTAAAAAAAAACAGTACAGTTTTATGTATAGGAGCATGAAAATAAAGAATGGCAGCTTTTAAAAACGTGAAGTGTTCAACTCAAAATAAAGATTAAGTGGTTTTGGTTGCCATAGCGTATTTTTTTTTTTTTTTTTTACGAATTTCTTTATAATTTCATTAAATCCTAAAATACAGGAATGCAAAGTTCTACCTAGAGAGATCAAAGAACTTTGATTTATATGTTATAATTTAAAATAAGAATTCAACGTAAGCGTAGCATTAAATTTCTGTAAGCTTCTGTAATCCAAAGTACACCTTTAGTCAAAGCTATTTCAAAAATATTACTGAATTAAAATTTAAAGAAATATATGGAAGATATGGAAATAAAAACGATATACAACTCCTTTACAAACTCAAATTTAAAATATTGTTACACTCTTCATTTACCTTTGAGTTCGATGTTATTGCAAATAGCCATATTTCCATTTTAATAAACTCAAAGTAGTATTAAAACGTTTTTTTTTTTGTTTTTTTTTTTTTTTAGGAAAAACATATGCATAAGTATACCCACAGCATTTTTAAAACGTACACATTTGCTGAGTAGGTACTCTTCTTGTACATCTATTATCATTAAATTAGGAGATTGCACCCAGAGACACCGAGAAATATGCCATTATGCAACAATTGATGAAAATTAGCGTAAGCAATTCAGTAAAGCGAGTACTTTCAGAGAGTACTTGAAAAACTGCTCGGCAAAGCACATGATTTGTGTGATTAAATCAGTAATCCAATTACCCGTACCTAATATTGGCCATATCCAGTGACCATTAAAGAAGATTGAACCATATGATATTGTTGACACGCAGAGCACAAAGTTATAACTGGGAATAAGGAACATTAAGCAAATGAACACCCACAGCTGAAGTTGTGTTACATGCAGTATAGAGATATTCTCTGCTTACTTACCTCCAATAATCTAAAATAGAGATCAAGGTTTGCAAGCTGTAGGTCATATAGAGAACGACTGTACCCAAAATCCTCTGGGCTGGATTCCTCTACTTGCCGTCCATCACGTCTGTTTTCCGCTTTTTTGACATTTGGCAGAGCTACACCAAATGGCACAATTACCTGCAATGCTGAAGAATTTAAAACTGTCGTGATTATTGTGGTAACAAAACACAACATTTTCTGTATCAAGAATTCTCAGATATTATGTTTAGACTTCAACCCCGCATTTTGTTTTCCGTGCAAGGTAAGAAATTCTAGTAAATAAAAGAATAAGTAAAGTTACCGATCCGTTTATTTTACACTGATGAGGTTGTTAGTGAATCACAAAATTAATTAGTGCCTGTCTCTTTGGTGCTTCAGGGCATAGGAGTTCAAGTGTCGCCTAGGACATGGGTGTTTGCGATGTTTATTTTACACTGATGAGGTTGTTAGTGAATCACAAAATTAGTTAGTGCCTGTCTCTTTGGTGCTTCAGGGCATAGGAGTTCAAGTGTCGCCTAGGACATGGGTGTTTGCGATGTTTATTTTACACTGATGAGGTTGTTAGTGAATCACCAAATTAATTAGTGCCTGTCTCTTTGGTGCTTCAGGGCATAGGAGTTCAAGTGTCGCCTAGGACATGGGTGTTTGCGATGTTTATTTTACACTGATGAGGTTGTTAGTGAATCACAAAATTAATTAGTGCCTGTCTCTTTGGTGCTTCAGGGCACAGGAGTTCAAGTGTCGCCTAGGACATGGGTGTTTGCTATGTTTATTTTACACTGATGAGGTTGTTAGTGAATCACAAAATTAGTTAGTGCCTGTCTCTTTGGTGCTTCAGGGCATAGGAGTTCAAGTGTCGCCTAGGACATGGGTGTTTGCTATGTTTATTTTACACTGATGAGGTTGTTAGTGAATCACAAAATTAGTTAGTGCCTGTCTCTTTGGTGCTTCAGGACACAGGAGTTCAAGTGTCGCCTAGCACATGGGTGTTTGCGATGTTTATTTTACACTGATGAGGTTGTTAGTGAATCACAAAATTAATTAGTGCCTGTCTCTTTGGTGCTTCAGGGCATAGGAGTTCAAGTGTCGCCTAGGACATGGGTGTTTGCGATGTTTATTTTACACTGATGAGGTTGTTAGTGAATCACAAAATTAATTAGTGCCTGTCTCTTTGGTGCTTCAGGGCACAGGAGTTCAAGTGTCGCCTAGGACATGGGTGTTTGCGATGTTTATTTTACACTGATGAGGTTGTTAGTGAATCACAAAATTAATTAGTGCCTGTCTCTTTGGTGCTTCAGGGCACAGGAGTTCAAGTGTCGCCTAGGACATGGGTGTTTGCGATGTTTATTTTACACTGATGAGGTTGTTAGTGAATCACAAAATTAGTTAGTGCCTGTCTCTTTGGTGCTTCAGGACACAGGAGTTCAAGTGTCGCCTAGGACATGGGTGTTTGCGATGTTTATTTTACACTGATGAGGTTGTTAGTGAATCACAAAATTAGTTAGTGCCTGTCTCTTTGGTGCTTCAGGGCACAGGAGTTCAAGTGTCGCCTAGGACATGGGTGTTTGCGATGTTTATTTTACACTGATGAGGTTGTTAGTGAATCACAAAATTAGTTAGTGCCTGTCTCTTTGGTGCTTCAGGGCACAGGAGTTCAAGTGTCGCCTAGGACATGGGTGTTTGCGATGTTTATTTTACACTGATGAGGTTGTTAGTGAATCACAAAATTAATTAGTGCCTGTCTCTTTGGTGCTTCAGGGCACAGGAGTTCAAGTGTCGCCTAGGACATGGCTGTTTGCGATATAGTTTATGTTCTTAGTCATGCTCTCCTGAAATTAAATGCACCAAGTTTGCATTAAGTCATCTCTCAAATTCAATATGTGTGTAAAAATTAATTATTTAAATAGTTACCATAATTTCACAAATTTTTGGGTATACACTACAAAAATGTATATTACCATCTCTCAGAACGGGTTACAAAGTGCAGCACAAATTGAGTCAGACAAAAATATTGAGCAGCTTCAAGTAAAAGATGCGAAGATAATCATGTTCATGGGCACAAAATTGCGCTTTAATTTAATAATTAAATAGAGAAATAATGCAAAGTTCAATCACTTTAAGTAACAGTTTTATGCAGCATACTATTACAAAACAAGTATATATTATATATTTTGCAAGCTTTATATACTTTGGTTGTGGAGTAAATGGCACACATTTTTTGTGTGGAGGTATAATTTTTAACGGGCTAAAATACCATTTACGAAAGCTAATAGGAAACTTGAGGCAATATATCAGACTGATCAAAAAGAAATAGTTAAATAACAATAATTAAGCAGCAATTAATGAAAAACCAAAGTCAAATTAATATAAATCGGTAATTTTTGGAATAGAAACTATGTAAATAAACCATTTGAAAGCCAGTACAATATTGAACATCTGTTTTAAGTTTGAGCTATATTGATGAATGAAAGGCGATATACTGTAAAATCTGTTTCTCGGTAAAGCTGTATAGATAGGAAAAATATAATTTTCTCGGAGGGTACAACTCTCAGACATCTGGTCTAGCGACATTAAGGCGTCTCTTCACCTCCCCCCCCCCCCAAGCGTAAGGATCTGTTGGAGAAGGCATCATGACACTACTTTAGAGCCAACGAGAAACCAATATTTAAATTTAAATAAAATTGTCCTCTAATCGTCGCCCAGCATCACTTTTTCTAACTGAAGAGATTAACGTGGGTTGGTGCCTATATAAATAGTTCGTCCAAGTTCGGGTCAGTCATAAACAGAACAGAAACATAGACTCGGGCAGTCGCAAACCAAAAGGTTTGCAAGACAAAATCCCGCAATTAGTATGTCGTAATATGCGCTTGACCCGCGTCGCTACTTTATTATAGCAAAGTCAGGCGTGCATAAATGTAACCATAAATAAGACAACGATTTAAAAAGTGCAAGCAAGGATGAAAGGGAAACAGATTTTAAATTACTCATCGCTACGAAATAGACAATTTTTGTATTATTTAATTTTCACATACAACATCCAAGTTCCGTAGCTAGCCGGAGAAGAAGACACCAGCGACGAGATTCGACCCTGAAATCGCCTAATTTTGAATTTCTAACGATCTTCAACACAACAGAGTGCCGAGAACCAAAAAGAGGTGTTAACCATATATCATACTCCACGGCCTTAAACACCAAGTGTAATTTAAGCTTAATTTTCTCTCTTTGCCTAATTAGCACCGGAAAGCAAGATTCCTCAACAATTACAACTTCGGTTAGATAACTTACTATAACGACGACGCCAACGGTGAGAAGCCCAAAACTCCTTCGACAGTTTCCAACGTGGTCACGTTTTATAAATCCGCGTCTATTACTTATTATATTTGTACAATTATAATGTGATTTCAAACACATTTTATCACAGCAAACTTCATGCAATTAATTTCTGAATGTTTTTTTTTTTCTCCTTTGCAATAACAAAAGTAAGGAAAAGCCAGCAATGTTTGCAGAAGTGCTTCCGAAGAAGTGGTTCGGTTGGTAGATGTGTAAATGTTACTCTAGGTACATCTTATATACTAGGTATATTAGGACCTATAATCACTAGAATATGCGCGAAAGAAGATCTTGAATCCATTTATGATTTTGCTTGGTTTGATGAGGTGCTACCAAAAGGACAAACCTCAACTATCACTCTTCTCGTGTTATTAAAACAGAACATGTGGCATACACGGCATGTATTCAGGTTAGACTTTCCCGAATCAGTATTTAGCACATCATCGCTATTTTTAATAGTAATGATAAAAGGATTCGATTTATGATTGAAACTGAGATCGTTCTTCTCATTTACAAACACTAAAACAATGTAAAAGTTCGCTAACACTATCTCCTGGTTTAGAAATTTATGTGGAAGAAAAAAAAAAAGCCTTAATCAAATGTTTTACCTAACGAGCAGATATATTAAAACGGATTCTAAAAGATAAATTTCAATTAGCGCTACTGTACCTGTGCTGTCTTTGTGTGCGCATACAATTATTTATAAAACTCTAAAATAAATGTTGAAATCGGTATGTGTATTTGAGCGTGACATACGATTACAATCATTAAAATATCAGGATAAAAATGTTTAAAATCAAAATGTAATAATATTAATAATAATAATAATAATAATAATAATAATAATAATAATAACACAACATCAAGAGGGCCCAACAGCACCGTATTTCATATGCGATAAAAGCGTTGCGGAATTCAATGGGCATTTGGAAGCAAACACCTTTCAGCTGTCAGCAAATAGCGCGGGAAACCAACTGTGCATATCCTTGCGCATCAGGGAAAATGGTCAGGGAATCGCGCTCTTCGAGAGGCAGCTACCAGACTGGTACTGATGATATACCGAAAACGTAACCTTTTTACTTTCTCTACACTACTATTAATGCATAGTAGTGTAGAGAAGGTACTGTATTGCAACCAAAATTTTGATTTCGAGATTTTACCGGAAATACATGTTTTGGGTCCCCCTGAATTAAAAAAAAACAATTTTTGGAAAAAGATCCGTGTGCGTGTGTGTCTGTTGACAGCATAGCTCAAAAACGAAAATACCGTTGAATACCAAACTTGGTATTTAGGTTTGGTATCTTCCAAGGATGCGACACGAAAATTTACAAGAAAAAATCCCCATCCCCAACTACCCTTTATATGGAACTTTTTTCGAAAATTTTGATTTTCTCAAAAATGACTCTAACGATTTTGTTTAAAATATCGTATATTAAAGACAAATAAAAGGTATATCTTGAATTTTCTGGGAATAGCTCTTGAAGACTTCTTTATTCTGGATGAATTTCACCGAATTTTGCATAACTGCTAAACCGTAGGAGATGGGCAAAAACTTAACACACAAATAAACGTAGAACACATTAAAACACATTTATGTTATATACACTTTTTTCGTGGAGGTGACTGTTTTTGACACATTCCTTGTTTTTGTTTTCAGCTATAAAAAAACTTATACTTTTCTCATACAGGGATTTGTCAATTCCTATCCATACAAACAAAGAAACTGCAGTCACATAGCAACCAGCTTTTGAATATGTACCTATGTACTCCCTTTAGTTTAGCCTATAGTACTCCCTCATTTCCCTTCTGCTTATAAGGAAGCAAGTAATAAGACTATTTGTGCTAATTTTTTTTCTCGATTAGCATGAAGTAAATAGAAGCATAAGCTTTTTAACAATAATTTGTTGCAGAGAGGTAGAGAAAGTCATGTGAGTGGAACACATCACATTTTTTCTATTTCGGTTGTAGAACCTTTATTTTTTAGAGAATACATTCACGATTAATTAGTTTTGCAATTACTTTGTTCTTATTTAACATTAGAGACTAGATCCACTGGAGGGTAAATCAACACATTGAGGTACCCTAACAAAAGTCGTGCATGGGAGCACGTAATGCGTCACTGTAATATGATTATTATCATTTTCATTATTATCATAACTATACGAAGGCAGAAAAGTCAAAATATATAAACGACAACATGCAAACACGTAAGCATATAAAGTTTCACTATGTTATGGTTATGATGATTATTATTATTAGTATTATTATAATTATTATTATTATGCACGTAGCAGGGAAAACCAAAACCATGAAAGTTGTAAAGAAAAATCTGGAAACACAACAAATAGCACGTGGTATTTAACTATATCATTAACATTGCGCATTACACACTAGCAGCGCAAATCAAAACTGTAAAGTACCATAACGAAAAACTTGCAAGCACGAAAGCAAGCAAAACTTCACTGTACTACGTACTCTCATGTTTTCATATTTTTTGTTCTGATGTTTTCATGTTTTAATTCATCGCTATACAATTAAATATTATTATTATTATTATTATTATTATTATTATTATTAATAGTATTTTATTGTTGTTGATACATATAATAACAGAGTGAAATACTACGTGTTCTCATCTTTGCAAATGTTCTTTCACAATTTATTCATGCTTTGACTTATTATACCAAACATGTACAAAATAAAACGCAACACTACGTGCTCTCGTGGCATGATGTTTTTTTTTACGATGTTTTTATGTTTCACTTTATTCTGGTAAGCTTACCCTGCGTAATAATATTAATGGTGATGATTCAGGAAACAGAGTATGCTCTAGTGCTTCTGTGTTTTTACGATGTTTTTATATTTAGTTTATTCTGCTAGGCATATATTGCGCAATAACATTGATGATAACAATATAGTGAAAGAGTAGTGCTCGCGTGTTTATATATGCTCATTATGTATATGCTTCTTTTGACTTATTCTGCTAAGCCTATACTATTAAAATTATATTAATGATATTAATACAGTAAAATACTGCGTGTCCTCATGTTATGATACTTTTCATTACCATGTTTTCATGCTTTTTTATTTTGAAAAGTTTAAAATAATAATAATAATAATAATAATAATAATAATAATAATAATAATAATGATGATGATAATAATGATAATAATAAAATAATAATAATAAAAATAATAATAATAATAGTAATAATAATAATAAATGCATTGAACCATTAGCTTTAATTTTATTTATTTACTTTATTTTTTGTATCATAATGTTTTCATTTCCCAACCAGTGGATATAGTCTGTAATGTTAAATAAGAATAGTGCATACGAGTTAGAAAACTAGCTGTCGGTGGATATTGGTAGGTAGAATTACTATCTTAAAAAAAAAAAAACTGATGTGTTCCATTCACATGACTTTCTGTACATCTCTGCAACAAATTGAAATTAAAACGCATATGCTTCTATTTACTTCATACTAATTACAAGAAATAGTCTTATTACTTGATTCCTTGTAAGTGGAAGCAAAATGAGGGAGTTTCCTTAGGTTAAAATGATAGCCAAAAGCTGGTTGCTATGTAACTGAAGTTCCATTGTTTGTATGAACAGGAGATCAGAAATTCCTGTATGAGAAAAGTATTAAGTTTTTCAAAGTTGAAACGAAAAACCAAGAATATCTTAAAAATGATCAACTCAACGAAAAAAATGTAAGTAACATAAATTGCGTATTTTATCCTGAGCTACATTTCCAGTGCAGTAAGTTTTTTCCCCATCTCTTACGGTTTAGCAGTTATGCACAATTCCGTAAAATCCATATGGGCTATTTCCAGAAAATTCAAGATATACATTTTATTTTTCAGGTAAATACCTTTAATATACGATATTTTTATCAAAAATCGTTGGAGCCATTTTTTAAGAAAATCAAAATTTTCAAAGATTTTTCCATGCAAAGGGTAGTTTGAGGTGGGGGGATTGCCTTAAAAATCTTCGTGTCGCATCCTTGGAAGATACCAAACTTAAATACCAAGTTTGGGCTTTAACTGTCTTCGTTTTTGAGATATGCTACCTACAGGTACACAGACACACACAGACATTTTTCTAAAAATGTTTTTTTTTATTCAGGGACTTTCAAAACATGTATTTCCGGTGAAATCTCAGTATCGAATTAATGGGTACAATGCAATACCTTCTCTATACACTATGTACATCGTTCGTATAGAGAAAGTAATAAAGGCTTTTAACTGAGGTGTAAAATGGTTAATTGTATATAATCTCGAACTTCAGAAAAGTCGGAAAACAGCATCTCGATGAGCGCAATTCCCTCACATTCGAGAGAGGTGTGCAACGAAGATCGCTCGCGCTATTTTCTCACTCGCCATTGACCGGTGTTTCCTACCATTTTCCCCGTGGAATTCTGTTAATTTTTATAGCACGAATATTTGTCTGCATACCTGAAATTGGCGCTGTTGGATCACAAACTGATTCACACAGAATGTTCTTGTAATATATGTTCTTCTTCGATCCTCCCGCAAAAAATATGGTTTATAATTTCCTTTAGACATAAGCTGTGGCCGCAACTTCTACTGCTCGTCACTAATTTCCCGTCGAAACTCAGTCAACTGCTGCAACATTCTCAATTGAAATTCAACTTTGTGCAGGGCTTCATTTCCCTTTTTATACCTTCGATCGCGTAGCAAAAAATTTTCAGAAGCAGTCGCACGTGCAAACTATCGCATGCGCTACAAACTAACTCAGGTGTAAACCTTCTAACGGCACACGTGCCCACTCGCAAGGTGAAGTATCACCGCTTCAATGTCAAAAGAGCTTGCCGCTAGCAAACGTGTACAGTACGCAGGTGTAAGAATGGATATCAACAATCAACTATGACTTGCGAAGCAACCCATTAACACACGTTTGGCGATTATGGTCGCAGGGCGTAGTCACAATATGACAATAGCTATTTGATATTTCTATATTCCCGCTAAGTGAATGAAGAGATTATTTGGTCTACTTCATTGTTATTATACATACATTTCGAAACCTCGAAAGAACAGGACGTGTCTGGTGATCTCGCTTCCGCTATGGCTACATGTAATAACTCAGTAGCAACTCAAAGTTGTTATACGTGCAAGCGAAACAGGCTAAGTTGGTGACAGGAGTAAAATACCTTAATTGTGATACTTATTACCATCCCACCTGTACTAAATTAGTGGTCGGTGTAACTACTTTGACGAAAACAATAAAATGTTGGAAAGGTGATATGCAAAACGCGATATTGGATCGGTTCTTTACCAGGATATTCGAGTAATGGCCGATGAAAATAATAATGTGGATATTCGTGTGATTTTGTATTTATTTCAACAAAAGGAAGAACTTCGGATTAAAATTGAAATGCTAACTAGTCAAATTAATCCAATGAAATGCCTTCTATATAAGAATAATTCAGCAGAGCGTAAAGGTAAGAATACTAGCAAAGTGCAGAATGCAGGTGAAATAGTAAATAATAGCAAAGACAGTGATATAATTTTTAAGTGAGCATGACAAATAGAAGTCTTATTACTAGTTATAAGACATCGAGTGATAAGTCAAACTATGAAGTGGAGTAAAGTAGCGACGAATAAGAAACTACCAGGACTCAAGAGGCGTATAACTGAGAAAAGCAAAGACGTGATTTTCTGAGGAACAGTAAAGCTAAAGGTAATTAACTGTGAAAAAGAAAGCTACTTTGTTTATTTCTAGGTTGGATGCTACTACTAGAGTAGCTGTGGTAAAATCGTGTCTTAAGAATAATTTCTTCGAAGTTGTGTCTGAATCAAAAAATGCAAAATGTCCTGACATGTATTCATCTTTTAAAGTTACAATAAACCCGGATAATCTTCCAAAGGCCATGGATGCAAAAAGAATGGCCATTAGGGGCCTTGGTGAAAAGGTACTTTTTAAAACAACAAAATGATCCTCCGAAAGAACGTTGAACAGTGTAAGTTTTACTTTATCTGCTGTTAATGCACAACCATGAAAAAACAACATATGCCATTAGGAAGTTTTCACACAAATATACGATCCTAATGTACTATGCAATTACAATATAATACTATTTTTGGGACTCAAAGGGACCGCCGAACAATTGATACAATAGAGTAATCAGTTCTATTGTACCACCCCCTCTGAAACAGATGACACGTGTCACTATTATGAGGGATGATTTTTCACACAAAAGACGCAATCTTACAATGAATCACATGAATAAAAAGATTATCACACCACCCACACCCTATAACCCCACTCCCAATGCCTTGTCCTTCCACCCCAAGGCTCTTATAACATCGCTGTCACGTGTCAATTATACCTCACAAAGAATTACATGAAAGAATGAATACACCTGCAATGAAAACCTTCACCTAGACGGCCTGGCTTCAATCCCAAGCGACCGCATGTGAGTTTTGTGGTGGACAAAGCGGCGCTGGGGCGGGTTTTCTCCGGGTACCCCTGTTTCCCCCGCCATCGCATTCCACTGGTGCTCCATCGTCATTCATGTATCACCAGTGTCATCGCCTGTGGTGCCATAAGTAGTTAAAGCGGGCGTTAAACACTACAAAAAAAATGAAAACCCTGAATAAAAAGATTATCATACCGCCAATTATCACCCCCTATCACCTCCAAAACCACACCATTTCACCTAGGATGCCCTCATAACATCACTGTCGCATGCCACTTAAGGTACGCAAACAATCACATGAATGAATGAAAACACCTACAATCCCTACCATTAAATATCATGCTAATCTAAGCTATGCGGAAACTGTATATACACTCATCTAACTAACATCATCTTTCCTAATCTAATCAATACTACTGTCGTAAAGTAAAAAAATCGTGTCATTGTAACAAGCTATTATGGAGGGTGATATCTCCCGCAAAAACCGTAAGCATGCTATCAAACACTCGAATTGAAATATTATCGCACCACCCACTGTCACCCACTCTATAGATTCAACCCTTAATGCCAACTTAGCCTATCCTATAACATATTGACCGCTAAATCCCGCAATTGCAATATATATGCACTAAAGAAAAAAATGGAAAATATGACATTCGACCGCTATTACCAAAAATACTTTAACGACATACTTCTAATTACACTAAGCCATCGTAACAGGGCTTACAACAAACATTCGCACATTGAATCGTACACTTGAAAAAATATTTGCGCTTAGGAAATGATCTACCACAAGTACTCTGAAGAAATACATATCATTCCCTCAGCACAAATGTGAACACTCAGTGCACATCCTGCATACACAAGCTGGCACCTGTTAGCATCTGAGACCTACTTATAATAGCCATTTTCAAACAATTAACGCGAAACTAAGCTGTCCCTTTATCACCTAAATAAAAAGATAATCACACCACCTTACCCTCCATCTCAAGACATTCCATTCCACCTCAAACTGAACTTGTAACATCAGCCGCTATACGTGCCTATACTGTTTCATGACGCTTTAACATGCAAAGAGTCATTGAAAGTGTGATTCCGCACACCACCGCAACCCTACTGTCATATCTGAAGCTTATATCACTGGTACAAATTCTGTAATACTCAGAAATAAACATAAATGAAGCATGTAAACGAGCTTATACTCAAACGTCGTGCTGTATATGCAATCAGCGTAACACTAACGTACGATGAGATGTCGGAACATAAGATGAACTCCGGAAATGATTTTTGTACAGAGTAGCTCCTCTTGTTTTAAGCTGAGAAGAGAGAGAGAGAGAGAAAGAGCATTTTATTACGGGCGAAATGAGTTTAGCTTTACACAGTCTAAGAAAAACGTCACTGAAAGCAAGATGCATTTATCAGTTCACAGAAATAAAACGTTTGATGAGATGTCGAAATATAAGGTGAAGTCTAGAAATTATTTCTGTACAGAATAAGGCCTCTTATATTAAGATGAGAGAAAGAGAAAGAAGATTTTATTACGGGCGAAGTGAGTTTAGTTCTCTTTGGTCCTAAGAAAAATATCATTGAAAGCGAGCTCCTTTAAACAAATAAATAATTCACAGAAATACAGCAATGTTTTGAGGTCATTTGCATCATGATGTGAGAGTGCGTATAATGCATTTTAACAGAGTTTCATATGCTATATTTCACATGAAATACAGCAAAGTTTAGAGATTGACAGAATTCAGTTAAATAAGCTGCCGAACATTAATTAACACTAAAGCGTAATTTGAATAGAATAAGCATTTCCATATTTCAGTCCATTATGTACCAAACAAACGTTATGATGAATTTATGAGAATTTCCTCAACCAAATGTATACTTTAAAAACTAAAACCATATAGATAAACAATACCTTTTGTTTGTTTAAATTATAAGATGACATAAAACAATTTGCATACATAAATACTATGTTAACATTTTCCAACTCTGTCATTCATAGGCTAAAAAAGAATATTACGTACAAAGAGAAGTTACACACACAATATTTCTGCAAGGCGTACATACTTAATTGAAAGATCTGATTGTACACATAGCCGATGGTGAATTACGTTCTTTTCACGCTTGAATATAGATAAAAGCTTTCCTTTGTTGAAAGAAGAGAATATACCGCACCCTTCTCAGAAAATACTACACAACATTATGCCATCACCTGCTCTAAGCAATGTAACAAAAATATACCATGATAAGTTCTCACTTTACAAAACAATGAATTATTATAGGTTATTTCTAGAGTAAATCCTCAGAATCTGTGCATCATTTAAAATGTGAAATAACATTGCATCTGCTACGTGTACCGAAAAGATATACGCAGAACATCTGCCACGAGACATTCGCACGTTACAACACAGTGACTATTAAAGGTTACTTCAAAATAGCAATTCCTTAGAATCTATCCCCCAGTTAAAATGTGACATAACATGGCATCTACTACGTGTATCGGAAGTATATACTCAGAATTTCAAACCTGGTATAAAACATTCCCTCGTACAAACATAATGAATTATTATAGTATATTTTAACGAATAAATCCTTTGAATCTATCTTCCATCCAAAAATGTGAAATGAAAGCACATCTGTTATGTTTACCACAACGATATATTCAGTGAACATCACACCTGGTGATCCTTGGAAGATATTCAACTTAAATACAAAGTTTGGTACTTAACCAACCATTCGGTTTTGATAATGGTCTTCACACACAGACACACACAGACACACGCAGACACACAAATACACAGACACACAGACACACACAAACATACACACATGCACATATTCAGACACACACAGACATACACACAGACACACATGGACAAACATACAGACACTTACAGACATAAACACAGACACAGACATATACACAGACACAGACATGCACACAGACACACACAAACACACACAGACATATACACATACACACAGACATACACAGAAGCATACACACATACACATAGACACACACATACACACGCAGACACACGCATACGCATACACACATACACAGAGACACACACAGACACACACAGACTCACACATACACACAGACACACAGACAGACACACACAGACACACACATACACACAGACACAGACATACACACAGACACAGACATGCACACAGACACACACAGACACACACACAGACACACACGGATACACATACACAGACATACACACAGACACACACATACACACGCAGATACACACATACACAGACAGACACACACATACACATACATACGCACTTACACACAAACACCCACAGACACATTCACACATACACACAGACACAGACATACACAGACACACACAGACGCACACATACACACATAAACACACACATATACACACAAACACGTACATACACACATACACAGATGCATACACAGATACACACATATACACATACACATCCACACAGACACACAGGTATACACATAGAGACACACACATGCACACACAGACACACACATACACACAGACACATATAGACAAACTCACCGCCTTTTTCTCTATATCTAATGTGCTACATTAGGTTTTCATGGACTTCTTTGTAAGAAATGTTTGGAAGGATGATTTTAGCTTCTTAGATGGTTGGTGGGACCCTATTGATTATCGTCTTGGTTATCTGCCACGATAAGCCGAAGTAAAAAGCGTAGTATTTATGAAAAATCTGATGTGTGCCATTCACTTGACTTTCCGTACATCTCTGTAAAAAAGTATTATTCTAACTACTTCATGCTAATCAAGACAATCATTAGAAAAGTGGTCCTAATACTTCCTTCCTTGTAAGTAGAAGGGAGAAAGCTAAGGAATGAACTAGGTTAAAGCGATGAAATATTTTAAAAGCTGTTTACTTGTGATTGAAATTCGTTTCTTTGCATGACCAGAAGTTGACAAATTTCTGTATACAATTTTTTAAACTATTTTAAAGCTAAAACAAAAAACAAGAAATATCTCGGAAATGGTCAACACCGCGAAAACAGTGTATATGACATAAATTGTGTGCTTTAAGTTTTCGTGTTATAGTTTTTGTCAACTTTTACGGTTTACCAGTTATGCAAAAGTCATCCAGAACGAATATGTCTTCATAGGATATTCGCAGTGAATTCAAGCTATATATTTTATTTGTCTTGTAAATATCTTTAAAATACAATATTTAAATTGAAATCGTTAGAGTCTGTTTGAGAAAATCAAAGCTTTCGAAATTTTTTCTTTACAAAGGGCAATTGAGGGTGTAGGTATTTTCCTCAGAATCTTCGTGTCGCATTCTTAAATACCAAATTTGGTATTTTACCCGCTTTTCAATCTTGATTTTACTTGTACGACTTAGTTTTTCCTAAAAATCCTTTTTTGTTTTTGTACACAATACCCTTAAGCGTATATTTCCAGCGAAACCACGGTATCGAATTTTCGGGTGGCGTGCAAGACCTTCTCTATCTATGTAGGACACTACCATCCTCATATTCCACCGAGCATGCGATAACTTGCGATAACTTACCTACTTTATGTCCTAATATAGCTTTTAAACATATGATGGGTTACACTCACATGACTTTCTCTAGCTGCTCTGCAAATAAACTTCTTACAAAAGATTATTCTTCTTTGTACGCAATGCTAATGGAGATAAACACTAACAGAATGCTCTTATTACTTATTTCCTTATAATTAGAAGGGAACTAAGGGAGTGCACTAAGTTAAAGTGATAGTTAATTGTTTTAAAAGCTGTCGTTAGGCGATTGTCATTGAAAATCGATTCTTTGCTTGGCCTGGAGTAAAGAAAAGGAAAACGGACACTTCCTGTGTGAGAAAAGTATAAGTACTTTACAATTGAGACCAATGAAAAGAAATACATCGGAAACGGTTACCTCCACAACAACAAAGGTAAAGGAGATAAATTGTATGAGAGATCTAAATTTTTTGCATGCTAAGTTTGTTTCTATCCCTTACGGTTTAACAGTTAAACAAAATTTGACAAAATTCATGCAGAATAAAGAGGTGTTCAGAGGCAATTACCAGAAAATTCAAAATATACATTTTATTTGGGATGTAAATATCTTTAATATACGGGATTTTAATCAAAATCATTAGAGCCGTTTTTGAGAAAATCAAAACTTTCCGTGTAAAGGGTAGATTGTGGGGGAGGGTAGATTGTGGGGGGGGGGGATTTTCTTGAAAATCTTCGTTTCGCATTCTTGGAAGTTATCAAACCTAAATAGTAAACCTAAATAGTAAGTATGGTATTTAACGATCTTTTCGTTTTTGAACTATGCTGTCCACAGACACACACACGAACCTTTTTTTTTTTTTTTTTTTTTCAAAAATTGCTATTTCGGACTCAGGAGATCCCAAAACATATATTTTCGGTGAAATTTCAACATAAAATGTTTAGATGGACTACAATACCTTCTCTATCCACTATGTGCATTGTATATGCGGGTTAGAGAAAGTAAAAATGCTTAGTGATCTGAAAATCGAAACGGGGATTTTGTCTGAACATATCATGAACATTTCTAACGGGTTTGCCGTTAATACCACAAGAATATTAATGCCTCCATTTTTGATCGGGACAGTATCGAAAAATACTCCAAGTCGATTGCCTCTGTGGGTGACTTTTCAAAGTTCAGGAGGCTCTCCACTCACAGGTAAGGGAATCGATTCTCGAGCAGGGCGGGGAAATTTTCTTTTATTAGAATTATTCCACATTCTCCTAGAAGGGAGTGAATGCGAAAAAAGAAAAGTCAAAGTATTACAAGTTAATAACCACGATACGACTATAGGTATAAAAGCGGCTGTGCAAATAGGCTTTTACTCATAATGTTCACACACGGAATTCGATGAATTGCATCTACCGTTTTTTCTTTGGTCCCCCGCCCCCTTTCTTTTCTTGCTTTTACTTTGTTTGCTAACTGAATTTGTATTACTGCACATATTTTACAGGAAGGTCTACACACATGTTTTACAAATCATCTCGGTGAAAGAAATAGACAAATTCACATTGACACGGTCAGGAGCACACTGGTCAAACTACATAACCAATCAAAAATAGCGCTGCTACTCGTGTAGGACAAGATCGGAGTTTATTTTGTGTACTCTTAACAGTCTCAAGCAGTCGGCTTGAAGTTAATACAACAGAGGCACGAGACACTGCCGGTAGGCAGGATGTGATGGATTACGTCATAGCGGAATCGGGTAACAGTTGAGTCTAATTTCCTTTAGTGCTGGCTTCAATGCCAGAAAATTCAAGAGCAGAATCTATCAATGTTTAAAGAACTATGAAAAAGCGATTGATTGGTGTCCAAGCTTACCCTGAACATTCAAGCTTATGCACATTTCCTTCTTTTCAATGCTAATACAGATTTGTGTGATATTTTTAAAGCCGGTTTTAACTTATATTTTAGTGGTTTTTCATACTTAAAAGACTCGAGTGTTCCTTGATTTATAAAGATCCTAGAAGTTCCAATTAAGAAATAGGACCAGATTCCCATAATTTTGAGGCCGAAAACGGGTATGTATGGTTTCTACCGTTAAATGTAGTTTATATTATGATAAGCTATTAGCCTGACTGTGACCAATGCTAGGATCGTATGTTTCACCTCCGACGAATATGCTGAGTGCTAAAGTATGTAGAAAAACGGTTAACAGCAATTTTACTTAAAAAATTGCTACAGCTCTGAAACTCTCTCGCAGGAACTTACAAATTGCTAGTATTTTATGGTTATCGGCGCAACTTATAAGCGGTTTTTACAAATTTAAAGAGGACAAGAAGACTTTGGGGGCGTTCAGAATTGAACTGTCCTCCACTACTGAAGAAAAATTGTAGTAAGTTGCCTAAATTATTCGATTAATCCCCCAATTTAACATTCAAGTAGTTGCTCTAGTTACTAACTTAAATCACCATTTACACGACAATCCGGACATGAAAAAGTATCTGTGAAAATGTGAATTAATTGTTATGCTGACATTCTGGAAAATGCTTATAGTAATATTGATTTACACAAGAACAAATTGCATGCAACAAAACTTGAATTTTTTAAAGATATACAGAGACTAAGTGACAATCCATCATTGAACGAATCTAAACCCCAGGAAGGAGAAAGTCTACATGAGAAAATTAAATTTCAAAGCAATGATAATTAATTGTTTTTTTCGACAGAGGATTATTTACAGTCATTCAGAATTATTATAAAATGATTTGCAGTCTCTGCGCTTGTGCCACAAAAAAGACTTGATTTTTGGAAGAGTTTCTCATGGAACCTCTACTAGAACAATGACCCAATGACTATCATGTCGGTGTCTTGAATCCCAATGTGACCTACAACGAAGTAAAAAATGAAATAAATTCTGCTAACGTTAATCCCCATTAACGTGAAGTAGGTAGAAAAATAAACTTTCATAGGAATAATTTCTCGCGGTTATACAGAAAGAAACGATTGTCTGTAGATAAACACATTTGAATTTTAAAAATAATATGTTCATGTTGCAGTAGTTTTCCCGTAAGGATTTCATATATCATGTAAACTGGCAAAGTCAAAAGTCTTCCGCTTGTGCTCTCGACAAACAGTTTTAGCTTTCTACACCCTTGTAGCAGTGATTAATGCCCATTAGTACTACATATAGCACCACAGGCGGCGGACAATGTTTAATACGAATGAAAATATAACCTTTGGGAAAGGGAAACCTTCTGGTGTTAAGTTTATGCAACTTTACGTATATATTTGCCAAATATGAAGACTGAGGGGCAGGAACTCAGTCAGGGAGGAGCGGTCTCCCGCTCACAAATCAAGTTTTAATGTCGCTGACCCTTCCGTCGATAGTTTTGTTAGGTAGCACTCTCGTGCCATGAACCGCGACACTAAAGAGCGTGCTCAGACAGCCCTGCATAAAATCATCTTACTAGCACATTTTCATATTATACACACAGTGTATATAATTTGGTCTTTATTAGTTTTCAAATAATTATAAAATTCTGAGATAATTATCGTTTTTAATAATAAAGGTAATTTCAAGTCGAAATAGAATATATCAATACTCCTATATATTCAGCAGATATGTTTAAAGTAGCTACTTTTCTGAGTTTAAATGACTCTCATTGTCTTTATGAGCATGTCGGGAAGAGCAGGTTGAACATCGCCCAACGCATTGACTGAGTATAACGTAAATATTTGTCCCGCGTAAATAGACTGAAAACTATAACATATGGTGTGGATATACCTTCCTAACTTGTTCTCCATTCTGGTAGCTGATACCGTCTTATTATGCCTATAATTTCCATTGTGACTTTTTAGTTTTAAACTTATTAATATGGATAGCTACAAGAACTTGCCTTAATCTGGAAGTGCGAAACATTCTTATAAAGAGGTAATAATTTCCAAAGAGTGTACCAAGCACAACACGGTTATCTCATGCTGCTTCATTTAAAAAAGTTCCATTTTAATAAACTGCTTGAGCTGGTATTTACATAACCCATTTTAACGAGCCACACAGTAATACTAAGCGTAGGCAGTGGATATATGCAACATAGCTATTTAATACGTTCTACTTACCAAGATCAATGCTGTTGTCCGTGTTTAAAAATAAGATTTTGCCTTTTCTGTAATCACTACAGTTTGTCATTCCCAAAATAAACATAAATACATGGCAAATGATTGTTAATCGTTGTGGTTTCATGGTGGCTCAACCTGTAACAAAAATGTTATGGCAATTAAGCGATTTATATATATCTTGAAGTTTGAAGTATGCTGTCCAGGTACATGCAAAGTCAGCGGCATTTAAACAGTTAACAGCTTTACTTAGTATTAATCATTTAAGAAAAGGAACTAAAAGCACAATAAAATTGCTCTAGGAAAAATTGTCAACAAGGAAAGAATTTCTTAGAATGGAAATATTTTATACACAAAAATATCTGTAAGCAGAAAGCATTGTATTAGTTTTAATAAACGGGTGGATGTTTTCTGAATAAGGTGACCATTCAACTGAATTTGTAAACGCAGGAGATCTTAGCCCTTGCTTGGAGGACGTGCGTATGCGTTTATAGTTTAGCAATGCAAGCAGACATAACTTTAGGGAAAATATAAAATATACTGTAAAGAAACTGCCAGACTGAGTTTTCAGCATCTTCAAAATATCTACCTTAAATGTTCACATTTTACCTTTATTTTAAAGGTAACTGGACCAGACAGTGACTCAATAAATGCACAAACTTGAAACTTAGTTGAGATAATATTCTACAAGGGTCGTCCTGAAAGTAAAGATCGATGTGACATAACTAAATAATAACGCAACAGAAACATAAAACTTTATTTACAAAGTTACAGTACGTACCTTATTCTATTTCTCAACGTGATTCCCATTACTGTCAGGGCATTTATTGTTACAGGTACCAGCGTTTTAATCCCTACGTTTTATTTTTCTACCGCCAAAGACCTGAGGCAGGCAGAGGTTTTCATTGCCTGGAAACTCTATTTCACCCAAAAAAGACATGTAAGGTTCCAAAGGGAAACGCCGGTTTTCATGAATCCTATCATCTACAATTGTTTTCAATTTTTACATAACGAGTAAAGGCCTCGCACTCTGGTCCTCGTCGTGCACACTGGTTCTTTCTTGATTAATCACTATGCATTACTTCCTCACTGAAGACTTTCATTGCATTATCACCAAATAATTACATTATTTGCCAAAAAATTTCGATTTTTCGAATATTTTGGACATTAAAAACATATCAGGTATTTGGTGGTGCTCAAATATGGCAATATAAAGAGAGGGTATAATCGTCTGTCACTTTGGCTCAAGAGGAGCTTGAACAAAAAACTTCAGATTTTCCTTACATAGCACATGGTGTTAAATGGAAAACAATGCATGTCTTACGAAATTTGAATTTTAAGTTTATTGCCAGTATATGGGTACCAATTTGCTGCAATAAAGAACCCGATTACTCCGATTCTCGACTGATGTTCCACATGAGTAATTTGTTTCCACAATAGCAAACGTGATAATGGCAACAAACTCCCTCATCTCAGACCTTTGAGGCAGCTATCACTATTTGCTACAACAAACTCCCTCATCTCAGACCTTTGAGGCAGCTATCACTATTTGCTACAACAAACTCTCTCATCTCAGACCTTTGAGGCAGCTATCACTATTTGCTACAACAAACTCTCTCATCTCAGACCTTTGAGGCAGCTATCACTATTTGCTACAACAAACTCCCTCATCTCAGACCTTTGAGGCAGCTATCACTATTTGCTACAACAAACTCCCTCATCTCAGACCTTTGAGGCAGCTATCACTATTTGCTAAAACAAACTCCCTCATCTCAGACCTTTGAGGCAGCTATCATTATTTGCTACAACAAACTCCCTCATCTCAGACCTTTGAGGCAGCTATCATTATTCGCTACAACAAACTCCCTCATCTCAGACCTTTGAGGCAGCTATCACTGTTTGCTACAACAAACTCCCTCATCTCAGACCTTTGAGGCAGCTATCACTATTTGCTACAACAAACTCCCTCATCTCAGACCTTTGAGGCAGCTATCATTATTTGCTACAACAAACTCCCTCATCTCAGACCTTTGAGGCAGCTATCATTATTCGCTACAACAAACTCCCTCATCTCAGACCTTTGAGGCAGCTATCACTGTTTGCTACAACAAACTCCCTCATCTCAGACCTTTGAGGCAGCTATCACTATTTGCTACAACAAACTCCCTCATCTCAGACCTTTGAGGCAGCTATCATTATTCGCTACAACAAACTCCCTCATCTCAGACCTTTGAGGCAGCTATCACTATTCGCTACAACAAACTCCCTCATCTCAGACCTTTGAGGCATCTATCACTATTTGCTACAACAAACTCCCTCATCTCAGACCTTTGAGGCAGCTATCACTATTTGCTACAACAAACTCCCTCATCTCAGACCTTTGAGGCAGCTATCACTATTTGCTACAACAAACTCCCTCATCTCAGACCTTTGAGGCAGTATCACTGTTTGCTACAACAAACTCCCTCATCTCAGACCTTTGAGGCAGCTATCACTATTTGCTACAACAAACTCCCTCATCTCAGACCTTTGAGGCAGCTATCATTATTCGCTACAACAAACTCCCTCATCTCAGACCTTTGAGGCAGCTATCACTATTTGCTACAACAAACTCCCTCATCTCAGACCTTTGAGGCAGCTATCACTATTTGCTACAACAAACTCCCTCATCTCAGACCTTTGAGGCAGCTATCACTATTTGCTACAACAAACTCCCTCATCTCAGACCTTTGAGGCAGCTATCACTATTTGCTACAACAAACTCCCTCATCTCAGACCTTTGAGGCAGCTATCACTATTTGCTACAACAAACTCCCTCATCTCAGACCTTTGAGGCAGCTATCACTATTTGCTACAACAAACTCCCTCATCTCAGACCTTTGAGGCAGCTATCACTATTTGCTACAACAAACTCCCTCATCTCAGACCTTTGAGGCAGCTATCATTATTCGCTACAACAAACTCCCTCATCTCAGACCTTTGAGGCAGCTATCACTATTTGCTACAACAAACAATATTGTTTTTTCTATTTATTCCGTAGAATGTTTAAATATGCGGGTGGATTTTCACAAAATACAACAAAAGAACTAAAACACAGAAAAAGAAACTTATATTCCTAATATTGTACAGTTCTCTAATCCTAGCATATGCTCTAGTGCAGGCAGCCTCACGGGCATTGTGTTACAGTTGTTTATCTGAGTGCAGCAGTAACGGAGTTTTTTTTGGTAGTGTTTAACTCCCGCTTTAACTACTTATGGCACCGCAGGCGGTGACACTGGTGATACATGAATGATGATGGAGCACCGGTGGAATGCGATGGCGGGGGAAACCGGAGTGCCCGGAGAAAACCCTCCCCAGCGCCGCTTTGTCCACCACAAATCTCACATGCGGTCGCTTGGGATCGAACCCCGGCCGTCTGTGTGAGAGGCAAGTGGTCAACGGCGGTGTGTAACTGTGGCGGTTCATGGCAACATTTCTAAGTGTGGCTACCTCGCCCATCTTCCCCATATACTTTTTCCTCTGTTTCCTCTGTTTATAGACCTAGGGGGTGCAGCGAAATGTTTAGTGTGTGGCAAGATTGTTCAAACAATTAAAAAGTATAACCTACAACGACATTAAGCTACTCGTAGCAGTGAATACGACGGCTATGATGTGACATATTTGGTACTCTCTGGCGTTAGATGAAAGCCAAGATATTGTGACACAGCGCAGTTAGTACTTTTTGTTAGAGGTGTGGATATAAATATCCAGATCACAGAAGAAATGTTGGATTTAGTACCAATGACGAATACTACAACCGGTGCAGATATTTTCCGATGTGTTGAGGAAGCTTTAAATCGGCTTCAACTTCCATAGAATAAACTAATATCTATAGCTACAGATGAGGCTCCTGCTATGATCGGTGGTAGACTTGGTCTAATAGGCCGTGTTAGAGATAAAATAAAGGAGCTTGGTATTAATCAAAACATCTTATCTGTTCACTGCATAATTCACCAATGTGAGAATTTATGTTCAAAACGTATTAAACTGAAAAATGTGATGAGTGTTGCTGTGAAAACCACTAATTTCATTAGGTCGAAAGGACTGTGTCATCGCCAGTTTAAAGTGTTTCTCGACGAATACAATAGTGAATTTGGCGACTTGCCTTATTATTGTAAACTGAGGTGGTTAAGTCAGGGTGCGTTACTGAAAAGGTACTTTGAATTAAGGGAAGAAATACTGTTGTTCTTAGAAAAAAAAAACGTTTGCGTGTTCTTGAACTTAGTGGTCCAAATTGATTTGGCATTCCTAGTAGATCTAACAAGACACCTCAATGTTCTTAATCGTTCTCTCCAAGGCAAAGGATTAATTATTACTCAACTGATTGACTCTGTCCTGACCTTCAAACGCAAACCTGCATTATGAGAACAATTAATCAACAAGAACACTTCTCACTTTCCTAAACTTTCATCAGCTTCTCAACATTTGGAATATGCAGCGCTTGAGCGATATGCAAGCGTACTAAATGATCTACACAGAGAATTCAGAGTGGATTCCAAGAACCAGAAACTATGGAATCTACATACTTTCCATTATTTGACACTCCTTTCACTGTAGACGCCAAGAACGTTCATACAGAGTTTCATTTGTTCATAAAAGAAACGACTGTTTTTTATATGAACTTTCCTCAGTCGAGATTTTCACTACACAGAGAAGCAGCTCACATATGGCTCCTCTGTGAAAAATTATTTTCGCTAATGAAACTCTGTAAACTGGGTCACTGAAGCCAATTATCTGACAGCAACATGAAATGGAGTCTTCGTCTTTGTACTATAAAGAAAATTACACCAAATATTGAAAAGATAATTAGGAGGGAAAAGGGTACAATACGATCGACGTCTGAATCAAAATTGAACTCAGTTGGAAGTATAATGTAAGTGAGATAAACTATGGAATGGTAGCTAAATTTGCTCTATTAAGTGTCTAGGTAAAGGCATGATTATTTCTCTTTGTATATTCAGGCAACACTCAATAAACGTTTAAAGCTTCCGAAGTTGCAAATCTTAGTTATTCCGCCACTGTCTGTTTTTCTATTTTCCACACGCTCGGGCATCAGGCTAAAGAATATGACGTCACAGTGCATTGCATTGAGGCTGCCTGCTCTAGTTATTGATGTAAGTATATTTAATATTGTTATTAATATTATTACACAAACATAAGTTCCAGATTAAAATATTGCATTTCAGTTCATCTGCTTCCTTCCAATTAACATCCGCAAGAAGTTTGGAAAAGCTACTTTTATATTTGTTCAGAAAAAGCAAATAGTTTAATGATGTTTAGCCACTTTTATTTATTTTTTATTTTAATAAATTTTACATTATAAGTAAGTAATGAAGTCTACTAAATTTAAAGAAATGTCCACATAATCATAATAGACGCTGCTGAAATAGAATGATAATTTTTAACAAGGCACTCTTTTCCTTTTCGCTCAAATAAATTTGTATCTGCGGTATATTAGCACGCTATAAATGCCAAAGGAATTCCAGAAACTCTAACGTGAAACAGTAGAAAAAGCTGTTTATAAAGGTAATGTTCACATCTTAGCGAATTTTAAAGATTACATGCAAATTAGCAAATTTGATGCGTAAAAATCATAAGCTTTCAGAATTTTAATCAGATTTACTATGGCTGAAACAGTCTCTTTGGCATGTGTAATATATTCTTTCCGCAAAAAAGCGCCCAATTATGACAACGATATCGCTAATTATAGTATGCTAAATATAGCGAACGAAGAAATATCTGAAGAGAAAAAATGTAGGGCAAATTTGAGATTTCCTTAAATGATAGATTTTCATGTTTATTTTGATTCGAGCCAAAGATAAGTTGAGAAGAAAAGGAAAGGTTTGTACCCACGGCCGTAATTAGTGTTAATGAATCAAAATGGCGCACGATTGTACCTGATGTTTAGAGACACTGCTTTTTTTCAATCGCTACCCCGCTACAAACTGTTGCGATAGGAGTCGAGCTGAAGCGTTCGCCGTACGACATTAGAATTGTAATGTCTTCGAGTAATCCTAATGTCGCATTGTGTAAGCTTCATTTATAATAACGGTAGATGCGCTTTAATTTGTGGTATTTTATGAAGCGTTACATATAGAATATGTATAGCTAATATAACAACAATAGACATTATTAATTACACTGTATTAAAATTATTTAGGGAATCGTGTCCTCTAAGTAAAAATACAGAAAATTTATCGAACGGGGTTGGCACCACTGCAGTGAACTGTGAATTCTAATTCCGAACACAACTTCTATACAGACGACATTGAATATTATTATGTAATATCGAATGTGAAGAAAGTCTGGAGTTTGTAAAACAGTTTCCCCAATATTGTCCCAACCTTTCTTCCTGCCGGATGGTAGTAATAAGTTCTTGACCAGCCCATGCTGACTAGGTTGGTCCTCCGCGGGCAACTTGCTTGTCCGAGTACAAATCCCAAAATTGTTCACCTCTATTAGAGTGAATGTTGATCTGCTGTGCCTCTCTTCGCTGTAGGTTGGTATTACAGCACATCTCCCTGTACATTCCTATTGCATCATAATACACTGCATTTAGCTTTTAATTATAAGGTGACTCATGTATTTTTTTATTAGACCGCTTCTTTGGTATATTTGTTGTGCATATTACAACTTCTATTTACAGTGTATAATTTGCGCGATGAAAACAATTGATTACATTCTCACTACCTCACAATTGTTGGTGAGGATATAATCAATGAAAAATTCCGTTCTTCTAGCTGTATAGATATATTTATAAATATTTTATGGCGAGAGAAGTAGATACGTGTGTGTATTTTATATAAATGTTGTAACAGTATACTCACAATGCTACTCGTACTCCGAGTTATAAGGACTGCTGGAGTATATCCAACTATTGGGAAACCAGTACAGTGAAAAAGTCGCTATATGTTAATTCGTGTAGCGGGGCTTGATACTCAGCGGTTGAGCGCCCTTATCATCATCATCATCATCATCATCATCATCATCATCATCATCACCACCACCATCACCATCACCATCACCATCACCATCACCATCATCATCATCACCATCACCATCACCACCATCATCCTCATCCGTGTAGCGCAATGATAGTAAATATTTAATATGGAATGCAATTGTTTAGAGGAAGAATCTCCCGGAAGGTCTGAGGATGCTGTCCTTGTGAATATCAGTTTGCGTGCTAGATGACGGCCTTGCTCGGTGCTAGCCACTTCACCAGGTACTATGCTGTCGGCCTAGAAACCGCTGTGAAAGGCTCCATCAAGGTCCGACAAGGGGTGATGCAAGCTCTCGTCTGGATTCGATCCAGGAAACTCATGCATCGTGATCAAACCTGTCTTTTATATTTATAAAGGATAAAATATGAACATATTCCGGGTGGGTCTGGAGAACGTTATTTTACATATGGAATAAATTTTTGGACCAATCTTGCATTTTCCATCAGAAGGAATGAATTTGTTATAGATTCTATGGTTTAATTGTAGTCATTGGTTCTTCATTTCCTGGTAAGCTGGTGGCTTGTTTAGCACCACAATGAACTTTATCTAGCACATAAAATACATAGCACGTAACCTTTAAAAGAAAATTATACGGGGTAAATTGACCAAAATTCAAACTTAAAAAAAAAAAGGCAAGAAAATACTGGTTCTGTAAACAATACTTTTAGTATATTTTTACTTTCTCTATACACACTATGTACATAGTGTATAGAGAAGGTATTGCACTCCACCCAAAAATTCGATACCGAGATTTCACCGGAAATATATGTTTTAGGGCCCCCAATATCCAAAAAAAAAGCATTTTCACAAAAAGGTCCGTGTGTGTGTGTGTGTGTGTGTGTGTCCGTGTGTCCGTGTGCCTGTGTGTCCGTGTGTCTGTGAACACGATAACTCAAAAACGAAAAGTCGGTAAAATACGAAACTTGGTATTTAAGTTTAGTATCTTCCAGGGATACGACACGAAGATTTTGAGAAAAATCCCCCACCCCCAACTACCCCTTACATGGAACATTTTTCGAAAATGTTGATTTTCTCAAAAATGGCTCTAACGATTTTGATTAAAATTTCGTATATTAAACATATTTACCTAACAAATAAAATGTATATTTTGAATTTTCTGGGAATAGACTCTGAAGAGTAGTTTATTCTGGATGGATTTTACTGAATTTTGAATAACTGCTAAACCGTAAGAGATGGACAAAAACTTACTAAACAAAAAATGTATAGCACGTTAAAACATACAATTTATGTTATATAAATTTTTTCGTGGACTTCGTCGTTTTTGAGACATTCCTTATTTTAAGTTTCTGCTATGAAAAACATATTTTTCTCATACAGGAACTTGTCAACTCCGATGCATATAAACAAAGGAACTTCATTGACATAGCAACCAGCTTTTGACTATCATTTTAAACTATAGTAGTCCCTTATTTCGCTTCTACTTATAAGGAAGCAAGTAATAAGTCTATTTCTGCTAAAATTTTCTGATTAGCATAAAGTAAATAGAAGTATAAGCTTTTTAAGAATAATTTGTTGCAGGGATATAGAGAAAGTCATGTGAATGGTACACATCAGATTTTTACTTTCTCTACTTGCACCATGTGCATAGTGTATAGAGAAGGTATTGCATTCCACCCAACAATTCGATACAGAGACTTCACCGGAAATATATGTTTTAGAGTCCCTTATATTAAAAAAAGCATTTTCACAAAAAGGTCCTTGTGTGTGTGTCCGTGAGTCCGTCTGTCCGTGTGTCTGTGAACACGATAACTCAAAAACGAAAAGTCGGTAAAATACCAAACTTGGTATTTAAGTTTAGTATTTTGCAGGGATGCGACACAAAGGTTTTGAGAAAAATCCCCTTACCCTAAACTACCCTTTACATGGAATTTTTTTCGAAAATTTTGATTTTTGCAAAAATGGAACTAACGATTTTGATTAAAATATCAAATATTAAAGATATTTACCTGACAAACAAAACTTATACCTTGAATTTTCTGCAAATAGCCTATGAAGACTACTTTATTCTGGACGAATTTTACGGAATTTTGCATAACTGCTAAACTTTAAGACTTAGATAAAAACTTACCACATAAGAAATATAGAGCACGTTAAAACACACAAGTTACGTTATATACATTTCTTTCGTGGAGTTGATTATTTTTGAGACATTCATTGTTTTTGGTTTCAGCTATGAAAAACTTACTTTTCTCAAATAGGAATTTGTCAACTCCTGTCCATACAAACAAAAGAACTTGTCACATAGCAATCAGCTTTTGACTATCACTTTAACCTAGGGTACTCCCTTATTTCGCTTCTACTTACAAGAAAACGAGTAATAAGACTATTTCTGTTAATTTGTTCTCGAGTAGCATGAAGTAAATAGAGACATAAACTTTTTAACAATAATTTGTTACAGAGATGTAGAGAAAGTCATGTGAATGGTACACATCAGATTTTTATACTCATAGTTCTATTGTACAATGAACATAGCAGATAGAGAAGGTATTGTCATACTCCCAAATCTTGATACTGAGATTTCAATAACAATACATGTTTAAGACTTTGAAAAAAAAGGTTATAAAAAGTCCATGAAGTCTGTGTGCGTTTGTTTGTGTGTGTGTGTGTGTGTGTGTGTACGTGTGTGTGTGTCTGTGGACAGCATAATTAAAAAACGAAAAGGCTGTTAAATACCAAACTTGATAATTAGGTAAGTTTGTTACCAAGTTTGTTATTTTCCAAGGATACGATGCAAAGATTTGTAAGAAAACCTCCCCACTTAAAACTGCCCTTTACATGGAGCATTTTTCGGGTATTGATTTTCTCAAAAATGTCTCCAGCGATTTTGATTAAAACGCCTTATGTTTAAGACATTTTATGACAACCGAAATGTATTTCCTGGATTTTCTCGGAACTGTCCCTGTCAGAACTATATTATATTTTGAAATATTTTTTTCAATCTGTGGCTGGTATGTAATTTTTACTTTCTCTAAACATACTATAGAGAAGGTATAGTATTGCCCCCAAAATTCGACACGGAATTTCACTGGAAATACACGGTTTTTGCCCTCCTGGATTAAAAAATCACGTTTAGAAAAAGGTCCGTGTGCCTATGTGTCTGTTTGTGGATAGCATAGCTCATAAACGAAAAGAATGTGACACGAAGATTTTCAAGAAAATCCCCCATCTCAAACTACCCTTTACACGGAGCATTTTTCAGAAATTTTGATTTTCTCAAAAATGACTCTAGCGAATTTTATTAAAATACCACATGTTTAAGGTATTTTGTGACAAACGAAGTGTATTTCTTGGATTTTCTGGAAAAAGCCCCTGAAGAGCTCCTTATTCTGAATGATATTTGTAAGGCAAAACATTTCTTGTTTGCTTTGAGATATACAAAAAGCTCTGCACAATAAGTGCACATCTCATTAAAACACACAATTTATGTTGTATACATTTTTATAGAGTTAACCATTTTCGAGATATTCTGGATTATTGGTTTTAATTTTAGCCACTTAAACTTTTCTCAAACGGGAAGATATATTTCTTCTCGGTAGTGGTTTTATTGTTTTTTCACACAAGCGTGTGTAGGACAGAAGTTAGATAGGTAGAGTCAGACTGAAAAATACAATGCGATAGACGGGATTTGAACTACGGATCTACGGACTCACATGTTTCCCGGTAAACTACAAGGTGCTCTCAAATTATTTTCAGTTGAAACCCTAACGGCAATTTACAATGTTTAAGTACTTAAGTCCCAGGATTCAAGTACAGCCAAGTATTATGGTAAATTGGTATTGGTTTAGTCACAAGCAGGACAGGAGTTGAAGGTGGAGACAGTGGCAGAGCAACTGGCTGGAGATCATGAGATCCGTGGTTCAAATCCCGGCAATGGCATTGAATTTTTGAGTCTGCTTCTTCATATTTAATCTTTCTTATTTCTCGTTTGCTTATTCCTGGCAATCAAAGAGATTAAAATTTCAATTGTTTCACATTGTTTAAAGGACGATACTATCGCCTTAGTCTGTGTATTTCCTTATTTCCCTTCTACTTACAAGGAAGCAAGGTATTTCTGCTAAACTTTTCTCAATTAGCCTCAAGTAAATAGAAGCTTAAGATTTTTAACAATAATTTGTTGCAGAGATGTAGAGAAGGTCATGTGAATGGAACACAAATTTTTTTCATACATTCCTTTTTACTTTCTATACACGTACTGTGTACATAGTGTATAGAGAAGATATTGTATTCCACTCAAAAGTTCGACACCGAGATTTCATCGGAAATACATGTTTTGGGTCCCCCTGAATCCAAAAAAATACACTTTTGGAAAAAGGTCCGTGTTTGTGTGTGTGTGTGTGTGTGTGTTTGTGTGTGCGTATGTGGTGGCATAGCTCAAAAACGAAAAGACCGTTAAATACCAAACTTGATATTCAAGTTTGGTATCTTCCAAAAATGTGACACGAAGATTTGCAGGAAAATCCCCCTACCCCAAACTACCTTTTATATAGAAAAAAGTTGGAAATTTTGATTAAAATCTCTTATATTTGAGATATTTACAAGACAAATAAAATGTATATTTTGAATTATCTGGGAATAGCCTCTGAAGACTCAGATTTGTTTTCCCTTTTCTTTCTCTTTTATCTCTCTATAATAATAATAATAATAATAATAATAATAATAATAATAAAAAAGGAGAATTTTGAAGAGGTACGCAACCATAGGTTTCGATATTCACTATTACAAATATCCAAAGGAACAGAACTCCTGTGGCCGAGTGGATAGACCGCTCGAATCTCACCTAGAGGGGCAGTGAAGTTTATGGTGAACCGGGTTCTCCCAGTCATCACATTCCTCCATGTATCATCAGTGCCATCACCTGCCGTGCTATACAAGTAAAAGCGGGCGTTAAACACTATCAAAAAAAGAAGAACAAAAAAGAAAGAGGCCTCCTACTTCTGCAGGAGCACTTAAAGATGGACTTCAATTATAACATTTTGTATGTATAGTTAAGGTCATCAATGTCGCCAGATCTCACATCTATATTTAAGTGTTCTCGTCAAGGATCGTATTAGGTTGAACCGGAAATCAGGAAGCTAAAGTTAAGTTTATCGATCCACCGTAAAACGCACGAAATTGTGCACTATAATGTAACGTAGCCATTGCAAAAGCACGATTTTTACAAAATAGATCATCATTATGCAATTTATTACATTGTTTATAATAGCAGTATATATTATGTTGAATGAATAAGTGTATTTATTGACATAGCAATATCATACATAGAATTTCAACAATCGCACGGGTCCACAGACCGTACGTGCTTTTGTAATACACATTACAAGCAATATTAAAACAACAACAACAAAGAATTAAAAGAGTAAACTAGAAAATAAAAAGACAAAGTAAATACACAGTCCAAAGCAATATTAAACAACAATAGAGAATTAAGAGTGAACCCGAAAATAAAAATACAAAAATATTCAAATATAGCAATTTAAATTTACAGCACAGAGTACACCTTCATAAATGCACCCTCTTATAATAGAAAATTACACTTAAAAGGCATATATACACATAATATATACAACAAATATAAAACCATAGCACAACAGTGACCTAAGTATGACATAATATATATGTATGTAGAACAATGTATGCACTTTTGTTTAGTTGATCTTATTCCTCCCCCCCCCCTTCTCTATTGGCCGCTTCCTCAGATCTCAGCTGTCTTGCCTTAAGTATAAATTTACCTAGCCCGCCCATGTTTTCCGTGCCTGCCAGTAGCGTCCAACATGCCTCTAACCCTACATTCGCAGTGGTAAAAGATCGCGGCAAATATTTTTCCCGCCATTCCTCCGTACCCCTACATCTTGCCAAGATGTGAGTCCACGACTCTTCCTCCTCGCAAATGGGACAGATTCTCATACCATTCTCGTCAGAAATTTTCGTGCTCCTCCATGCTCCTAGTCTAATCCACGCAAGCCCCTCTCTAATGAGTTTGGTACCTGTTTTGATGTATTGCTCCATACCCCACTCTGATTTCAGCCCAGACTGTACTTCTAATGACACCTTCTCTGTGCATTGCGCAATTATTTGCTGTCAATATCACAGAGGCGGTTCTTAATTTTTCTCCAAATACTTCGCCTGTTTTCCTGCCCCGCCATCCAAATGTCTCCCATCCCAATGTTTTCCAACCCTTTCTTTAATTTTGATGCCCACGTCGAATTACCTTCCATTCGCAACTGTGTTACTATAACATCACAACATCCTACTATCACAAGAAAAATCTGCACTCATTTTGCAGTCACCTGAATAAGATAAGATTTTAACTTAATGTGAGATTAGTTTAGGTTAGGCCAGCTAAGAAAATTCGTTAACTTATGCTGTAGCTGTTAAGGAAGTTGCTTGACTCGACAAGGCAAACCTATACATCATATTTCTGAAAACATGGTCCAAGTTGGAAGAGCTGCAACAAGTCTACGCAGAAAGAAACACGAATGCCAAAGACGTCTTGGAAGGTACATCCATATATGGACGCATAGTTTTCTATCTCTTTTGTTCTTTTGCTTTACCTGTTGCAAAACACTAATAGAATGTAATTATAATCGAAGATATATTTATTGAGAAAATACTTAAAAAAAAAAAAAAAAAAAAAAAAAAAACACAAGAATGTGCACAGGGTTTAAAAGTTTTCAAATATTACAGTTTGTCAGGAAACACTTTACAGAGGCAGTATCTAGTGCAAACTGAGGAGCACAATAACACAACTCTTATACTTTCCACAACTTTTAAGTGCTGTAGACTACGACCTTATTTGTGTATTTTAGCTTCAGGGGTAACAATGCACATTAATGGGGAGAAAAATGCTTAATCAGGTAACGTAGAATTATTATGACATGTTTTGTATGCTGTATCAGAGATGTTCTAATTAAACACCAAACTTAGAACACACAGGACTTCGATTAAGTGAATTAAGTGGCTTAGGACTATACTAATTTCATAATTAAATACGTAGTGTATTATCTAACACTGCTTGAGATTCAGCAATCGAAATCATTTTTTTTAGTATTGCGAAGGAAAAACAATATAATAGGTTTTGAGAGAAACGTTAATTCAGAAATCCGCATGGCCTGTAAGAGAAAAGACAACAGCAAAAAGAAACAAAACAAAAAAAAAAAAAAAAAAAAAACAACAACAAAAAAACCAATAAATAACAGAAAACCTTCAGAAGAAAATTCCTTCTGTAAACAGCAAACTACAAAAGACGTACTATAACATAATTACGTGAAGTATTGTATTCTATCCAAAAGTTCGATGTCGATATTTCATCAGAAATATATTTTTAAGACCCCTTGAATACCAGAAACAAAAAGAAAAAAGTCAGAAAAAGGCCGTGTTTGTGTGTGTGTGTGTGTGTGTGTGTGTGTGTGTGTGTGTGTGTGTGTGTGTGTGACAATGAACAAGGTAATTCAAAAACGTAAAGTCGGCTAAGTATCAAGCTTGAGCTTTAAGTTCAAGATCCTCCAAAGATGCGACACGAAGACTTTCAAGAAAATTAATTCTCTCCAAACTAAATTTTACATGGAACGTTTTTCAAATGTTTGTAGATGATTTTATTTTCAAACGTTGAAAACTGCTTTATCGGTTATGATTAAAGCGCCAGATATTTAAGATATTTTCATGAAATTTTAAGTGTACATCTTGAATTTTCAGGGAATGACCTTAGAAGTTCTCTTCATTCTTGACAAACTCTTTCAACTCAAAGCACCTTTAGAAAATTGAAAATGTTCCATGTAAAGAATAGTCTGGGTGGAGTATTTGGTGAAAATTACAAATTTATGTTATTGTTTAACCCCCGCTTTTACTACTATGGCACCGCAGGTGATGAAACTGAAGATGTAGCACTGGTGGATTGCGATAACGGGAGAAACCGGAGAACTCGGAGAAAATCCTCCCTGCGCCACCACAAGTCCCAGATGCGGTCGCTTGGGATCGAACCAGGCTTCTACTGTGAAACCTAGAAGGAAGAGATAAGGGGAGAGACTCCAAATCGACGCATCCTGCGCCACCCGAATTTAGTCACAAGCCCCAAACCGCCGGAGGTCCCCGAAACCGCCAAACCGCAACTCACCGAACCTTATAACAGTCCTATAAGCCTGTCGACTACGGGAAACCACGAAAAAGCGGTCGCTTATTATAGAATCAGTCCCCAATCCGAATTGCACACCGCAGCACTACTTCCCTTGGTCACTGACACACTGTGTGCTCCATTAAATCGCAACTACTGAGTGTTGTTCAAAACACAAAACTAGATTTTCAGTAGATGAACGCCTTTTACTTGAATAAGTAAATAACCTAAGATAACAATCAGTACTGGAAGGAGAGCTCAAGAGAATGTAATAGAAATTTGTAGGTTAGCAAGGAACGTAATGACCAGAAATATTCCCAAAAGCAGAATATGAATCTTCATTCTATTAAATTAGATGTATCTGGTTGCCGTGTCTACAAAACCGCGTAAGAAGGACGTGTGATAAGGCGGAAGTAAAAACCGCAGCAGCCACTAAATGGCCTCGCAGCTTCCCTTTCCTAGTTTTCATTTTTGAAACAATATTACACCTTCGTGCAGCTTATGAATATAAAAATTCCATCACGTTACTCTGCGAGGACGAAACGTTGCAGCAGATAAAACATCAGTCACGTAAGACGAAAAAAGTGTTGGCTGCTTGCATAACATTCACAACTGCAGTGTTACACACTTCTAAAGTACACCGCGGTGGCTTTCTTTAATACTTCAGAAACCTATTGGAACAAGCTAAGATTTCTTTGCGTAAAAACAGTAATGTTTTATAACATTTGATAACAAAGCCTTAATCGAACTTCGAATCTACAGGCTACAAGATGACAGACTGCAACAAAATGCGTTATTTTCCCATTGAATGCTATTTCAAATTCCTTATTAATAGTAAGTTTTGTGGCGATTTTGTTGTCTGCTTGAAAGGTTGCGGCTAGCTTAGCAAATAGATTGATGATCTCAGGGTTTGTTCTCCCTTGTTTGTTTCTATTCCTCAGTGCCCTTTACTGTCCCGCACGTCCCCCTGGCCGTCCAAGTTCCAAGAATTTGTTTCTGGGCCGAGTTTCACCAAAACCGTTCACAAATAAAATTAACTATTTCACCTTTCCCGTCACGATAATGTCTTCCTCTTAATTTCTTTCCTTCGTAATGCCACGAGCTATACCGCGGCGCGGATTCACCACACGGTGTCTGACGTTCAAGTGACGATGTGAACTCTGTATTTTTCGGAGCTCCGACGGCTAGACAAGAGTCCATTCGCCGTTCATTTTCTAGGATGTGCCTAGACTTACGCTATTTCGGTTACTTTCATCGATTTTACTGGCTGAAAATATGCTGCATTTTTATATTTTGTCGCGTTTTCATTGGGTCTCACAATTTTAGAAGCCACGCTATCTATGTTCTTACGGCTATGAATTTTAATACGCCTGATTGCACATTCTGTGATTGGGGCGCGTGAATTTTGCCTGGGCATTTCCACTTATTGTCTGCAGCTCTGGACTTCTAGGCTATGAAATAATAGTTTCCATTGTTCGCTATGACCCATCCTGGCCTTCTCGTGCTGGACTCATGAACTTTCATACTTTTAAGCGATTTTATTTCAACTGCCCGTTTTGTTTTTTAACATAGGTAGCTTTATTTAAGTAGTTTTGATTCTGTTTTTATTCGAGATTGCATTCTATTTATTACATTATTTATCTCCTTAAATGTCCTTTGTTCATTTATGTTATTTCTCCTTCTTATTCATCCGATTTGTTATATTTCTTTCGTTTCTTTTCAAGTTTTATTATTAAGTTATTCTTATTTATCTGTCGGGTTTTATCACTTCAGTATGCAATATAAGGGTTGTAAATTATTTATACAGGCTGCTTCAAAACATCACCAAGTAAAGCCTTATTGCTTATACTTGAACTATTATGAAGTTTTTTTTTGTCACAACTTCGAAACTCTTTGGTTACATTTTATGTAGCATTGAAAATCACATTCTTTTGAGCTTAGGCTGTGCACAAGGCACTAGTGAATGATGCATGCATACTCACAACTCATAGAATGTTCTTGGCAAGCACGTGTCATCAAATCAAAGGAGTTTCTCTCTGTGCAATATCAGCCAATCAGTTATAGCTTTCAGGTAAATGGGGCAAAGGGCGGTTAGCTATGCACAATACCACTTATGACTCGGACAATTTCGGGGTGGTTTTGAATGAAATACATGTGTATTTTGTCCGAACTGCGAGTGTCTTATTCATTATTATTAGATTATTATTACTATTATTATTATTATAATTATTATTATTTTGTAAGTATCCTAATACTCAACTCTCAACAACATACTGTAAATATTAACAAGAGCTTTCTGTTAAATGTAAACATATTGCATTTAGTATTACGAGTTAAATAAAATAAAATAAACTTGTTGTTCCACTGCAAAGGGTATTTATTTTTTTCAACTTCTATATGCAATCCTTTGATAGTACGAGTTTTCTAATAGTTGCCTGTGTTGGCTTTACTAGTTCCTTGTCCCTATCCTCAAGACCACTAACGTTAAATTGTCAAAAGATAGAATTAGTGGCATATGTATCCAAATTATTTTTCCAGTCATTTCCTTTCATTCATTGTGCCATGATTACAAGGGTAGGATGTTGAAAGAGCAAACAAATAATTAAAGGTAGAGTACATAACGGATTTTCGTAAGACAAGGAATCCCTTAATATTAGGTAACCAATCTGAAGCATGACACAAAAACACTGCTAAAGCACTGCTATCGTAACTTTACTGTGGTTACTTTCGCAACAAGGAGTTGTTTAGAAGCAGATATAACCCATAGAGGTTTGAAAATACGAGACCTGGTCAAATGTTTTAAAAGCTGTCGTTATGTTATTTTCATTGCAAATCGATTCTTTTCATGGCCAGGAGAAGAAAAAAAAATCTGATGTGTTACACTCACATGACTTTCTCTATCTCTCTGTAACAAATTATTATTATTAATAAGCTTATCTTTTATTTATTTCATGTTAATCGAGGAAAATTAGCAGAGATAGTCTTATTCCTTGCTTTATTGTAAATACAAGCGAAATAAGGGAGTACCATAGGTTAAAGTGAAAGCCAAAACGACCAACTCCACGAAAAAAATGTACATAACATAAATTGTGTGTTTTAACATGCTCTACATTTTTTTTTGTGTTAAGTTTTTGTCCATCTCTTACGGTTTAGTAATTATGCAAAATCCATCCAGAATAAAGTGGTCCTCAGAGGCTATTCCCAGAAAATTCAAAATATACATTTTATTTGCCAGGTAAATATCTTTAATATATGATATTTTAATCAAAATCGTTAGAGCCATTTTTTAGAAAATCAAAATTTTCAAAAAAGCTCCATTTAAAGGGTAGTTTGGGGTGGGGGGATTTTTCTCAAAATCTTCGTGTTGCATCCCTGGAAGATACTAAACTTAAATACCAAGTTTGGTATTTTACGACTTTTCGTTTTTGAGTTATCGTGTTCACAGACATACGGACACACTGACACACGGACACACTGACACACGAACACACGGACACACGGACACACGGACACATGGACACACACACGCGGAACTTTTTGTGAAAATCCTTTTTTTAGATAAAGGGGACCCTAAAACATATATTTCCGGTGAAATCTCGGTTTCGAATTTTTTGGTGGAGTGCAATACTTTCTCTATTCACTATGTACAAAGTGCGTATAGAGAAAGTAATAAAAACTAACACTGTCTGTCTGAGAAGAGTATAGATAAGTAGTTTACCATTGAAACCAATAACAAGAAGTATCTCGAATACGATTACCTCCACAACAAAAATGTAAGGGACATGATCTGTGTGTTTTGACGAGATCTACATCTTTATGTAGCAAGCTTTTGTCTATCTCTTATGTTTAGCAGCTAAGCAAAATTCGGCAAAATTAATCCAGAATAAAGAGGTCTTCAGAAAATTCCTAGAAATTTCAAAATGCAAATTTTATTTGGGATGTATATATATTTAACATTTTAATCAAAGTCGTTAGAGCCATTTTTGAAAAACTCAAACCTTTGGAAATTTTTTTCCATGTAAAGGGTAGTTTGTGGTGGGGAGATTTTCTTGAAAAGCTTCGTGTCGCATCCTTGGAGGAAACAAAACTTAAATACCAAGTTTGGTATTTAACGGTCTTTTCGTGTTTGACTCATGCTGTCCACAGACATATACACACATACACACAGATACACACATATACACAGACATACACACATACACACGTACACACACACACATACGCACACATACACACATACATACACGTACACATATACACGCACACAGATACACACACATACACACATACATACACATACACACATATACATACACATACATACATGCACATACACACATACACATACATACACATACACACATACACATACACACATACATCACATACACATACACATACATCACATACACAGGCATACACACATACACACACTTCGGACTCAGGGAACCTCAAATCATATATTTTTGGTGAAATCTCGACGTCAAATTTTTGGATGGAATACAATACCTTCTCTATCCACTATATGCATTGTACATACGGGGCTAGAGAAAGTAAAGGTATAAGTATTTTAAAACTGAAACCAATAACAAGGAATATCTTAAAAACGGTCAACTTCACGAAAAAAAAATATTTAACATAAATTGTGGGTTCTAACGAGCTCTACCATTTTTGGTAAGTTTTGTTCATTTCTTACAGTTTACGGTTTAAGCAAAATTCCGCAAAATTCATCAATAATAAAGATGTCCTCAGAGGCTACTCCCAGAAAATTAAAATATGTAATTGTAAAATATTAATCAAAATTGTAAATGAAATCAAAATTTTCGAATTTTTTTCAGGTAACGGGCAGTTGGGGGTTCAAAAATTTTCTTCAAAATCTTCGTTTTGAATCCTTGGAAAAGGCTGAACATAAATACCGAGTGTGGTATTTAATGGACTTTTCGTTTTTGAGCTTTGCTGCACACAGATACACACATACACACGCATACGCGGACAATTTTTCTAAAAATGCTTCTTTTTTTTTGTACTCAGGGAGTGTCAAAACATGTACTGCGGTGAAATCTTGAAATCGAATTTTTGAGTGCAAGACAATACCTTCTCTATACACTATGTACATAGTACCTGTGGAGAAAGCAAAACGGTGAAAAACGAAAAGTCGGTAAAACACCAAATTTGGTATTTAATTTTAGTATCTACCAAGGATGCTATCCGAAGATTTAGAGAAATATCCGCCTACTCTAAACTACACTTTACGTAGAACAAAGAATCCACTCTGGAAGGCATTGAATTTAAATAACAAGTTTTGACTTTTGTTTTTTAATTATTTTCTATAACAAACAAGATGTACACAGATACACAAACTCGCGGATGTACGCTCTAAATATATCCCAGCTCTAACTTTTTCCTTGAGACTATTGGGAAGAGCATTTATTATTTTAATTGTTTCATAGTATACGCCTTTCTGGAAACAAGAGTTTTGCAGTAGAACGATGATATGAGAGTATTTCGACGGGCAGCCGAAACTGACCGCGGGGAAAGAGTGTCTAACACAGTCAAAACGGTTCATTTCAACGTGGGCCTGCGCCTGGATCAGACTTAAAGCAAATCCTGCTTAGGATCCCAGCGCCAACAGCTGTAATTCCAAAGTGTATCTATAGTTTTCTCCAAAACATGATGACCCTCAAACTGGACCGCTTTCCCCTACCACCGGGCAATAACCATTACCAAACAAAAGGCTACCCCGTACTAGGGGTGAAATGCAACGTAGTAAAATCTGTTTCCTGGACACTGCTTGCAAGTCGAGAATCGCGCCTTAGTTAAGGGACCAGTAAGTGGAAGACTTGACAACAGCAAGGGCTGCTTTCCAACCGCATACTTCCTAATTCCAAACTTTAAAGTCAAAAATACTTTGTCATTTTGCTCTGAAAAATCTGATGTGTTCCATTCACATGACTTTCTCTACATCTCTGCAGTAAAATATTGTTAAAAAACTTATGCTTCTATTGAGTTCATGCTAATCGAGAAAAAAATAGCAGAAATAGTCTTATTACTTGCTTCCTTGTAAGCAGAAGATAAATAAGGGAGTACCATAGGTTAAAGTGATAGTCAAAATCTGGTTGCAATGTGACTGAAGTTCCTTTGTTTGTATGAGCAGGGGTTGACAAATTCCTGTATGAGAAAAGTGTAAGCTTCTTGAAGCTGAAACTAATAACAAGGAATATCTCAAAAACAGCAACTCCACAAAAAATATATATTACATAAATCGTGTGTTTTAACAAGCTCTATATTTTTGGTGTAGTAAACTTTTGTCCATCTATTAGACTTACCAGTTATGTAAAATTCCGTAAAATTCATCCAAAATAAAGAGAGCCTCAGTGGGTATTCCTAGAAAATTGAAGATATACATTTTATTGGTCATGTAAATATCTTAAATATAAGAGATTTTAATCAAAATCGTTGGAACTATTTTTGAGAAAGTCAAAATATTCGATATTTTTCCATGTAAGGAAAGTTGGGGGGTGGGGGAATTCTCTTGAAAATTTTCGTACCGTATCCTTAGAAGATACCAAACTTAAATACCAAGTTTGGTTTGTAACTGTCTTTTCGTTTTTGAGCTATGCTATTTGACTATCACTTTAGCCTAGTGAATTCCCTTAGTTCCAGTCTACTTATAAGGAACTAAATAATAAAATTGTTCTTATGTTTATTTCGGTTAGCATGGTGTTGAAAGAAGAATTATCTTTTTGAGAAGTTTATTTGAGATTAGCTAGAGAAAGTCATGTGAGTGTAACACATCAGATTTTTTTTTTACTTCCTCTACACGTACTATGTACATAGTGTATAGAGCAGGTATTGTGTTGCCCCAAACAATTCGATCCCGAAATCGCCGGAGATACATGTTTTGAGAATCTCTGAATAAAAAAAAAAAAAAAAAACAAAAAAAAAAAAAAACACATGTTTAGAAAAATATTGTATGTGGTCCGTCTGTGTGTGTCTGTGGGCAGCATAACTCAAAATCGAAAAGTCGGTTAAAAATCAAACTTGGTATTTAGATTTAGTATCTTCCAAGAATGCGACACGAAGATTTTCAAGAAAATCCCCCCACTCCCCAGCTACCTATATATGGAACTTTCTTTCGAAAATTTGGATTTTCTTAAAAATGGCTGTAAAGATTTTGTTTAAAATATCGTATATTAAAGATATTTAGTTGAAAAATAAAATGTATATCTTAAATTTTCTGGAAATGGCGTCTGAAGACTACTTTGTTCTGGATGAATTTTACGGAATTTTGTATAACTGGTAAACCGTCAGAGATAAACTAAAACTTACCCCACAAAACATGTAGAACACATTAAAACGCACAATTTATGTTATATACATTTTTTTTCGTGGAGTGGATCGTTTCTGAGATATTCCTTATACTTTTCTCATACAGGAATTTGTCAATTCCTGTCCATACAAACAAAGGAACTTCAGTCACATAGCAACCAGCTTTTGACTATCACTTTAACTTATGGTACTTCCCTATTTCGCTTCTACTTACAAGGAAGCAAGTAATAAGACTATTTCTGTTAATTGTTTCCTCGATTAGCATTAAGTAAATAGAAGTATAAGCTTTTTAAGAATAACTTGTTGCAGAGACGTAGAGAAAGTTATATGAATGGAATACATTAGATTTTTTTTTTAAAATAAGCTTCCATTACACATATAGTAATACTACATGCTTGATTCAATCCGATACATACTTATCAAAATCCCTATAACTATAAAATGTTTCAGTTTATGTAGCTTTTTTTCACTGTAAATCAAGGTTTATAGAATTCACAAATTCATAACAACTTTTAACTATTTCCTTCTTCTGTATTGGCCTACTGTTTGATGTCGGGTATTACAGGAGCACTTTGTGTAATCTGTTATTTTAAATCGATGGTCATAATTATATTCGCAACTTTGCAAGTCAAGTTATAGTTGTCATGTTGGGAGTAAGATATATTTTAATTGTAATTTTTCTTTAACCGTGGGAAACAATTATTTTGTTTGTTATCCATTTGTGCTGTTGTTCCATCCCCTCTCCCATTTATTGGTGCTAGCTTCTCTCTGTGGTTATATAATTTAACTTTTAGGAAGTTGGCTGAATGAGCTTGGGCAGCCTGTTGTTCGCAAGTGGCCCGTTTGTGTTTGATTCCACAATCGGTTTGTGTTTCGCCCAAATACTCCCTAATACATTAATACAACATAAGCGTTCAACAGGTAGGCATTAGCCTACAGAAAACGGCAAACCTATCCTATTTTATATTTATTTTAATTGAATTCAGATATTAAGTCAAAATACTTAAATATTATTAAGAGACGAGAATATCCTATAGTGTTTAATACATGTAATAATTTTAAAGAAATATTTAATAAATTTTAATTTTTTATTTTATACTATTTAAGCATAGTTAGATTGGATAAAATTCTATTTGGATATTTACTAAAGTATTTGGATATTAATATATGTGTCTTAATTATCTATTAAGTATTTTGACCAAAGATAATATTTTTTTCCGTAATTCCGTTTTGCACAGTTATGCAATAAACAAATTAACTTAAGCACCTGAAACTTTGTACATTGAATTAAAACACTGTATTTATATTCACTGTCTTGCTCTCTAAAACACCGTTATTATGAAAGCTAGCTTTTTTGAACCTTATTCAGTATAGTAAAATTCCTAGGAACAATTTTATATATTCAAAATATTCATTTCATACATATCAGGCTGGAAACTATATTACAAAGTAGGCGTTTATAGCATACATATTTTGACTACTAGTAGTAAAAGTCATTAATTAAAATAGAGCAATATATATATATATATATATATATATATATATATATATATATATATATATACATATTAAAAGATGCAAATCTTCTTTAAGATTTAAATGTTTTACGTCTAATGAGCTATATCTATCCACGTAACTGTTTAAATTAATTCCCTACGAAATATAATTGCCCGGACATTACCCTTTAGCATGATAAGTGAAAATTAAGAGTTGCTTTCTTCTCTGTTCGCATGTAGGACTGAAGACAGCGCCTGGGATCAAGGATGGCTTGATGTATGAAATTGAGCAAGTGGCTGATGATTAGTGGAATAAATAGCAGGGGCAACCGGAAGAAAACTCGCCCTGAGGTCGAGTCTAGGTGAGAGATAAGCACTCTAAGCATTCGGCCACGGCGCCGCCAAAATTAAGAGTTCAAATCCCATTCACGGCTTTCTCTATGTATTCTGCATCAAACTATTCTTTCAAAAGCTTACTCTTCTATTTCATGCTAATCGAAATAATATTTTTACTTCTTTCCTTGCAAGAAGAAGGAAAAAGTTAGTCGCTTTGTGATGACTTTCAAATTAGCATGGCAACGAGCAAAAAGATATAACTAATAACGACTTTATGTTTGAGAAAGTATTGGAAAATTTACCTTAATAACTATGAAATGTTACCCCACAAAAATGAAACACATAAATTATGTGCTTTAACAAAATATAATTTTTGGATAATAAAAGTATGTCTATCTTTACCAATTATGCAAAGTCATCCGCAATGAAGAGAATAGTCGCTACTCATTTGTTTATAAAATGTCTTATACATAAGATATTTTAATCAAAATCATTAGAGCCATTTTTGATAAAATCAATTTTTTTTATAAAATGTTCCATATAAAAGCAGTTTCGGTTGGGAGGATGTTCTTGAAGGTCTTAGTATCCTTGGAAGATACTAAACTTAAATATCAAATTTGCTATTTAAAGGACTTTGAATTATGCTGTTCATGGACACACCCGCACGCACAAGGACACACGTAACTTTTTTAAATGCTGCATTTGGATCCAGGGGACTTCAACCATATATTTCCAGAAAATCTTGACATGGAATTTTTGAGTGAAACATGTATATTCTATGTACATTCTGTATAGTAGAGAAAGCAAACATGTATCAAAATTACATTTTCACAGCCTACTCTCAATTTTTATATGCCAAAAGATTATTTCTATAATTATAGGTAGGCAAATACAGAATTTCCAAATAAAGATGCATTTGTCAGAGTGTATGTGTATATATGTGGTTGTTCCCTTTCTTTAGTTTTAGCTACATTTGTCTGTTTAATAAGCTTAGTACCATGTTTCTGTTTAATAGTGTGCTGACAGCGCTGATGTAGTATCTCCCGTAGAGAGCGTTAGCAAATAGCAATATCTACACTTAATGAAGCTCCCTACGTCTATACGAGTTATTGGAAATCTGTGCACTGTTAAATTGCAAAACGCACACCGGTCTATCATCTAATTTTTCGAGGTTATAGGGATTAGTTCATACTTTCATCATTAAAAATTCCGAGCATATGATCAAATGAATTTATATTTGGATAGCGACAAACCAGTCAATAGTTCCGTTATCAAATCACTTTTTCTATCTCCTCCATGTCTATATTTATTTTTATTTTTCTCTGACAGGAACCTTTCTGTGCTTCACAAATTGTACAGTTGTTGGGAGCAACACATCAGGCAATTTCTGTATAAATGCAAGCTGACAGTCTGCATTTGACAAAGTAAAACTATAAACATGCTCTCTATAGTATACTGCATTATAACTATGCGTAAAACAAAAGACAGCTTCACACATGTTTCTTTGCACTATAAACAATGATTAACAACACTAGACTTAATAAAAAATTACATTATTCTCCTAGCTTTTACCAGATAGGTTATCGCAGAACTATTGTAATTGCATAAAAATCCTATATAAATTTCGCTTTAAAATTTTCACACCTGAGTTTCGTATTAGAAAGGAATGAAAGTGAAAAATCATTTTAGAGCTCTTACTAATAAAAGGAAACAAAAATGTACAAACATAATAACAAGATTGCCTTTAATTCTCCAGCTTTCTGAACTAAAATAATTTTGTGCCCTACTGAATTTTACTTTTGCAGTTTTATACCAATTACATCAATATATAATAGAATTATGTTATATTTATCAAGTTTTTACCTCCAGCCATAGTCCGTAGAGAAAATCTTACAAAAATACTACAAGAAAGTGAAATAATTTCCAATGTTTCAAAGGCCCTAATTTCCTCTATAAAAATGAGCTTCACATCTGAAGCCTGAAAATGAAAGACAAGCGCACGTCTTACCTGCAAGACTCGCTCCCAACTTCTGTGTTCAGCCTGCAGGTAATGGCATCACCATATGAAAGATAAAGCAGCAGAGCAATGTCCTCTACAGCTAATACAGTTTCGTGACAAGAATCACTTCCTCTCATTCCACTTGCTCTAAATAACAAATTCCCAAAAAGTGCACACAAGTGGAACTATCACAGTTACTTTTAAGATATAATACGATTTTAGTTTCTCTGTTATGTACAATGTAATAGTAGGTACAGAAGGTAATGAATTCCCCTCAACAATTAGATAAGGAGATTTCAACAGAAGCATGAGTTTTGAAAAACCCTAAAATTAAAATTTTGTGTCTCTGTCTGCGCGCGCGCGCGTGTGAATCTGTGTATGTGTGTTCGCCCTACGTGGTGTAATGGTTACCATAATAACTTCATATACCCAAGGTCGCGGGTTCAAACCCGGTGGGGGACGATGGATTTTTTCGGGCGTATAAATCCTTAGCATGGCTTCCTTCAGAATGGAAGTAAGATTTACGGCACGTATAGAACCTCAAGTCTGAGGCCTCTGAGCAAAATTAAGTGGTCTTTCACACCCAGTATAGAATAACTCGCTAAGAATCACAGTAGTTAAAGAGCGTCCGTAAATAAAACGCCATTTAATGTTGTATGTGTGTGTGTGTGTGTGTGTGTGTGAGAGAGAGAGAGAGAGAGAGAGAGAGAGAGAGAGAGAGAGATCAGAAAAACTCAAAAATAAAATTAATTAACCAACATGGTATTTAAGTGAGCTCCCACCCAAAAAACTATTTTTTATATTAAGTATTTTCGGGATGTTCGAATATCTCGATTTCTCTAATGATTTTGACTAAATATATTAAAGAGATTTATATTTACAGTTAATTATAAGGTATTTTAATCAAAATCGCTTAGTGTCACATCCTTGGAACACACTGAACTTAAATACCACGTTTAGTATTCACGGACATTTCGTTTTTACTTTCTCTACACGTACTGTTACATAGTGTATAGAGAAGGTATTGCACTCCAACAAAAAATTCGATCCCGAGATTTCGCCGGAAATATATGTTTTAGGGTCCCCTGTACCCAAAAAAAGCATTTTCAGAAAAAGATCCGTGTGTGTGTGTGTGTTCGTGTGTCCGTGTCTGTGAACACGATAACTCAAAAACGAAAATTCGGTAAAATACCATACTTGGTATTTAAGCTTAGTATCTTCCAGGGATGCGACACGAAGATTTTGAGAAGAATCCCCCACCCCCAACTACCCTTTACATTGAACTTTTTTTGAAAATTTTGATTTTCTTAAAAATGAGTGAGGCGATGTTGATTAAAATATCGTATATTAAAGATATTTACCTGACAAATAAAACGTATATTCTGAATTTTGTAGGAATAGCCTCTGAAGACTACTTTATTGTGAATGAAATGTACGGAATTTTACACAACTGTAAGAGATGGTCAAAAACTTATTGCACGAAAAATGTAGAGCACGTTAAAACACACAATTTATGTTATATAAATTTTTTTCGTGGAGTTCATCGTTTTTGAGACATTCCTTGTTTTTGGTTTCTGCTTTTCTCACACAGGAATTTGTCAACTGCTGTCCATACTAACAAAGGAACTTCAGAGACATAGCGAATAGCTTTTGACTAGCACTGTAACCTATGGTACTCCCTTAGTTTGCTTCTACTTACAAGGAAGCAAGAGACAAGACTATGCTAATTTTTTTCTGATTAGCATGAAAGTTTTTTAAGAATAATTTGTTGCACGGATGTAGAGAAAGCTATGTGAATGGTACACATAAGATTTTTTGAGCTATACTGCCCACGCACACTTACACACACACACAGATAAACAGATGCACACATGGACCTTTTGATACTTTTTTTTTTTTTTTTTTGATTCAGGGAGTCCTAAAAATGTATTTCCGCCGAAATCTGGGTGTCGAATTTTATTGTGCATTACAATACCTTCTGTATACACTATGTACAGAGTACGTGTAGAGAAAGTAAATATTTCTGATTTATACTAAAATAACAAATGTTTATATTGGTTGTATGAAGATCAATTGCAGATATATTTGGAATTTTCTTAAAATAGGATGTTTAATTCTTCGTTCTGATTAAATTTGATATGCTATGCTATAGCTCATTAAGTATACATGACAGTTTTACTGCCGCAATGATATATATCTCGTTAAACATAAATAGTTTTTGTCAATGTTTGTACTTTTAGTCATTTCTGAAATTTCTTGCCTTTTCTTTCTCTACACGTACTATGTACGTAGTGTATAGAGAGGTATTGTATTGCACCCAAAAATTTGATACCGAGATTTCACCGGAAATATATGTTTTAGGACCATCTGAATCTGAAAAAAGCACTTTTAGTAAAATGTCCGTGGGTGTCCGTCTACCCGCTGTCTGTCAGTGTGGTATGTGTGTTTGTCTGTCTGTGGGCAGCATAGCTCAAAAAACGAAAGGTCCGTTAAATACCAATCTTAGTATTTAAGCTCAGCATCTTCCAGGCTTGTGACACGAAGATTTTCAGGAAAATCCCCCCTCCCTGGACAACCCTTTACATGGAAACAATTTCGAAAATTTTGATTTTCTAAAAAGTGGCTTTAACGATTTTGATTAAAATATGTTACATTAAAGACTTTTACATGACATCTAAAAACGTATATTTCTGGGAATAGCCTCTGAAGACATCTTTATTCCTGATGAATTTTGTAGAATGCTGCATAACTGGTAAACACAATGATGATAGTTCCTTTGTTCGTATGGCAAATTCACGTATGAGAAAATTACAAATATTTTAAAACTGAAACCAATAACAAGGAATATCTAGAAAACGGTCAACTCCACGAATATATACAGATATAATTGATCAATATATATAACATCTTTTAAAGGATTTGACTATCACTTTAGCCTCTAGTACTCCCTTATTTCCCTTCTAATTACAAGGAAGCAAGTAATAAGATTATTTCTGCTATTTTTTTTCTCGATTAATATTAAATAAATGGAACAATAAGGTTTTAAGAATCAGTTGTTACAGAGATGTAGAGAAAGTTATGTGATGTTTACCTTCTGTAGCACGCACAAGGTAAGTAGAGAATGTATTGCATAAATCTGAAATTCGATACGGAGATTTCACTTGGAATATTGATATACGTGAATTCAAAAGAAGGCTTTTTAGAAAGATTATCTATGTATGTGTTTGTGTGTGTGTTTGTGTGTATGTGTGTGTGTGAACAGCACAGCTTAAAAATGAAAAGTTGGATGAATAGAAATACATGTATAAGTTCAGCATCATCTAAGGACACAGATTAGATTACATTTTAGGAATATACCCCATTCCAAACTACCCTTTAAATGGAACATTTTTCAAAAACTGAATATCTTAAAAACAGCTTTAGTGATTTTGGTTAAAATATGTTTAAAATACTTCATGCAAAATGAATTTTCATGACAGTAGCATGAAAGCCTCTTCATAAAGGAGGACTTTTGCATTGAGGTAGATAGTCTTACTACAAAAAAAAAAATATAGGTCTTGCTAAATCACACAATTTATTTTAGTGAGCTAACAATTTCCGAGCTATTTTTTGTTATTGGTTTAATTTTACAATACTTGTACTTTTCTCAAATGAAAGGTGCTCATTATTTCTTTTCTCTGCTACTGGTCATTAGCGAGATCAGAAATTCAATAAGTCCACCATTACATAGCGAGCAACTTTTAAAAGATTTCACAATAACGTTAGTCTTTATTCCTTTTTGCCTAAGTAATAATCCCGCTTCTGCTAATGTGTGGTTCGATTAGTTTGAAATAGATAAACGAATAACGTTTTGCAGAATAGGTAACAAATGGAACACTTAAATTTATTGTTTTTATTTATTTTTTTTTTTTTTTGCTTATTTATTTTAATTTTCATTACCAAGTCTGAATTTTTACTTGTTCTACACGTAGTACGAGTGTACAGTGGCCTAGAGAAGGTCTTGTACTGTAATAAAAATTCGATACCGAGATTTCATTAGAAGTATATTCTTTGAGACCCCTGAATCCAAAAAGCATTTTTGTAGAAAAAGATTAATGTGTGTCTGTGTGTATGTCTCTGTAGCAGAGCACAGAACGTAAAGTCCGTTAAATACCGCCGGTCCCCATGGCCACGCTCGCTAAGGCGTCTGCTTTGGAGCTTCATGGGCAGGGGATCGAGGGTTCGAGTCCTGCCTTAGGCATAGGCGTTATATGTTTGTACAATGTCTATATGTTTGTGTAAAGGAACAGTAAAACCAGTAATCATACAGTAAATTTTAGGGGGGAAAATGTAAACGGGGATACAGCACCGGAGTCCTGATTAGACTCAGGTACTGTTTAAAAATAAAAAAATACCAACTTGGTATTTAAGTTTAATATCTCCCAAGGATGTGACATTCACATTTTCAAGAAAATCCTCAACTACTCTTCTCAGGGAACAATTTTGTAAAACTTTGATTTTCTGAAAAATTACTCAAACGATTTTGATTAAAATATAGTACATAAAGGATATTTGCATAAAAAATACAATGTATATCTTGAATTTCTGGGAATAACCTCTGAAGACCTCTTTATTCTGGATGAATTCTTCTGTATTTTGCATAACTGGAAAACCGTAAGGTATTAAGCGATAGACAAAAACTGACAACACAAAACATATTAAAAAAAATAATTTATGTCATATAGGTTAAGTTTTTATTTTTCTCAGGAAACTCTACCATAAACCAAACACCAATGCAGAGGAAAATGAAAGCTTAACTACAGCCATTATTCCTTCGTGGGTGCAAGAATACTTCTAAACGCAGCATCAGAATAGTTCTTAAGCACCCTGCCAAAATCAAACAACATCTGGGCACAGACCAAGACAATTTGGGCCTCCGCACTGCCGGTATTTACAAAACCCCGTGCGAACGTGAAAAAGCTTACATCGGCCAGAAGGGGAGGAATGTAGAAGAGCACACGCATCAAAGAACACAAACGCTGCATCAGGTTCGGCTACTCACAAAAATTTGCCCTGGCACAACATGCTTATGATACTGCCTATAAAATCAAGTTTTCATCCACCAAAATAATGAACAATTTACCGAATATTATGACACACTCATAAAAGAAGCAATATACATAAAAGCAAACAAGAATAATTTTAACAAATAAGCAAAACATGGCTACCTATAATAATTCTTAATCGCTTTCCCCATCCCTCCCATTTTCCAGTGGAGACCAATGACAATGCGCGAGGCGGTCTTTCAGCCTTCCCTTTCATGTATAAATACCACCGCCAGAGCAACTTCTCTCCAGGCCCTGATGATGGCGACAGAATACGACGTTGAAAACTTGGACATTAACCCAACACTTGCCTGGCTGACGTCCCGAGAAGTCATTAATAACCAGCGCCGGGAAAGTTTCAAGTCCTTGATTACTTATATTTTCACATACGAAAATTTGTCATCTCTTGCCGTACAAACAAAGGAATTTCAATCACATAGCAACCAGCTTTTTAACAATTTAGCTATCGCTTTAGCGATTTGGCTATAGTTCTTTTTTTCTTTCTATTTATAATGAAGCAGATAATATGGCCATTTCTGCTAATTTTATCTCGATTAATATGAAGTAGATAGAAGAATAAACTGTTTAGCAATATTGTGTAAGAGAGGTATAAGTAAAGTCATGTACATGAAACATATCAGATTCTTTTTCCTCGAGATGATATGCAGGCAGTATGGAATTTCAAAGCCCGAATTTACCGCAATACTTATCAATGATTTGACAATCGTTTCAGCCTTCTATATCCCATTATGCTTGTGCTTACTGCGATATTTACAATGGCATTTTTGTGAATATACTTATTTCAACATGGAACAGAAAATTAAGTAAAATAACATTGAAAGTGTAGTAGAAGAGATACGCATTAAAAAAAACATATTGGTTTGAGAAAATGATGGTGAAAGTGATGGTAAACATAGAGGCTTTTACCTATAACCACTTACACATAGAAATAGAAGAATCATGACATTCCATCCAAAAAGTCAGTATCGAAATTTCATCGAAAATATTCGCTGTCAGATCCTAAAACCGAGAAAAAACGTTTGAACCGAAGCTTCCATTAATATATGCCTTTGTGTGTTTGTGTGTGTGTGTGTGTTGTGTGTGTGCGTGTGTGTATGTGTGTGTGGGCAGCATACCTCACAAAATTAATTAATAGTGTATAAAAGAAGCAAAAACATTTCTTCAAATATTAGCACGTAGAAGTAGTTTGTAAGGCATGTGATAATCAGATACCAAAATATACCTACTCACAAACAATTATTGCATTCCTTTCTCTATTCCTAACTATAAGTAGAGGAAGTATTGCATTATCCAAAAATTTGATCCCGAGATTTCAATGGAAACCCGTTTTGAAATCCATTGAATTCTTCACCAAAAAACCATTTTTACTTTCTCTACTTGCAAAGTAAATAGAGGAATAATTCTACTACAACCAAAAATTCGATGTCCAGATATTTTGAGATCCCGTAATAAAAAAAAAAAATGCATTTATAGATAGGGAGCGTGTAAGAGGGTGGGTGTCCGTGTGTGTGTTTTTGTCCAGCACAACTGAAAAATGAATGTGGATGTTAAATACTAAACTTTACATTAACGTTGCGCATCTTCCAAGGATGTAAATGTTCAAGAACACCCCCCACCCCAAAGTACCATTTGTTTATTAAAATACCGTATGTTTAAGATATTTTCATGACAAATAAAATTCATGTCTTAAATAGCCTGTGAACTCCCCTCCATTCTGAATGACTTTTGCATAACTAGTAAGCTTTAAGAGATAGATAAACTCTGTCTACACATAAAATATGGGTCTTGTTAAAATATGAATTTATGCAATATTGTATATTTTTTTAGGAATTAACCATCCTCGAAGTATTCCTTGATATTAGCCCTAAGTGTCCAATACTTATAATTTTTACTTTCTACTTACGTACTATTCTGCATAGAGAAGGTATACCGATATTTCACCGGAAATATATGTTTTTGAGACCCTCTGAATCCGAAAGAAGATATTTTTAGAAAACTGTTCGTGTGTGTCTCTGTCTGTGTATATGTGTGTGTGTGAGAGTGTGTGTGTGTGTGTGTGTGTGTGAGTGTGTGTGTGTGTGTGTGTGTGAGTGTCTGTGGGTAGCATAGCTCAAAAACGAAAAGACCGTGAAATACCAAATTTGGTACCTAAGTTTGGTATCTTTCAAAGATTAAACTCGAAGATTTTCAAGAAAATCCCCCCACCCTAAACTACCCTTTATATGGACCATTTTACAGATTTTTTTTTATTTTCTCAAAAATAGGTCTAACAATTTTGATTAAAATAATGAAATAACGATTAAAAACGAAATGTCTATCTTGAATTTTCTCAAACGAAATGTCTATCTTGAATTTTCTAGAAATAGCCTCTGAAGACCTCTTCCCACTGGATGACTTTTACATAACTGGAAAACCGGAAAACATACAAAAAACTTATTACACAACAACTGTAGATTTCATTAAAACACACAATTTAAATGATATACATGCTTTTGCACAGTTAACCGTTTTCGAGATATTCCGGATTATTGGTTTCAATTTTAGCCACTTAAACATTTCGCAAACGGGAAGACATCTTTCTTTTCGTTTCTCGTTTGTTTACTCCTGAAAACAAAGAAACTGGAATTTCCGTTATTTCACATAGCTACAGGACGAAACTATCGCTTTAGCCTTGCATTTTCTTATTTCCCTTCTACTTACAAGTAGCCAGTAATAAGACTTATTCTGCTTATGTGGTCGCCTTCCGTGGTGTAGTGGTTACCATGCTATCTTCATATACCCAAGGTCGCGGGTTCAAACCTTAGCGTGAGTTCCTTCGGATGGGAAGTAAAGCCGTTGGTCCCGTGTCGTTGATTTACGGCACGTAAAAGAACCTCAAGCCTTGCCTCTGAGCAAAATTGCTGTCTTTCACACCCAGTATAGAATGGGACGCTGAGAACCACAGCAGTTAAAGAACATCCATAAATAAAACGCCATTTCATTTTTCATTTCTCCTTCTGTTTATCGTGATTAGCATGGTGTAGATAACAGATTAATCTTTAGAATGAAAGGTTTGTTTGCCAAATGGAACACATTAGACTTTTTCCCTTCTACCTACTAGGGACCAAGAAATAAGGAAAACGCTTATCTCGATTAGCATGATATAGATAGAAGAATAAGCTTTTTACAATAATTTGTTACAAAGATATAGAGAAAGGCATGTGATTGTAACACATCAGATTTTTCAAACGGAAAGTCTTTATTCCATTTACTTTCTCCTGGTCAAACAAAGAGAACGTAATTTCAAGCTATCACATAATGAACTGCGCTTAAAATATTTGACTGTCGCTTACGCCTACTGTACGGTAATACTGGATTTTATTGTACCTGAAAAAATAAAAATTTGATGTGTACCATTCACATGACTTTCTCTATATCCCTGCAACAAATTATTCTTAAAAAGCTTATACTTCTATTAAGTTCATGCTAATCAGTAAAACATTAGCAGAAATAGCCATATTACTTGCTTCCTTGTAAGTAGAGGTGAAATAAGGGAGTACCATAGGTTAAATTTATAATTAAAAGCTGGTTGCTATGTCACTGAAGTTCCTTTGTTTGTATGGACAGCAGTTGACAAATTCCTGCATGAGAAATGTGTCAGTTTTTCATAGCAGAAACCAAAAATAAGGAATGTCACAAAAACGACGAACTGTACGAAAAAAAATGTATATAACATAAATTGTGTGTTTTAACGTGCTCTACATATTTTGTGCTGTAGCTTTTGTCCAACTCTTACGGTTTAGCAGTTATTCAAAATTTAGTAAAATTCATCCAGAATAAAATACTCTTCAGAGGCTATTCGCAGAAAATTCAAGATTTACATTTTATTTGTCAGGTAAATGTTTTTAATATATGATATTTTAATCAAACTCGTTAGAGCCATTTTTGAGAAAATCGAAATTTTCGAAAAAAGTTCCATGTAAAGGGTAGTTTGGCGTGGGGGGATTTTTCTCGAAACCTTCGTGTCGCATCCCTGGAAGATATTAAACTTAAATACCAAGTTTGGTACTTTATCGACTTTTCGTTTTTGAGTTATCGTGTTCACAGGCACACGGACACACTGACACACGGACACACGGACACACTGACGCACGGACACGCACAAACGGACCTTTTTCTGAAAATACTTTTTGTGAATACAGGGGACCCTAAAACATATATCTCCGGTGAAATTTCGATATCGAATTTTGTGGTGGAGTGCAATACATTCTCTATACACTATGTACATAGTGCCTATAGAGAAAGTAAAAATACTCCTTGATTATCATGAAGTAACAGGTACTTGAATGTGTTTAGAAATTAATTTACTCTGTGTCATTCCTTTGCTTATTTACAATAGAGATGGATTCCCACTAAATTCCCATTGAAATACTTTTCTAATGCAAGCTGTTACAGAAGAATTATTTCTCTAGAAATAATTTGTTGATAGATGGGTTGAAAACTCATGTAAATATAACAAAACATTAATTCAAAATCTTCTCGGGCTTCTAGCCAGGTGTCTACCACATTCCTTGCGAATGCAGCGCAGCGTACATTGGCCAAACAGGACGCACTATTGCCACACGCGTTTCTGAACACCAAAGGTCAATAAGGCTTATGAAACCCGAAAAATCTGGACTGGCTGAACACTGTATAGAACAAATCCACAGAGCTAACTTTACCAACACCACGATAGTGGCAAGGTGTTCGAACTACTGGGAAAGGAGAGTAAAAGAAGCTTTAGCCATCTCATCTGAAACAAATAATCTAAATCGCGATTCTGGCCTACAATTAAGTTCAGCATGGACACCAATGTTAAAGAGCCTTAATACCTAATCCTCTACCTGCAGTCTTCCAAGATTTATTTTCTAGCAGGTGCGGGCTCAAACACAAAACATTAGCCGAATATCTGCTATAAATATTTTTCTACGAAGTCCGTGCCCATGTCTCAGTCATCTTAAATGATTCAATGATTCCTCTATTCTATTAGTATTTAAGTACCCATCTGGCCCCCTAGCATTAAGATAGGAGCTGCTTGCTGAAGCCAGACACAAAAAGAGCGGTAGCCCAACTCCAGTCAGTGGCTCAGCAGCAGAATAACTAGGCTTTAAAAACTCTTCTCTCTTCCTTCTTCTTGTAGCTAGCCCTAAATTAAGTTCTTTTCATACACACTTGACTCTTCACTATCATTCACCACCTGCATCATGACGAAGGTAGGCCGAAGCGATCACCCGCAGAAGCTATCCCCTTCATCCCTGTCAACCACCAAAAGGCCTGTAGTAGCCAAGGAACTGATTATGACAGAGCGATCATCCACCACCTCATGCCGGACACGCTCATCGGCGCGCAAGCAATGCACCTCACATACCACACTACCCGCTTCCGCGCCAACTGCACCTGCTCATACTCATAAGTCACCCACTCACAAATCATCTACACACTCCTCAACCACTCATGACTCACTCACACACATTTCATCCACTCAGCCACAAGCCGCTCACCAATCATCCTCTCATGAATCACCCACACTCACATCACCCACTCAGGAGTCATCCACACTCACATCATCCGCTCAGACACAACCCACTCACAAGTCACCCTCTCATGAATCACCCACACTCACATCACCCACTCAAGAGCCACCCACACTCACATCATCCACTCAGCCACAAGCCACTCACAAGTCACCCTCACATAAATCACTCACACTCACATCATCCACTAAACCACAAGCCACTCACAAATCACCCTCTCATGAATCACCCACACTCACGCCACCCTCACCCACACCACAGACTCATCCACAAGCCGCTCATCAATCACCCTCTCATAAATCACGCACTGCACCATCACCCACTCAGCAGTCACACATCCTCATGCTCACACCAACAGCGCAAGCGTCACCTCCCAACGCTCCACAGGCACCCTCACATGATGCGGACGTGAATGACATGAGACCCTCTCCTCTACCTCAAGCACACTCACCGATACCGGAAAGCTATGCAGGCGCGGTTATGACTACACCTAACCCAAACACCAACACATTCACAGACTACAGGGTGGATCTCGCACCTGTGTTTGTTAACAAAAGCCAGTACACACGAATACACACACTCACACAATCCTTTGACACAAAATACACACCCACACACAGGTATAGGATACACACCGCCCACCGCTCCGGAGACTACGCGATAAAGATGTTCTGCCTGAAGGACTATAACAAATTTGTTGAGCACCTCAGGAATGAAAGGGTACAGTATTATCTTCTCCCACACCCAGAAAACAGGACCATTAGATATGTAATAAAAGGACTGTACGCCGAGTTCTCCGGAGCACACATAAAGCAGGCACTGGCAGACCAACAATTTGAGGCCATCAGAGCTGTGCAAATGCGCAGAAGGACTAGGGATAGAGCCCCCCTCCCCATGTTCCTTGTGGAACTGGAGGACACCACAGAGAATAGGCGCATTAGAGGCCTCAAATACCTGGCTCACTTTAGAGTTAGAGTAGAAGAGTACAGGACCGCAGAGGAGCCCAAACAATGCAAGCGTTGCCAGATGCTGTGGCACACGCACAAAGAGTGTCAGGCACCCCACGAAACCTGCGCCAAATGTACAGGCCAACACCCCTCTTTTAGCTGCAGGGTTCCCCTGGAGGAACGTAGGTGCGCCCTGTGTAATGCCACAGGACATGGAGCAACTTGGCGCGGTTGCCCCAGTTACCAGGCCGCACTGAACGGGCCACGACCGAGGGAGCAGCAAAATAGGGCCCCCCGACCCCACCGAGAACATCGCCAGAACCAGGTTGCTGCTCCCAACAACACAGAAGGGCAATGGTACGTACAGGACCGCCGCGGAAGAAACAGACCAGCCCCCAACCAGACCCCTTCTACAGCTGAAGTAAGACGGGTAGTGCCCGACTTGTCTGCAGCTAATCAAGAGTGCACCCCAGTAGAAATAGGTACACCACACACACACACTGACACACCAATTCAGACACAAACAGAAACACACCAACCTCCCCCACACCTACATGAATGTAGCGCATTCAATGTAACGGCACTCACCGTCCGGGAAGCATTCTACAATGGCGTGGCCCTGAGCGAACTCCTGAACAGTGTGGGAGTCTCACCTGCTGTAGGCTGGGAAGCCTTCAAAGAACACACTAAGTGGCTCCTACAATCAATCTCCGATCCCAAATTCGACGCACTTTACCTTTTCAACTATGTCGCCAGATATCTGCACATACTCACAACCAGCATCTAGAAATGGCTCTCGCAACAACAGTTAACATTCTATACTGCAACTGCAATAACCTCCGAAGAAAACGCAAAGAACTCACAGATTTCCTTACTAGGAACTCAATCCAAGTAGCTCTACTCAATGAAACCCATCTGGGTACAGGAGATAGGTTTTCAATCCCTGGATACAGCATTTACCGTAACGATAGAAATCGCAGAGGCGGGGGAACGGCTATAGCAGTACAGAGCTCCCTAACACACTACCAAAAACAAGTCCCGCAACTAAACAGACTTGAAGCGACAGCGGTCAATGTGCAATTGCACAACACGACTGTCACAATGATTGCGGCATATAACCAGCCAGGTGACATAGACACAGAGGACGTAGACGCCCTTATGAGAATGGACGCCAAAGTCATAGCCGCAGGGGACTTTAACGCCAAGCACTTCCTATGGAACTGCAGGACTGCCAATGTGGCAGGTAACAAACTCCTGGCATATATAAATCATTCCAATACACTAATAACAGGACCAGAAGAACCCACATATATCCCGCGAATACAACATCATCTACCAGATATTCTGGATATTGCGTTACTAAAAGGTATAACCCACGATACACGGAACACAGTTATAAATGACCTCACGTCCGATCATCTGCCAGTAATACTGGAAGTTGCTGCCCCAGTATCCTTTCGGCCAGAACAGACTAGACCAAATTACAGACTGGCAGATTGGCCCACCTTCGAAGAGGCCATTGACGCTCAAATAAACACCGCAGCGGTCACGACGCATGAGACACAGGAGCTAGCGGCGACACAAATTACAAACGCGATACACCACGCCATAGAGCAACACGTCCCCATAAAAAGGTGTACTAGGAATGTCAGGGTGCAATTTCCGCAAGACGTCAGGCAAACAGTTAAAGAACGGAATAATGCCCGACGGAAATGGCAACGCAGCCGAAACTTAATCCATCGAAACCAATACGAAGAGCAAAGAATCAGGGCCAGTACCCGCATCGCCGAATATACACGCAACCAGTGGAACAATACCCTGGAAAACTTGGACCCACAGACCCAATCGGTTTGGAGGATTGCGAAATGCCTCACGCGGACAGCCACAAATATCCCACCTCTCCGCATTGAAGGCCAAATAAAGGAGACGCCCGAGGATAAAGCGGAAGCATTTGCAGACGCGCTGGAAAATACCTTCCATCCAAACGCTCATCCCTGCGACCAAAACTTCGCGGTGGACACGGAAAGGTTGGCACTCTCCTTGCGAACAGCACAAACGCACAATAAAACAAGAAAAACGAATGCCGGGGAAATTAAATGGTTAATTATGCACCTTCCCAACCGCAAAGCACCGGGACCGGACAAAATCCCGAACGTTGTGCTCAAACACTTGCTGATGAAGGCAATAAAATTGCTTGCGGAAATATTTAATTATACCTTAGAACACGGAAGATTTCCCCTTCAGTGGAAAGAAGCAAAAATTTTGCTTTTCCCTAAGCAACACAAAGATCTCTTTCAGCCCACCAGCTATAGGCCTATCAGCCTTCTAAACACGATGAGTAAACTCTTGGAGAAAATTATACACAAACGACTTAACACATTTATTATCAAGAATAACCTATTGACCAAGGAACAGTTTGGATTTAGATCCAAACACTCCACCACTCACCAACTATTGCGACTAACCGAAAATATTACGAGGGGTTTTAACACCAACCGCTCAACAGGAGCAGTTCTACTTGATATAGAACGCGCCTTTGACAAGGTATGGCACGCGGGCCTCATACGAAAACTAAGCACGTACGGAGTGCAAGACTCAATGATCACCTTAATTGCAGATTACCTGAAAGGTAGGACCTTCAAAACAGCAGTAGGGGAGGCGGAGTCATCCCTCCGTCCTATCCAAGCAGGCGTACCCCAAGGAAGTATCCTAGGGCCTGTGCTGTTTAACATCTACATAAACGACCTCCCTCCACTTATCCGGGTAGAAAAATACATCTACGCCGATGATACAGCACTCGTAACACAGTCAACCCAACCACGGATCATTCACCTAAGACTCCAGAATGCTCTAAACGAACTGGAGCCGTGGCTTACGAAATGGAGGGTAAAAATTAACGCCAGAAAATGCCAAGCAATAGTTTTCACGAAGCGCCACTTGCATAGGCAAAGAAGGCATGCCCTCCCACCGCTTCCTACAGGCAAGAGCCTATCGAGTGGGGGAGCTCAGTCACTTACTTAGGGGTAAGGATGGACGAATGCCTCACGTGGAAACAACACATAAACATGGTACGAGCAAAAGCTAACGGTCAACTTAACAAACTTTATCCGATAATAAATTTAAATAGCGGCCTCAAACTTAGCATGGGGCTAACAATATATAAAACCTTGATTCGCCCAATATTAACATACGCCGCACCCGTATGGGGATATGCGGCCAAAACACACATCAAACGGCTACAAACAATGCAAAACCGTATACTGCGCATTATAGCTAAACTACCAGCAGTAGCACCAACGTGGGCTCTGCATGAGGAGCTCAAAATCTGCTCCATCGAGACCTACATAAAACACTTGGCATTCAACCTTTATAAACGCAAAAACAATAACCACAACGAGCTCATCCAAAACCTAGGAAATTACGACACCGAGCACGATAAGCACCCCCGCCCACTGGCAGTCTTTGACAGAACCATCGGAATAGGAGAGCCTGAAATCAACATACAAGAATACCTGGACACCCTGATTAGGGTATAAAATCTAGATCTGGTACAGCGTAGGGCAGTGACTGCGACAATCCTTCCAGTTCCTGCCTCTCACTCACAACAAACACACACACATCCACACTCATTACTAATCTTCCTTTTCAACAGCCCTCTAAGCCCTTGAGCTTACCCAGCCAAGGCGGTCCCGGGGGAAGAGGGCCCCCCCCGCGAGTGGCACGGGTCCGCACCTGCAATATGATAGGCAGGCAGCCAGCAATGTGCGCACTCTATACGACAACGCTCAGAAAATGGACTATGACTAGGACGGATAATATCATATACTTTCTAACACACTTTAACGATGTCTTAGGTTGAACACAATAACTCATGTATATATGTAACAGTATATGTAATAGTATTACTCGTAAAATAGATAACAACACTTGTATAAATATCACAAAGATGAAGCCTACATAGGCGGAACCCACACAAAAGCTAAGCTTAATATAACTCTAAACTTAGTATATACTCACAGAGGGAGCCAATGGCAGACCTCAACTATTACCTCATAATAATAAGCGATTGTAGTTTTAGGACAGACAATTAACAATAAGTTAGTTTGTTTCAGAGACGCAGCGCCAACGTAGCAGCACCCACAAAGACCTAGCAGACTCTAGGTAGCACGATATCCCTCCTACTCGTCCAAATATCCTACTTCTAAAATTCTACTTCACAATCTCCTGAAATTCGCCAGAGGGCAGGCAGGGTCTAGGCCAAGCCTGCCTGCCGGCACCCAATATCTCCTCTGGCGTCCGCACAGCGGGCCAGTTAATACCACCAGTACTACGCGGGTGCAACAGCGGTACCGCAGAAATCCTTCTCCCTATCCACTCCTGCACCAGTGGAGGTATCTTAGTCGGTAGGGCCACGTGGCAGAACCCGACATTCCGGACGTGCCCGGGTAGTCTATAAGGTAGATTTTTCCTCCACTCGAAAAAAAAAAAAAAAAAAAGAGCAGTGCCACTCTTCCGCCTCCAGTCGCCGCAGCCACAGTCGAGCACCTACCGGCCTTCTCGGCTGAGAGCAGTGCCACCCTTCCGCCTCCAGCCGTCGCAGAATGCCGGCAGATGCAGCCGCACCTGCCGGCCAGCCAATCATCCACCGCCGAAGAAGTCCGGCAATTGCCGGCTTCTACACCCAACACCACTTCAGGACCAGAGCTTCCAGCCAACACCGTCGCACCTTCCAAAGCAGCACCGACGCCTCCACAGCATCTGCCGCCACCGTCGCTTCTCATCGAGAGATACAGTGCTGTGATTAGGGGCGTCTCGCGTGACCTATCCACTAGGCTCATCACCGCCGCAGCACGCCAGAGATGGCCCTCAGTAATGAGGGCCTCAAGGATTATGTCAGCCAGAGGGATGTCCCCTTTGGTACGGATTGTATTCGCCGTGGCCGGGGATCTCAATGCTGCCTTGCGCGAGGGCCTGCCCATGTTTGGGCGGCGCCTAAGCATCGAGGCTAGCCGGGAACCCCGATCGACACCTTGGCCGCCGCTGCTGCGCATTCGGCCACACCGCCGACACCTGCGCCGAGCCCCCACGGTGCCACTACTGTGGGGCGCCCAGATTGACAGCTGAATGCGCAGCTCATGACCTAAGATCTCGACGCCGGTACTGCGCCACCTGTGATGGCCCTGGTCATTTCACAGGACAGGCGCAGTGACCCTATTACCCACGCAGTTGCCGCCACCTGACACCAGCCTCCGCCGCCACACCCGAAAGGGAGAGGACCTCAACAACCACCACCTCGACGCAGGGCCCACTCTACCCTAGCAGACGCCGACCACCACACACAAGCCCAGTCAACACCGCATCACCTCCAGCAGCCACTACAAGTTGTCCAGCCATCACCAACACTCCACCGCAACCAGCAACAGCAGCGCCATCTGACAGCTCCATGAAGGATGCCGTGCAGGACCTTCATTCCGAGGTCCTGCACATCAGCTCCCGACTGGCCCTACTGGAGGATGCGCTGACTGCCATCACCGCCGCCATAGCCGAGACATAGACCACAACACCACGCGGACTACACGACATTGAGGCCGGAATCCAGGACCTACAGCAGATGACCACCACAACAGCAAATTCACTAAGGACCTTCACCACCAACGCAGCAGCCTTTCAAAAAACCCTGGACGAAGGCCTCTCTAGACTGACCACCACACTAAGCTCCAAACTTCTGACCGACACACCTGACACCAAAGACAGCACACAGACCCACAAACAGACTACAGACATCAACATCCAGACTGCACTAACTTTTTCCCCCTTCATTACCCCAACACTTACAGAACTTCTCACACCACTTGAACACAGGACTCCACCACAAAACGACGACCTGGACCAACCAGACCAAAATTTCCCTCCCTTAAGCCACACACACAAAGACAAGCCATTAAGGTCAAAAAAGAAAAATAGTAACAAATAAAGATAACACCCACAACTCCCATCAGACCTTCCTTAACTCCCCGGGTGGCAGCCAGGGCCTCGGTCATGACCGTCACCCAGAACAACCGATACCTTCTGCTGAGCCGCCAATTCGGCCAGCAGCAACCACCGCACTAACGAGGGTGCTCAGCGGAACCTCCTTATCCCGATATATCTCCTTCGAACCCGATACTTCCTTCCCAATCCCGCACTTCACCTAATGGCGAGATAAGCCATTCTTTCTACCTTCCAACTCTCTCTCTCTGTCTCCCCTTTCAAAAAAAAAAAAAAAAAAAGACGCAGTGAGGTCGCCGCAGATCATCAGCATGGCCAAGAAGAAACGCCGAAACCAAACCGCCTCAAACACCGCCGAAGCCACAGCCAAGCACCAACCGGCCTTCTCGTCTGAGAGCAGTGCCACCCTTCCGCCTCCAGCCGCCGCAGAATGCCGGCAGATGCAGCCGCACCTGCCGGCCAGACAGTCATCCGCCGCCGAAGAAGACCGGCAAATGCCGGCTTCTACACCGAGCACCACCTCAGGACCAGAGCTTCCAGCCAACACCAAAGCACCTTTCAAAGCGGCACCGACGCCTCCACAGCATCTGCCGCCATCGCCGCTTCTCATCGAGAGGTACAGTGCTGTGATTAGGGGCGCCCCGCGAGACCTATCCACTAGGCTCATCACCGCCGCAGCACGCCAGAGATGGCCTTCAGTAATGAGGGCCACAAGGATTATGTCCGCCAGAGGGATATCCCCTCTAGTTCGGATTGTATTCGCCGTGGCCGTGGATCTCAATGCTGACTTGCGCGAGGGCCTGCCCATGTTTGGGCGGCGCCTAACCATCGAGGCTAGCCGAGAACCCCGACCGACACCATGCCACCGCTGCTGCGCATTCGGCCACACAGCCGACACCTGCGCCCATCCCCCACGGTGCCACTACTGTGGGGCGCCGAGTTTGACAGCCGAATGCGCAGCCCACGACCTAAGATCTCGACGCCGGTACTGCGCCACCTGTGATGGCCCTGGTCATTTCACAGGACAGGCGCAGTGCCCCTATTACTCACGCAGTCGCCGCCACCTGACACCAGCCTCTGCCGCCACACCCATAGACCAAAAGGCGAGGACCTCAACAACCACCACCTCGACGCAGACGGAAGACTCCAGCATCACCCATCACCTGCCTGCCGCCACTAACACTCCACAAGCAGCGCCATCCGACAGCGCCGTTAAAGACGCCGTGCAGGACCTGCACTCAGAGGTCCTGCTCATTAGCGGCCGGCTGAATACGCTGGAAGAAGCCCTGACTAACATGACTGCAGCAATCTCAGACACCCACACCACTTCTACAGCCAACCTTCAAGACACCGATGCCATAGCCCAGAAAAAGGTCGCGTCTGAGTTCCTCTTGGAGCTGGACGTCCTGTACACCCTGCTACAGGAAATCCACGACGTCAACGCCAGGATCTTGGAGGCCAACCGGGACCTCTATGTTCAAACTGCAAAACTACCAATACGCCTTACATTTCTGGAAGACCTGCTCAAAGGAAACCGAAACGACATCAAAAAGTGCTATACTGCAGTTCTTGACAGCCTAGAACTGTAATTCAACAATGTAGCCGAGCAAATTGCAAGCAGTCACCACCAGATTCTTCAGGACTTTACCACCAAAAACTCATGCCCTTACACACACACCCGTAACACCAGACATCAGTACTGAAAGCACACCAAGACTGCCTAGCGCTGTACTCAGGGCCCACCGGTCATGTTTACAGACTTGATAAGCCATTCCTTGGTGCAGCCCTCATGCTGCAGCAACATCAACATCACCACTAATCACGGAGGTGCTATCGCGGAACTCCATCATTCCCCATTCACTGTTCCTTTCCTATCTCACCCGATTTTTCCCTTGCATTATTCCCTTCTAATCTTCACCCAATGGCGAGATAAGCCATTCTTTCAACCTTCCAACTCTCTCTCTGTCTCCCCTTTCCAAAAAAAAAAAAAAGAAAAACGCAACTGCGGGGGGAGTTTGAACTTCGACTCCAGCTACAAGGGCAGCATTCGACGCAGGAATGGCCCTCTACAACACCGCTAACCATGCCAGAGGTCAGTGGGCGCTGCCGCGCCGTGCCGCCTTGCTGCGGACAATGGAGACGCCTTCCGCCCCACCTACTAAGCCGCCTCCTGCCACACTACCTACCGCTATGGAGCAGACATCACACATCGCCGCCGCACCGGTATCCAGTAGGAAACCGGCCCGGCCTCATCCGCCGCCGTGCCGGCACCCAAGCGGGAACCGGCCCTGCCCAAGCCGCCGACTGCCTCCGCCGCCGTGCCGGATCCCAACCGGGAACCGGCCCGGCCCCAACCGCCGACCACCTGGGAATCGGTCCGGCCTTCTTCGCACCATGATGGCCACCTAACAGAGGTCGTCATAGGGGTCCCGAGGGACCTCCCATCCCGCTTCGTGCTGGATGCCGCACGCCGCCTTTGGCCCTCTACAGTAGAGGCCAACCGGATCACATCACCTCGGGGACCCACATCGCTGGTCCGCCTCCACCTGGAGTTCGCGCCTGAGCCGAAGCTGCCTTGACATCACGCCTGCCCTTGTTAGGGCAAAAGCTACGTGTCGAGGCTAGCAGAAGCTACCGTCCGGTCCCCTGCCGACGCTGCTGCACCTACGGACATCGTTCGGAGGATTGCCACGCCGCACCGAAGTGCCACTACTGTGGGGCAAGCTCGCTCAAAGCCGCTTGCTCCAACCATGATCTGCGCCGTCGACGCCGCTACTGCGCTACCTGCTCCGGGAACTCGCACCACACAGAGCAAGCCACGTGCCCCCTGTATCCCCGGAGTAGGCCTTCACCTCCAAAGACACAGCAGCACCACCAACCATCACCATCTACACCGAACACATCACCAGTAAACTCTTCACCAACGGACACCTTCCTAAAGGACGCCGTGGACTCCATCCAGCAGCACATCGCCGCCATCCAGGCGGCTACACACCAACTCGGCCTCCGTCTCGAGGAACTTCAGAGGGAAACCAACGAACGACTCGCAGCATTGGAGGCCAAGCACCAGGACTCAGATCGAGTTGCAGGTGAAAACGGCGCGGTGCTTGCGTCCATCCAGCGCCAGCTGGACCGCATAGAGAGCCACCTCGTCCATCCACCTTCTGAGGACAGCGACGACCAGTGCCCGCGGCTGGAGTCTCTTGAGGCTTCGGTCGTGGGTGTCCGAGAGCTGCAGCACCAACTTCATAAATCCATATCCAAGCAGCTACACCACCTTCAGACAGGACTCACCACAGACATTCTCGCATACATCGCTACCGGTCCAGCCCCAAGGGGAATGAAGAACCGGTAGTACCAACATCATCACCACAGGGAGAGAGTGGCAGCTCTCCCTGCACTTCCAATCCCATGTCTCACCAACAATTCCCAACCACCCACAATTTGCTCAACTCCTCACCTATAATTCACTACGGGGGCCGGCTGGGCCTCGGTCAAGCCGGTCTACTAGCACAATCCTCACCCCTGGCGGCCGCACAGCGGGCCAGTTCACCTTTACCTTTTACTGCGCGGGTGCAACAGCGGTACCTCAGTATCCTTACCTTCTAATACCGATGGAGGGGTTTTTTTAGTCGGTAGCCCATTCTGGGAGACCCCGACACTCCGGGCATGCCAGCCCGGGTTAGTCCTTAAGGTGGATTTTCCCCTCCACTTGAAACTAAAAAAAAAAAAAAAAAAAAACGCAACTGCGGCATTCGGAGCTTCTTCTTCGTCTCTTAAGGATGGCTAAGAAGAGACAACTCAGACTCGCCGCTGCTAAGGCAGCACCCGACACCTCTTCCCCGGCAGCCGAAGAGGAGGTAGCAACTCCGAAGCCACCGGTCCCGGCAAGCCCTGCTCCGCCGCCGGCCGCCACCACACCCTCGCCGCAACTGCTGCCGCAGTTGCCGCCATCTCCTACAACGCCGTCGCCCAGCTGAACGTCGCCGCCGCCCCGGTTCAGTGCCGTGGTACGCGGGGTCCCTAGGGACCTTTCCACCCGGCACCTCCTCGCCGCAGCGAAATCCAAGTGGCCTTCTTGTTTGAGGGCCACAAGGATAATTTCAAACCGGGGACCTACACCACTTGTGAGGCTGGAGTTTCAGGATCGTTCGGACCTTGACGCTGCCTTGGCGTCAGGGTTGCCCTTAGGGCAAGCCCTGGTCGTCGAGGCTAGCAAGATGGAACGTTACTGGCCCTGCCGTCGCTGTTGTGCCTTCGGGCATAACGCCGACTCCTGCTCCTCGACGCCGCGGTGCCACTACTGTGGCTCCGCCAACACCACCGCTGAGTGCACTGAGCACAATGTACGCCGTCGCCGCCGGTTCTGTGCCACTTGCCGTGGCACAGGACATTTCACAGCTTAAGCGCAGTGCCCTCTCTACCCAAGGAGCAGCACTTCCTCACCACCTCCTGCGCGTCGCACCACTCCACCGCAGTTATCAACCACCGAGGCCTCACTACCTGCACTCTCAACAGACGCAGCGACGCGAGAAGCCATTCAGGACCTCTACGCGGAGATCCTGAACGTCGGCGCTCGACCAGCTGCTCTGGAAGAGACATGCAGCCTCCTCACACAGAAGCTGCAGGAACTGCAAGTTTCTAACGCCGCAGCAGCCACCAGCCAGTAGGCTACAGCCGCCGACCTGTCTACCAGGATCGACGCCCTCATGCAGCCTCTGAGGCAGGTTTTCCTGCAGCAAGCTGCATACTCTGCTGAGCTGTTTCAATCAAAACGTCAGCAACCCAACACTGCTCCTCCTCCTGTACAGGCTGAGGGGCACGCACGGCTCGGGGATGCTCAGCCACCAACACACTGGAAGACTACTGGGAGCTTCGTGGAGCAATTCCGAAGCCGGTATAATCCGTAATGTCTACGTCCTATTCTCTCCTCAATTTCCACCCTTTATTTCCTTTCCAACGTCACCTCTACTCCCTAGGCTGCAGTCAGGTTCCATGGCTGTTAGCCTAGAAACAACCTTTCACCCGCTCCTGCACAACGTGCGGCAACATCCTATCTTTCGCTTACTAACGCGGGTGTACAGCGGGACCGCGCAAAGCCACGAGATTCTCAACAAACTATTATTATAACGTGGAGGGGTTTTTAGTGGGTATGCCGCATGAGGAAGCGGAGATTCCCACATATCCTCCCAGCCATTGCACTTCGGCTGAGGGTTGAACGCGTAATGCATTTTTCCCCTCCACGGTAAAAAAAACAAAAAAAAACGCAACTGCAGGCGGCCGCCAACACCGCCACCACCGACACCTCCACCCAGCTCTACGACGCCGCCCTGGTTCAGTGCCGTGGTACGGGGAGTCCCTAGGGACCTTACCACCCGGCTTCTGCTCAACGCCGTGCAGTCGCGGTGGCCTTCATCCTTGAGGGCCACCCGCATTTACTGCGACCGGGGGCCAACGCCGCTCGTCCGTTTGGAGATACAGGACCAGGCTGACCTGGAAGCTGCCTTGGCGTCAGGGTTGCCCTTATTAGGGCGACTTCTGGTCGTCGAGGCTAACCGACAGGTACGCCATCGGCCCTGCCGACGCTGCTGTGCCTACGGCCACACAGCTGAAGTCTGCTCTTCGACACCGAGGTGCCACTACTGCGGTACCAACTCCACCACCACCGAGTGCACTGGGCATGATCTCCGCCGACGCCGCCGATTCTGTGCCACCTGTCGTGGCACAGGACACTACACAGGGCAAGCCCAGTGTCCTCTCTACCCAAGGAGCAGCACTTCCTCACCACCTCCTGCCCGCCGTACCAGTCCACCGCAGACAACAACCACTGAGGCCTCAGCACCTGCACTCTCAACAGACGTAGCGACGCGAGAAGCCATTCAGGACCTCCACGCGGAGATCCTGAACGTCGGCGCTCGACTAGCTGCCCTGGAAGAGACATGCAGTCTCCTCACACAGAAACTGCAGGAATTACAAGCTTTTAGCGCCGCAGCAGCCACCAGCCAGCAGACTACAGCCGCCGACCTGTCCACCAGGATCGACGCCCTCATGCAGTCTCTGAGGCAGGTTCTCCTGCAGCAAGCTGCATACTCTGCTGAGCTGTTCCAATCTAAACGACAGCAACCAAACACTGCTCCTCCTCCTGCACACACAACGGCCACCCACACAGTGGAAGACTACCGGGAGCTTCGTGGAGCAATTCCGAAGCAAGTATAATCCATAAGATCTACGTCCTATTCTCTCCTCTATTTCCACCCTATTTTGCTTACCAATATCACCTCTATTCCCTAGGCTGCTGTCAGGTTCCATGGCTGTCAGCCTAGAAATAACCTTTACCCGCTCCGCACATTGTGCGGCAGCTTCCTACCTCTCGACTACTAACGCGGGTGCATCAGCGGGACCGCGCAAAGCCACGTGATTCTCAAGAAACTACTGTTATAACGTGGAGGGATTTTTTAGTAGGTATGCCGCATCAGGAAGCGGAGAGTCCCACATATCCTCCCAGCCATTGCACCTCGGCTGGGGGTTGAATGCGTAATGCATTTTTCCCCTCCACGGTAAAAAAAAAAAAAAAGGGAGGAGTTGCTATCCACTAGGCTCATCACCGCCGTGGCACGCCAGAGATGGCCCTCAGTAATGAGGGCCTCAAGGATTATGTCCGCCAGAGGGAGGTCCCCTTTAGTACGGATTGTATTCGCCGTGGCCGGGGATCTCAATGCTGCCTTGCGCGAGGGCCTGCCCATGTTTGGGCGGCGCCTAAACATCGACGCTAGCTGAGAACCCCGACCGACACCATGCCGCCGCTGCTGCGCATTCGGCCACACCGCCGACACCTGCGCCGAGCCCCCACGGTGCCACTACGGTGGGGCGACGAAATTGAGAGCCGAATGCGCAGCTCACGACATAAGATCTCAACGCCGGTACTGCGCCACCTGTGATGGCCCTGGCCATTTCACAGGACAGGCGCAGTGCCCCTATTATTCACGCTGTCGCCGCCACCTGACACAAGCCTCTGCCGCCACACCTATAGACAAAAAGCGAGGACCTCAACAACCACCACCTCGACGCAGACGGAAGACTCCAACATCACCCATCACCTGCCTGCCGCCACTAACACTCCAAAGGCAGCAGCGCCATCCGACAGCTCCGTTAAAGACGCAGTGCAGGACCTGCACTCAGAGGTCCTGCTCATTAGCCGCCGGCTGAACACGCTGGAAGAAGCCCTGACTACCATCACTGCAGCAATCTCAGACACCCACACCACTTCTACAGCCAACCTTCAAGACACAGATGCCATAGCCCAGAAACAAACAAAGGTCACGTCTGAGTTCCTCTTGGAGCTGGACGTCCTCTACACCCTGCTACAGGAAATCCACGACGTCAACGCCAGGATCTTGGAGGCCAACCAGGACCTCTATGTTCAAACTGCAAAATTACCAATACGCCTTACACTTCTGGAAGACTTTCACAAAGGAAACCGAAACGACATCAAAAAGTGCTACACTGCAGTTCTTGACAGCCAAGAACTGACAGTCAACAATGTAGCCGAGCAAATTGCAGGCAGTCACCAACAGATTCTTCAGGACCTTACCACCAAAAACTCATGCCCTTACACACACACCCGTAACACCAGACATCAGTACTAAAATCACACCAAGACTCCCTAGCGCTATACTCAGGGCCCACGGGTCATGTTTACAGACTAGATTAGCCATTCCTTGTTGCAGCCCTCATGCTGCAGCAGCATCAACTTCACTACCAATCACGGAGGTGCTATCGCGCAACTCCATCATTCCCCATTCACTATTCCTTTCCTATCTCACTTTCCCTTGCAGTATTCCCTCCTAATCTTCACCCAATGGCGAGATAAGCCATTCTTTCAACCTTCCAATTCTCTCTCTGTCTCCCCTTTCAAAAAAAAAAAAAAAAAAAAGAAAAGAAAAAAAAAACTTATTCGAGGCTTTTTCGGCCCACACAACGGAGCTTCTTCTTCGACTCGTCTTTACTGCCCAGGCCCAGTGTCCCCTTTACCCGAGGGACGGGTGCACCACTCGGCAGCCAGTACAATCACCGCAGACCCAACACACAGACACCACACCACCTCCAGCTTCTATTGACACAGCGACGCGGGATGTCATTCAGGACCTTCATGCGGAGATCATGGATATCGGCGCTCGCTTAGCTGCGTTAGAAGAGGCCTTTACCAGCGTCATCTCCAGGAAGCTGCTGGACCTGCAAGCTGCCACCACCGCCGCCATTTCCACTCTGCAGTCCTCCACTGCTGAGCTGTCCAACCGGATAGCCAGTGTCCAAGCGCAGCTACAGCAGGACCACCCAAATCAGCAGCACCATTCCGCCGACCAGTTTCCATACAACAACCCGCTTTACACAACTCCAATTTCAACAAACGTTTGATACAGGTCCCAGCAAGGACCACGACTCCGAAAACTCCAGCAGATCCACTCAGAACGCTGAGTAAATTCACCCTAAATCACCATTCATCTTCACCAACCACTTCTCCAGAGGGGCACTCAGGGCGCAAGTCATGTGTGTCCACTGGCTAAATTCACTATCACTCGCTGTTACTGCCACTGGCAGGCAGCAATCACTATCACCAGAAATGCGCAAGTGCTTAATGCGGTACTGCGCCAGAGAGGCATGGGCCTCCTACTTCCGGTGGGGGTTTTTTGTGAGTAGTGTCACCCTGGTTCGAGTTCAGGGTGGGGAGTCTCACACTCCCATGCTTGCCTGGGGTTAGGGCGTTAGTTGCCTTTTCCCCCATCATCAATAAAAAAATGGTCAAGCTGGCCAAAAAGAGACAGCGCAGACTCGCCGCTGCTAAGGCTGCACCCGACGCCTCTTCCTCGGCAGCCGCCGAGGAGGCAGCACCTCCGTTGCTACCGGTCCCGGCATGCCCTGCTTCGCCGCCGGCCGCCACCAAACCCTCGCCGCAACTGCTGCCGCAGTCGCCGCCATCGCCAGCACCGCCGCCGCCCAGCTCCTCGTCGCCGCCGCCCCGGTTCAGTGCCGTGGTACGGGAGGTCCCTAGGGACTTTTCCACCCGGCATCTGCTCACCGCCTCGCAGTCGCAGTGGCCGTCATGCTTGAGGGCCACCCGCATTTTCTGCGACCGGGGGCCAACTCCATTAATAAGAGTGGAGTTTCAGGACCCGGCTGACCTTGAAGCTGCTTTGACATCAGGGCAGCACTTATTAGGGCGGCTTCTGCCAGTCGAAGTAAGCAGACAGGAACGCCACCGGCCCTGCCGCCGCTGCTACGCCTTCGGGCACAGCCAAGACTCCTGCACTTCAGCGCCGCTCTGCCATTACTGTGGGACCAGCCGTGGCACAGGACACTTCACTGGCCAGGCCCAGTGTCCCCTTTACCCGAGGGACGGGCGCACCACTCCGCAGCCAGTACCATCACCGCAGACCCAACACACAGACACCATACCACCTCCAGCTTCTATTGACACAGCGACGCGGGATGCCATTCAGGACCTTCATGCGGAGATCCTGAATATCGGCTCTCGCTTAGCTGCGTTAAAGAGGCCTTCACCAGCGTCATCTCCAGGAAGCTGCTGGACCTGCAAGCTGCCACCAGTGCCGCCATCTCCACTCTGCAGTCCTCCACCGCTGAGCTTTCCAACCTGATAGCCAGTATCCAAGCGCAGCTACAGCAGGACCACCCAAATCAGCAGCACCATTCCGCCGACCAGTTTCCATACAACAACTCGCTATACACAACTCCAACTTCAACAAACGTTGTATACAGGTCCCAGCAAGGACGACGACTCCGAAAACACCAACAGATCCACTCAGAACACTGAGTAAATTCACCCTAAATCACCATTCATCTTCATCAACTACTTCTCCAGAGGGGCACTCAGGGCGCAAGTCTTATATGTCCACTGGCTAAATTCACTATCACTCGCTGTTACTGCCACTGGCAGGCAGCAATCACTATCACCAGAAATGCGCAGGTGCTTAATGCGGTATTGCACCAGAGAGGCATGAGCCTCCTACTTCCGGTGGGGGTTTTTTGTGAGTAGTGCGACGCTGGTTCGAGTCCAGGATGGGGAGTCTCACGCTCCCAGGCTTGCCTGGGGTTACGACGTTAGTTGCCTTTTCCCTCATCATCAATAAAAAAAAAATAACTAAGGTAAATAGTTTTCTACGAAGTCCGTGCCCATGTCTCAGTCATCTTATATACCACTAAAAAAAGGAGGACGGAGCTTCTTCTTCGACTCGTCAAGATGGCCAAGAAGAGACAGCGCAGACTCGCCGCTGCTAAGGCAGCACCCGACGCCTCTTCCTCGACAGCCGCCGAGGAGGCAGCACCTCCGTTGTAACCGGTCCCGGCAAGCCCTGCTTCGCCGCCGGCCGCCACCACACCCTCGCCGCAACTGCTGCCGCAGTTGCCGCCATCACCGACCCCATCTCCGCCGAGCTACACACCGCCACCCCGGTTCAGTGCCGTGGTACGGGAGGTCCCTCGGGACCTTTCCATCCGGCCTCTGCTCACCGCCGCGCAGTCGCGGTGGCCTTCATGCTTTGACGTCAGGGTTGCCCTTATTAGGGCGGCTTCTGCCAGTCGAATTAAGCAGACAGGAACGCCACCGGCCCTGCCGCCGCTGCTGCGCCTTCGGGCACAGCCAAGGCTCCTGCACTTCAGCGCCGCGGTGCCATTACTGTGGGACCAGCGTCTTGACGACACAGTGCACTGGGCATGATCTCCGCCGCCGTCGCCGGTTCTGTGCCACCTGCCGTGGCACAGGACACTTTACTGGCCAGGCCCAGTGTCCCCTTTACCCGAGGGACGGGTGCACCACTCCGCAGCCAGTACAATCACCGCAAACCCAACACACAGGTTCCACACCACCTCCAGCTTCTATTGACACAGCGACGCGGGAGATCCTGAATATCGGCGCTCGCTTAGCTGCGTTAGAAGAGGCCTTCACCAGCGTCATCTCCAGGAAGCTACTGGACCTGCAAGCTGCCACCACCGCCGCCATCTCCACTGTGCAGTCCTCCACCGCTGAACTGTCCAACCGGATAGCCAGTGTCCAAGCGCAGCTACAGCAGGATCACCCAAATCAGCAATACCATTCCGCCGACCAGTTTCCATACAACAACCCGCCATACACAACTCCAATTTCAACAAACGATTTATATAGGTCCCAGCAAGCACGACGACTCCGAAAACACCAGCAGAGCCACTCAGAACACTTAGTAAACTCACCGTAAATCACCATTCATCTTCACCAACCACTTCTCCAGAGGGGCACTCAGGGCGCAAGTCATGTGTGTCCACTGGCTAAATTCACTATCACTCGCTGTTACTGCCACTGGCAGGCAGCAATCACTATCACCAGAAATACGCAGGTGCTTAATGCGGTACTGCACCAGAGAGGCATGGGCCTCCTACTTCCGGTGGAGGTTTTTTGTGAGTAGTGCCACCCTGGGTTTAGGGCGTTAGCTGCCTTTTCCCCCATCATCAATAAAAGAAAATAAAAAAGGAATGGAACAGAAAAGCCCGACTAGTCTTAACAGGCGTGAAGAAGGGATCCGAGCCTGCTCTGCGAGAAACTCTTCGTGAGAAAGCCGTCGCTGATCATCAGAACCGGCCAGCGGCAGTTCCACGCGCCGGCACTCAACCCATTGAGCGCCGCCTCAGCAATAGAAACCCCACCTCTCCGCTAGCTCAGGCCTGAATTAGCACCAACAAAGAAGTGGTAGCCCAAGGATTCTGCAAGGCTCCTCTAGCTGCCATCGCTAGCCTGCTAGCTTTAACGGATTAGACGGATAGAGTGGTAAGACCACAGCCAACAGTTTAACACAACTGGTACCAAGGCGCCCCTCTTGGGGATTCGGTCCTCTACCAATCACGCCGCTGTGCGCCCGCTAGCCGCTCTTTTCTCTCTTTTCTGTCTCTCTTCCTTTCTCTTTCCTATTAGTAACTAAGCTACTCCCTCCACTAACTTAGGGACATACGAAACTTCAAACAAATAAATAAAGAGAAGCTCTTGCTCCTTCGTCCCCCACTCTCCTGAACTTGGGATGACTAAGTTCGGCCGAGTGGTAACCCACTCACCGACTGCCTACAGACCGCGGGCACGTTTGTAGTTGCCCGTGACCTCATGGGCGAGGCCGCGGTCGGCGGGCCTGGATCGGATGAGCTCATCGACCTATCCCTTTCTCCCTCCAACTCTTCCACCTCATCTGCCACCCTCTCTTCCTCCGAATCCTTCTGCTCTCCCCTCCAACCCCTTTCTTCCATCATCCTCCTCAGTCGAAACCCTTCCATCTGATCCACCTTGTTCTCTAAACCCGCCTACCTCTCTCCCGCTACCCCACACCCCCACCCCTGATCCCTGCACTCAGTCCAACTCCCCCGCCTCTCACCCATCCACTTCCAATTCTCTCTCAACTCCCACCACCTCCTCCACTTCCATACATGCCACACCCTCTCAACCCTCGAGAACCACCGATCCCCGTCTCCGAGCCCAACCTACCTCAGCCTCCTCCCACCTTCCCACACAGTCTTCCCGTACCCTGTTCCCACCTCCTTCCAGTATTTCCCCTCCTATTCCTCTTCCACCACCCCCCTCCCGCCCCACCTCGGCCAACTCCAACCCACCTGTTTCTACTCTCCTTTCTCACCCACCCAACCTCACCTCCTCACCTGTACCACCCACACCTCCCCCTTCCGCTCCGGTTCTCACACCCCCCACTACCACAATCCTGCTGTACCCTCTCTCGCATCTGCTAACCTTCCCAACGCCCCTGGCCCATCCCAGCCCTCACACCCAAACCTTGCTCCTTCCACAACTCCAACTCCCTTCCCATCCTCAAACCCTCCTCAACCTCAACGTCCACTCTCCTATGCCCAAGTGGCGGCGCAGACAGCGCCCATTTACGTGCACAGGAGCCCGGCCACGCTGGGCTCCCTGGTCACGGAATTTGATATGCGCTTCGGACACATGGAGTATCTAGTGGCCACGGCGCCCGTGTCGAGGGATGCAATGCTGCGCACCTCCTCCCAGGAGTGCTACACCAATTTGTGTCAGTTTCTTGAGGAGAGGGGCGAGGAATACTCCCTGACAAGGAGTCTCGACGACCAGTCTTGTAGGCTGGTCGTCAAACATCTCCGCCTGGACGGGGTCCAGGAGGAGCTAAAAAGAGAACTCCAGGGTGCCGGGGTACGGGTGCTCCGGGTGAAGCAGCTCAGGCGCTTCACGCGAGGGCGTCCACTTCTACCGATATACCTGGTTGAAGTCCCTATACAGGAGGATCGAACCATTCTCCGAACCCAAAGAACCCTGTGTCACTGCCGTATAGTGGTAGAAGACTACAGGCCTCCACTCACCCTACAGCAGTGCGGACGATGCCAACGTCTCGGACACTCCGAGCGAGGCTGCACCGCTTCCCAGCCGGTGTGCTCCAAGTGCACCCTGCATCACAATTCAAGTACCTGCAACGTTCCTCCCCAGGGCCGTAAATGCGCGCTCTGCATCGGTGAGGGACATGGAGCCCGATGGAAAACCTGTCCTGTATACAGGCGACAACTGGACCGGCTCAAGGCGGCCGACGCCTCTCGACGTCCCCGCCAAGAGCTTGGTACCGGCATTCGAGATGCGCGGGCCCACCCAAGCCGAGCACAGCAGCATGCCTCCCAATGGCAGCCCAGGGAGGCTCCAGACACCCGTCCTGTCCCTCCCCCTGCTAGGGACCTTCTCCCTTTCCATCCGCCCTCCTCTGCATCCAACGCAAACCAAACTGCACCTTCGCCTTCGACCCGAAATCCCAACACCAGAAACGCAGCTCCACAGACCAATGCGAACCCTCCACCCCATCCTGCTCAACCCAACAACCCAACCCCCCCGGTTACCCAAATCCCTGCTCCTACCCACACCCCGGCAGAACTCTGTAACACCCTTCTCCCTCCAACCATTTCCGCTACCCAGCTCCAGAAATCCCTCCTCTTCCCAAGGATGACCTGGTACCAGGCACGTCACGAGGCTGTGAACATCCTCATCCAGCTCCTCACCCAACCCGAAAACACCCACACTCTCCTCTCCACTTACTCCGGCTTCTTCGCCCTCTTCATTGACCCTGAAGCCAACCTTTTTGACCCTGAACATGACTACTGATGGATAACGTAAACCCAAAAATACTGACGTGGAATGCCAATGGACTTTACAGACGAAAAGCTGAACTCACAGATTTCATCAACAGACGCCAAATAGACATACTCCTCGTACAGGAAACCCGACTTGCAAAAACCACCAGATACTCCATACCAGACCACAAAATTTACCGCACCGACAGAGACAGAAGAGGCGGAGGCACAGCGATCATCATCAGAAACACAATAGATCACGAAGCTGCCCCTCTGCCTGCCCTCAGCAGGATAGAAGCCACGGGGATATATGTTAACCTAAATCGGACCAGAACACTAATCATATCAGCATACAACCCTCCAGGCAACCTAATTACCGCGGACCTAGATGCCCTTCTGGCACTAAATCACACTATCATCATTGCAGGAGATCTGAATGCGAAGCACCAAATTTGGAACTCTCGCGTAATAAATCAAGAGGGTACCGTTCTCCTCCGACACGAAAACAACTCAGACTATGTAATACATGCCCCAGCAGAGCACACGTTTATCCCCAACAACAGACAACTGAATCCAGACGTACTGGACATAACACTCACCCGCAGTCTTAACTACCGTTTTACCCTCACCGTTGCCAATGAACTTTCCTCCGATCACTTGCCAGTTATCATCACCATACAAGGCTCACTAGCTCCTAAGGTGCTCCCGCCTCGGCGCAACTACAACAAGGCCAACTGGAGTCAATTTGAAGCCACAATGACTACGGAAATCACACATGAGCCCATCACATCGATGGCAGAACTAAATCAGGCAGTAATAAACCTCGAAAACTGCATCAAATTTGCGACAATAAACGCAGTCCCACTCACTGTTCCATCCTACAAGGATACCCGACTACCAAAGGACATTAAGAATCTTACGAGACTCCGAAACCGCGCTAGACGTAAGTGGCAGCAGACAAGATAGCCCAGAGACCTAGCTGAGCTACACCACGCTCAATACCTTCTTAGGCGTAACACAACAGAGCTCATTCACGAACAATGGGCCCACACACTCGCAAACCTGGACTCCAATCACGCCAATGTCTGGCGCATTTCCAGATTTCTCACCAGGGAGAAAACCACTGTCCCTCCCCTAGAAATCAACCAACTTGTAGCAACCTCTGATCGAGACAAAGCTGAAATGCTCGCGGATGCATTACAAGACACTCTAACCCCGAATATAATGCCCTCAAATGCACATTTCATACATGATACGGAAATTCTTACCCGCGAACTGCACATTGCTCGCACGCATAGCAAGATACGGAAAACCTGCACCCCTGAAATAAAATGGATCATCCGGCACCTACCCAATCGTAAAGCACCAGGACTTGATGACATACCTAACATCATATTCAAAAAACTTCCTGATACAGCATTGGAAAGAATCACCCAAATCTTCAATTTCTCTCTTGAGAACGGGTTCTTCCCAGAAGCCTGGAAAACAGCCAAAATTCTTCACTTCCCTAAAAAGAATAAAAACTTAACTAACCCTAAAAACTATCGACCCATCAGCTTACTAAAGACACTGAGCAAGCTCTTTGAGAAAATTATCCTAAAACGACTAAACGTATTCCTGAAAAGACACAATATTCTCATTAATGAGCAGTTCGGCTTCCGTGCCAAACATTCTAGCACGCTTCAACTACTACGTAATACTGAACACAACACACGGATTCAACATAAACAAATCCACAGTAGCAGTGTTGCTCGACATAGAGAACGCGTTTGATCGAGTGTGGCATAGTGGACTGCTGCGGAAATTAATTAACATCCGCCTACCAGACACTATGATCAAACTGATTGTAAACTATCTCCGAGATAGGCAATTCGTTTCAACCGTGGACGACACCATGTCCAACCCATATATAATGCGAGCGGGAGTCCCCCAGGGCAGCCTACTTGGACCCGTATTGTTCAACATCTATATAAACGACATCCCTAAAACTCTCAACACTCAATTATCCCTATATGCTGACGATACCTGCATCACAGCCCAATCTGGCAAACCCAAGTTAATTCGTAGCAGACTCCAAATTGCACTGACCACACTACAGGCTTGGCTTGAAAAATGGCGTATAAAGGTAAACAACCGAAAGTCCCAAGCCATCATCTTCACAAAAAGAAACAAACACAGATATCCTACACACGCACTCCGACCGTTACACCTAATTGGTGAAGACATCTCCTGGTTGCCTCAGGTAAAATACTTGGGCCTCACAATGGACCAAAGTCTAACCTGGAAAGCCCACGTAGCCGACATTCGACACAAAGCTCAGGCTCAACTGTGCAAACTACACCCTCTCATTAACCTCCACAGTGCCCTCAGTCCTAAACTTGGTCTCACACTGTATAAAACTCTAATCCGACCCATACTAACCTATGCCTGCCCTTTATGGGAATACGCTGCTCCAACACATATCACATCACTAAATAAATTCCAAAATAAAATCCTACGAATAACCACCAAAGTACCAAATTTCGCACCGGCAATAAGGCTACATGAGGAACTCAAGATGCACACACTCGAAGAGTTGATTAAAAAACTGGCCTCCGACCTCTATGACCGCATCAAACTACATCATAACCCACTTATACAACAAATAGGCAACTACACAACTGATCACAATAAACATCACAGACCACTCCACCTGTTTGATAGATCCCTATCAAGTAACACCTCAGCCATAGATATAGCTGTACACCTATACAGACTCATGAACCCGACTAATTAAACAAACTCTGCTTCTCTTTCTACCTGCATAGCAACCGACACATCGCATCCCGATGATCAGTCAGGAGACCAACACCAGAATAGCCATCGTTGTCACAAGCAACAAACTCAAAGTTAACAGTGCCCAGATGACGGCAAGCAGGTATTCACACACACACACACACACACACACACACACACACACACACACATACACACACACACACGTCAACCAACCTAAACCCACCCTCACCAAGGCATTCCCGTACTTCAATGCATAATCTGTATTAATGTCAAGTCCGTCCGTCTCACGTGGCCAAGAGCATGTATATATTTCAAGTATTATTGTGTGTATGATAGCTTAAAGAATGACGTCAAATCAGTCCGTCTGTAATTCACCAACTAACCTAATTACCATAACCACCTCAAACACACTAACAACCCAGCACTCCTGGGTGCTGCTCAGACCTAGGTATGAGTAGCACACAAAAATTTCCCGTACTTGCTTGTGCGCGTGTGCGCCAAGCCAGGAAGTCTGTCCGTCACTAACCGGGGTGCTCAGCGGAACCCGAATACTAACAGCATTACACTAACAAGCACCCCTTGCTCTTGAATGTTTCGCATGTTCTAGCCTAACAGCATGTGCATGGGGAGACGATGTAGCCTCCGAGGATGATCGTCACCGGGAGCGGCGGGTGTGGGGCCACCCCTTTAATAATAAAAAAAAAAAACAAGAAAAAAAAAAAGAAAAAAAACTAAGGAATCGCCTCTCGGCCTTTTGGCTAAGATCAAAGTGAGAAAATAGCAGTGAGAAACCATGAGTTTCCAGACATCACAACAAGGGACATGCCAATGTTAACATTAATTGCAACAGAGTTGGCTGCCCTGGAGCAGGATTAGGCTCTTGGACATCGCCTTTTATAGATGGATCCAGCTAGAAGGGCAGCATTCGACGCAGGCATGGCCTTCTACAACACCGCTAGCAAGGAAGAGCTGGCACTGCGAAGGAAGAACCACCATGCCAGTAGTCAGTGGGCGCTGGCGCGCCGTGCCGCCTTGCTGCGGACAATGGAGACGCCTTCCGCCCCACCTACTAAGCCGCCTCCTGCCACGCCACCTACCGCTATGGAGCAGACATCACACATCGCCGCCGCACCGGTATCCAGTAGGAAACCGGCCCGGCCTCATCCGCCGACAGCCTCCGCCACCGTCCCGGCACCCAAGCGGGAACCGGTCCGGCCCAAGCCGCCGACTGCCTCCGCCGCCGTGCCGGAACTCAACCGGGAACCGGCCCGGCCCCAACCGCCGACCGCCTCCACCGCCGTACCGGAACCCATCCGCGAATCGGTCCGGCCTTCTTCGCACCACGATGGCCACCTTACAGTGGTCGTCATAGGGGTCCCGAGGGACCTTCCATCCCGCTTCGTGCTGGATGCCGCACGCCGCCTTTGGCCCTCTGCAGTAAAGGCCAACCGGATCACATCACCTCGGGGACCCACATCGCTGGTCCGCCTCCACCTGGGGTCCGCGCCTGAAGCCGAAGCTGCCTTGACATCACGCCTGCCCTTGTTAGGGCAACAGCTACGTGTCGAGGCTAGCAGAAGCGAACGTTCGGTCCCCTGCCGACGCTGCTGCACCTACGGACATCGTGCGGAGGATTGCCACGCCGCACCGAAGTGCCACTACTGTGGGGCAAGCTCGCTCACAGCCGCTTGCTCCAAACATGATCTGCGCCGTCGACGCCGCTACTGCGCTACCTGCTCCGGGAACTCGCACTACACAGGGCAAGCCACGTGCCCCCTGTATCCCCGGAGTAGGCCTTCATCTCCAAAGACACAGCAGCACCACCAACCATCACCATCTACACCGAACACATCACCAGTAAACTCTTCACCGACGGACACCTTCCTAAAGGACGCCGTGGACTCCATCCAGCAGCACATCGCCGCCATCCAGGCGGTTACACACCAACTCGGCCTCCGTCTCGAGGAACTTCAGAGGGAAACCAACGAACGACTCGCAGCATTGGAGGCCAAGCACCAGGACTCTGATCGTGTTGCAGGTGATAATGGCGCGGTGCTTGCGTCCATCCAGCGCCAGCTGGACCGCATTGAGAGCCACCTCGTCCATCCACCTGCCGAGGACAGCGACGACCAGTGCCCGCGGTTGGGGTCTCTTGAGGCTTCGGTCGTGGGTGTCCGAGAGCTGCAGCACCAACTTCATCAATCCATATCCAAGCAGCTACACCACCTTCAGACAGGACTCACCACGGACATTCTCGCATACATCGCTACCGGTCCAGCCCCCAGGGGAAGGAAGAACCGGTAGTACCAACATCATCACCACAGGGAGAGAGTGGCAGCTCTCCCTGCACTTCCAATCCCATGTGTCACCAACAATTCCCAACCACCAACAATTTTCTCAACTCCTCACCTAAAATTCGCTACGGGGGTCGGCTGGGCCTCGGTCAAGCCGGTCTACTAGCACAACCCTCACCCCTGGCGGCCGCACAGCGGGCCAGTTCACCTTTACCTTTCACTGCGCGGGTGCAACAGCGGTACCGCAGTATCCTTACCTTCTAATACCGGTGGAGGGGTTTTTTAGTCGGTAGGTCCATTCTGGGAGACCCCGACACTGCGGGCATGCCAGCCCGGGTTAGTCCTTAAGGTGGATTTTTCCCCTCCACTTGAAACTAAAAAAAAAAAAAAAAAAAAAAAAACTAAGTAACCCCGTTTCCCAAAACTAACCCTCCTCACTCCACCTCATTAACCCTCTAACTCCCACTAATCAATGTAACACACTTTGCCTTGCATACTAACATCCAATCATACTAATCAGTCTCCCAATGCATGAGTCGCATGCACCGCAATTAGCACTCATCCATACCACCGATGCACGATCCACAGCGCGACTACTGCATGGCCCACTTACCACTCACTGCCCTGTCTGGCAGTCAGGGCATTTCGCCATGTCTGCCACTCAGGATTTCACCCATCACCTCGAGCATATGTTTTGCCACTTTCACAACCTTTCTCCAATCACCAGAGTGCTTATTGCGGGATCTGCCTAACTAACACCCTAACTTCCCTCTCCTAACCCCGCATCCCTGCATGGTAATACTAACAGCATGGGGAGGCGATGTTGATGCATGCCGGAGAATGTCGGGCGATCGCCACCGGGGGCGGCGGTAAGGGGCCGCCCTTTAAAAAAAAAACGTAGATGGGGGAGGTCTTCGGAGAGTACTTCTCTCGACACACGATGGTGAAGAAGAGACAGCGCCGAACCGCCGCTGCTACTGCAGCACTCATCACTACTCCCCCGGCAGTCGCCGAGGATGCAGTACCTCCGTCTCCGCCGGCTGAGGCAAACTTCCTTTCGCCGCCAGTCGCCAGCGCAGCTTCGCCGCAACTGCCGCTGCCTACAACACCATCTCCGCCGAGCTCCACACCGCCGCCCCGGTTCAGTGCCGTGATACGGGGGGTCCCTCGGGACCTTTCCACCTGGCATCTACTCACCGCCGCGCAGTCGCGGTGGCCTTCAAGCTTGAGGGCCACCCGCATTTTCTGCGACCGGGGGCCAACTCCGTTGGTAAGAGTGGAGCTTCAGGACCCGGCTGACTTTGAAGCCGCTTTGACGACAGGTTTGCCCTTATTAGGGCGACTACTGCCAGTCGAAGCAAGCAGACAGGAACGCCACCGGCCCTGCCGCCGCTGCTGCGCCTTCGGGCACAGCCAAGGCTCCTGCACTTCAGCGCCGCGGTGCCATTAATGTGGGACCAGCGTCTTGACGACACAGTGCACTGGGCATGATCTCCGCCGCCGTCGCCGGTTCTGTGCCACCTGTCTTAGGTTGAACACAATAACTCATGTATATATGCAACAGTATATGTAATAGTATTACTCGTAAAATAGATAACAACACTTGTATAAATATCACAAAGATGAAGCCTACATAGGCGGAACCCACACAAAAGCTAAGCTTGATATAACTCTAAACATAGTATATACTCACAGACGGAGCCAATGGCAGACCTCAACTATTACCTCATAAAAATAAGCGATTGTAGTTTTAGGACAGACAATTAACAATAAGTTAGTTTGTTTCAGAGACGCAGCGCCAGCGTAGCAGCACCCACAAAGACCTAGCAGACTCTAGGTAGCACGATTTCCCTCCCACTCGTCCAAATAATCTACTCCTAAATTCTCCTTCATAATCTCCTGAAATTCGCCAGAAGGCAGGCTGGGTCTAGGCCAAGCCTGCCTGCCGACACCCAATATCTCCTCTGGCGGCCGCACAGTGGGCCAGTTATTACCACCAGTACTACGCGGGTGCAACAGCGGTACCGCAGAAATTCTTCTCCCTATCCACTCCAGCACCGGTGGGGGTTTTTTAGTCGGTAGGGCCACGTGGCAGAACCCGACACTCCGGACGTGCCCGGGTAGTCTATAAGGTAGATTTTTCCTCCACTCCAAAAAAAAAAAGAAACCATAATATCACGCGAACCAATCAGATGTTAGCTTCATCCCAGCTCTTATAAATACCAGTCTCCGCAAGCTCAAACCATCAGTTCACCCTGAAGACGAGGAAGATGCACTTCTTCGAAACGTTGTTGTCAAGCCAAGTTTTTACCTAGCTAGAAGCCCGAGAAGAGTTTGAATTAATACGTCGCCAGGAAAGCTTCAGTTCTTATATTATAACAAAACATGTTTTTTGTGTGGCATTAACCATTTCCATGATAGGTATGCTTTATAGTTTATTTCATTTTTGAAGTACTTATATTTTTTTTTTCAATTGAGAAGCTGCTATTTATTTATTGTAACGCAAAGAGCATGCAATTTCATATTTTAGACTCCTAGAGGGTTTCTTTTTTATTTCTTTTTCTGGCGAAGAAGACGAATTCGGCAACTATGGTGTAAGATGCCCATATGAACCTTAATCAATAACTTCATTCTTATCGTCCAATATGACCTGATCGTGAAAGAAGTAGATTAATTCAGCAAAGAAAGAAGAACAATATGACATCCTGATAACTAAACGGTCCTTGATCAAAATTGTCAAGAATACTTCAAGAAATGTTGGGAAAAAAACTAGAAACATAAAAAAACCTCTCTAATACGATACCGCTCAGGTTACTTAAGTTATCACTTAGGTCCCTCATTTTCACATTGATATCAAACATATTTACACGAAAACTCTAAAAGTGCCGGACATAACAATAAAGCAAAGCATAAACTGTAACTTGGATCTTATAGCCCTAATTTTCACTGACAAGTACCCTTAAATCTATATTATTATATTGATAGTTTAAGAGGTCATATGCTAAAAATATACGATTGTTAAGATTGTTTATGAAATATCTTCGAAATGACAAAAATCTTTGAGAACCTGGGATAAACGCTATGCAAATTAATTTTTAATTGTATTCTGTGCCTTTTATAGATCAAATTTAGTTTATTTTTTTGTTTTTTGTTTTTTGGAGAATTTAATTCCTACATTATTTTTAATTTTGGCTTATGATGTCAACTGGGTAATTTTAAACCAGGAATTAATTACTTTTTTATATTTTATTCGCTTCTTTGTCATTATAATTGTTACTGTTATAATTATTACAATTATTATTGTTATTATTATTATTATAAGTTGTATAAATATATAATAAAATGAAAACGTGCAGTTTGATGTAATGTGCTCTGAGTATTCAATATAAATGAATTGCCGAAGTGTATGTACGCGCATCACTTCCGAACGACTGCCACAAGTTGAAAACATCTTTTTTTTTTTTTTTTTTTTTTTTGTGTTCTTTATTGTCACGACAAGGTCTGTGGAAAAGAAAATGTTTAAAAATAGTACGGGAAAGTTTTTAAAATCTTATAATATGAATGTAATCAGTGCCAAGAACGCATTTCGGTTAATAGCCGCCAGATGACATGGTACAACGGTTATTTGTTGCTAAATAGCCGCAGTGCTGCTATATTTTGCCTCCCCATTCAGTACACATCAGTTTATCGAGAAAATGGCGCAACACAGCCGTGAAATTTAAACATATTTTTATATATTAACTCCCATTTCCTTACTTCTATTGTTTAAAATAAAAAGCAAAGAAGTTTTCCTGGCCACGAACACCTAGAGAAAGTACTTTTTTATTTGCCGCTAGAGGGCTGATATAGTTTTTTTCCACCCCATTCAATATTAAGGTAACGCAGCAGTTTATCGAGATAATGACGCAACGCAGCCGTAAAATTCAAATATATTTTTATATTTTAACTGTCCTTTCCTTACTCCTATTGTTTAAAATAAGGAAGCAAAGAAGCTTACCTAGAGTAGGTACATATTTATTTGCCACTAGATGGACGAAGTAGTTTTTTCCTCCACATTCACTGTAAAAGCCACGTACCAGCTTATCGAGACAATTAAGCAACACAGCAGTGAAATTCAAATACATTTTTATGCACTACTGTCCTTTCCTTACTCCTATCGCCTGAAATAAAGAAACAAGGAAGCTTTCCTGGCGACAAACACCTTAAATACGTACTTATTTATTTGCCACCAGATGGCCGTAGTATCTACTGCTCTATTTTTCTTCCCTATTCAATGCTAAGGGAATGCACCCGGTTATGGAGACAATGACGTAAGATAACTTTGAAAATCAAATATATTTCTTATGTATCGTTCCCTTAGTCATGTCCTTTAAATAAAGAAATAAGTATATTTTTGTGGCAATTCTTTAAAATGAACAAGTTATAAACTATACACATAACCATTAACCCCTCTTTGAATCTGAAAATAGTGGAGAAATGACGGAATCTGTTTTAGGTTAACTTCCTATTGCAAAAATTGGTTATTTGGCGTTATGTGGTGTATGAGCTAGCTAAAGAACATGAAGATAACCGCCTCACCATCACACTGCAATATTGGCAGTGCTCATAATATATTTGATCAAGTAATATTTTAGATTAAATGGAGAAATTTAATACACAAAGCTATCATCGAAGGATCGAGAAGGACGTGAAATAAGTAAGCATCTCGTTTGTTACTCTCCGGAATTTCTGGTTATTATTATTATTATTATTATTACTATTATTCCTGGCTATTTTATCTTGTTTGGCGTGGTTTACGATTAACTATAGAGTTTTCTTTTAAGTTTGGTGACATATGTAAATAATGACTGTGAGTATTGTAGTTTAAACTCGGCCTTCGAGTTGCCTAACCTAAAAATGGATTCCACCACCCAACGAGCTCAACCAACTACCAGCACAAGTAAGTCATTAGTTGGTTATGCTCAAGCATCTCAAAGTATGCTGTTCCCTAAAAAGGAAAACGTCATTGTAATTGATTCAGCCGGTAATGCTCCCAGCATTGAATTTATACAACAGTTAGCTACTCAAGTTATTCCATCTCAATAAAATTCGCTTCAGAAATCTCAAACAAAAGACTGTGTGTTTATTTTAGCAATAAAGAAATCACAGAGGAGCTTATAAACAAAGTTAAGGCAATTATAGTAGGAGGTCAGGAGTTTCCAATTAGACCACTATAATAAAATGATAATTCGCTCTAAATTGTGCCCTAGCATTCCACATGATGCACTAGAGAACCAACTGTTGTCCTTGGGAATACAAACCCTTGCACCACTGTCTTTCTTGCGAGCGGGCTTCTCCAACCCCAGACTATCTCACATATTGAGTTTTCACCAGCAAACTTTCATTGCACGGAAGATGTAAAGAACCTCCCTGAATCATTTCAAATACTAGTAGATCATCTACCACATTGGATATATGTATCCTCTGACATTCCTATTTGCTTCCAATTTAAACAGCAAGGACATATAGCAAAAGACTGTCCCTCTGCGGAAAACCAGGATTCAAACCCACCTAGCATAGAACATAATAGTACCATTGCAACACTGAATAACAAACTTTTTATTCAGCCACCTACCACTAATATAGTAGGTGCTAGTGACAATGCAAGAATACAGAACAGCATTACGCCCCAGTCTCCCACACGTAACACAGTTGGTACTAGTGAGACTGCAACAATGCAAACCAAGGCACCCCTCCAGCCAACGGCGATTAATACAGAGGGCACTGACAGTGTTTCTAAGCTCACTTTACCATCTCTTTCACCTAATCTTTCAAACTTCTCAATACTTCAGTCTCCAGTTACACATTGGTAGCCACTGTGGGTGGCGACAGCAAAATAGAAACCGAAAAACATGGCAACCTCACTACCAAAATGAAGAGACCATTGTCATCCACAAACTCTGATATGGTCTCCTCTATTTCCTTATCTGAAGGTGAAAAAAAAAACACGATTTCAGAATTTTCTGATTCGGAAATCGTCACCAAAGTATCAGGAAAACTAAGGAAAAAGTTAAATAAACAATCAAAGAAAAAGAGAACCAGATCAGGTAATCTAGATCAAAGCGTGAGGGATAACATCAAGATAATGCTTGAATCGCAGGACGCAGAATTTCCCTTTTCAATAAACCAACTTTTGAACCTTTCCGATAGAACCAGGGGTGTCAAAAATGTCACCCATATCGTTAAAGATTTCACAGAAGATCTACCAGCCTTAGTAACCATGTTGAAACGCATACTGCCAACTTTACCTAGCAAAGGTGCTAAAAGCCTATGTTCACGACTAATTAAAAACTTAGAAGCTTCACATGTACAATCATAATGCATCTGATTCAATGGAATTGTAATGGATTTTATGCAAGCAGAGCCTATTAAAACTATTTATTAATCATTTCAGACCAAAGGTACTATGCTCTTCAGGAAACCAACTTTAAAAACAACATTCCGCTAAATTGCGTGAATATACAACATTCTTCTCTAACAGACAAAATAACAAAATTGCGAGTGGCCGTGTGGCAAATTGTGTACGGAACATTTTCTAAATGAAATTCCTCTTCAAACCACACTTGAAGCCACATCAGTTAGAGTTAAATTAAAGTTCATTGTTACCATTTGCAATGTATATATTCCTAATAGCCACGATTTAAATATCAATGAACTAGACAGTCTTCTTGCGCAACTTCCCGGACCGTTCTTACACGTTGATGACTTTAATAGTCATAATATCCTATGGGGATCTTCAAATAAAGACAGAAGGGGACAAATTATTGAACAATGACTGGATAATAATGATGATCTCGTTCTGTTAAATACAGGTATAGCGACGCACATTAGTGTGAGCAACATTCGGAAAGTGCAATAGATTTGGCTTTATCATCCAATGGCATTGCGGGAAAGGATTTATTCCTTGCAAAGGAATAATGTTACAGACATTATTCAACACTTCACTAATCTAATTATATCTGCAGCTGAATGTGCCATTCCAAAAAGTTCTGCAACAGTGCACAAAAGGCCAATTTCGTGGTGGAATGATGAGTGCACGTCAGTTATAAAAGCTAAAAACAAAGCCTTTAAGAAGTTTAAGGGCAATAGATCTACAGAATATGGCATTGAATATAAAAAAGCTAGAGCAAAAGCACGTTATGCCCTTAAGTCTACAATAACCAAAACGTTTTAATGATTTCATCTCCTCCATCACCAGTGAACCTTCATCTCAACTATTTGGGCTAAGATAAAATCAGTTAGTGGCAGTAAAACGTTTTCCTTCCCTAGGAGTCTAAAGGATGATAATGATGCAAAATACAATGATCCATTAGTTATTAGCACGCTTTTTGCTAACGTCTTTGCCAATAGTTCAAGTAACAACAACTTCGATTCAATTTTTTCTAAACGGATCTCAGCTAAAACCACCTCTAATAAAACTGTTAGATCTCAACTTAAGTGTAATGAAGATCAGTTCAATCAACCATTTGTTATGGACGAACATCTTCAATGGTTACATAAAGAAAACCTTCTGCTTCAGGACCAGAAGATATCTATGGATATCTATGGTTTCCTTAAAAATCTTCCACAAAAAGAAATTGACTATATTTTCCAGTTGTTCAATTGTATGTGGGAGACTCAAACCTTTCCTGACCAATGGAGGGAAGCCACAGTAGTTCTCATTACCAAACCTAACAAAGACCACTCCAAAGCAGTCAATAGTTGCCCAGTTTCTTTAACCTGTACTTTGTGCAAACTCTTGGAGAAACTTGTACTTTGTGCAAACTCTTTGGAGAAACTTGTACTTTGTGCAAACTCTTGGAGAAGATAGTCTCCAGTCGCCTCATATGGATACTGCATATGGATACTAAACATCATTAAAATATTCTCATACCCTAAGTGGGGCGCTGACACACAGTGTTTAATCAACTTGTACAGTAGGCTCGTTCAGTCCAAACTAGATTATGGGTCTGTAGTGTATAGCTCAGCAAGCAAACGACTCCTTCAATTACTTGATACCATTATCTACACTGCATGTCGTGTAAGTTTGGAGGATTTTAGATCTAGTCCTAGCAACAGCTTACTTGTGGAGGCTGGCCTTTTTCGCTTGGACCTATGACGCAAATAATTGTGCCTCAATCTCTGCTATTCAGCGTTCTGCTCACCAAGTAATTCAACACACAAATGTCTTCTTAATGCTTCAAAATCAGAAATATATTGTTCTCGTCCTTGTTATCCGAAACCACTACGAGAAAGACTCCTGGAATACTACACCGAATTCCAAATTGAAAACCCTTCTGTTCTTTTTAGAAAACCTTATCCTGTCCCTCCATGGAAGTCTTTTACCGCATCTATTGATTTGGAGGTGTCACAAATACCAAACTATTCAACAGTTACCAGATCAGTAATCCTTCCAACGATCTCTTTGCTTCTCCACAAACATTTCAAAGCGTACAGCGATGGATCTAAACGAGACTCAAAATCTGGTTGCACCTCCTCGCCTTCATCTTATCGTTTACCAGATTACTTCTCCATCTTTTCATGTGAAGCCTTGGCCATCCTCAAAGCAATAGAAATATGCACAGAAAGACACAAAAACCTATCACTTGTGATCTTCTATGACTCCATGTCAACACCTACTGCTATTGCTAATAGATTCTCTAAGAATCCACTCAATCAAAGTATACAACAACGATTATATTGTCACTACAATAACGGCTACCAAATTCCATTAGTATGGCTTCCATCACATAAAGGCGTTACCAGAAATGAAAAGGTAGATGTGGCAGCTAAATATGCTACGAGGCTGCAATAAATTGAAGCTGGATTAAGAGCTACACTTCAGTATGTAAAAAAGATGTTTACAAGCTATATTGCCAACCACTGGGACAAACGGTGGAAATATATGCCCTCAAAACTGCAACTGGTTAGGAAATCTATTACAGAACCGGCAATATCACTCGTTAAATTCCGAAAAAAACAAACAGTCCTACTTACCAGGGTGCGCATCGGCCACTTCAACCAAAGCCATGGTTATCTGATGAAGAAAACAACCAAAGATCCATGCCCGAAATGTTCAGCTCGAGAAGTCGTATCAACATCTCACCTTATCCTCGAGCGCCTTGCTTACTGAACGATAGAAGGAACTTAAACTTCAAGAGTGATCTGTATCCCATTTTTAACACCACCGAAGGATGCAGAAAAGCTGTCAACTTAATAAAGATATCACAAATGTTGTCTTTTATATAATGTAGTTTAATTGTTAAAGCCAGAGTTTGATACTATTATAATTGTTTACCAATTTACATGTACTATATTTTTGAGTTACAAAAGTTCAAATAGTTAAGTTTATGACAACAGTTCTAATATATTTGTGTTACATTATATATATATATATATATATATATATATATATAGATATATATATATATATATATATATATTGATCTGGTACTTTTATTGTGGTCGCTGATGTCCTTTGTTGTTATAATGTGACCTTAAATAAATACATAAAAACTTATCAGTTGCCCAACCAGATGTACTTGATCTTTAGTTTTGTCATTGTTAGCCTTAAAAATTACTGTTTTCACAGGAGAAAATAAAGAAAAAGGTGGAAAACATTAGGCGTAAAGGAAAGAAAGAGATTCGGAAGAAGCATGAATGGTACTTTGTGACTTTCTCCTTAATGTAATTCATTACCTATGTTAGCGTATACCCGCCACATTATGGAAACGCTGTCATTATTGTTATTATGCCGACGACACCCTTGATTGTCCATGCTATTAACTGCATATGCCATCCTCTCCATAATACCTTATGGGTGCGCTGACTTTGTCCTTTTCGCAATACCAACTATATATGCTACATTGCACAGATCATTGCGCTTCAATGCGCATTTCAGAGGCAAAGGAATTATTAGTCATTGACAATGGGCAAAATGCTGTTGACACTTCTACTGGCCTCATTTCGTTTCCATCAAATTCTTGTCACTTCACAATGTCAAAGGAAGAATTAATATCGAAATGGTTCCTAAATATTAGTGCAAATTACAAAACCTATGCTTGGTTGCATGGTAAACGGAAGGTTATGTCTGAGTTTTTTTCATCAGGTATACCACCCGTGCGAAGCCGGGGTGGGCATCAATACAGGAATCTTGTCGAAAAATATCACTTGTAGAAGTTCCATAGAGTTAAGTAAAATAAAAATATATATTAAGGATATTGTTAGTAATATTTAGGAGGGATAATATATCTTTGTATGAATTAAATTATGTGTTAAACCAGAGGAGTAGCGAAGGTAAACAAAGCGTTCCACCAGTTAAGAACTAATGAAACATTAGTTAACTTTTGCATTCAAACTCTCCTAGTGATAAAAAAGGATATCAAACTAACTGCAGAGTTCTCGCGGGGAAAGACGATCTGAACGACATCGCATGCCGACTGGAAAATTACCCACGTTAATTCCTGGGCGTCTCACGCAAGATTTCGGAGTTTACTTTGCTTCTGTATGCAAGGCCACGAAATTTAAACTATTTGGGTGTTGAACAATTAAGTGATCACTTGGGCCTCACTTTCTTGGCTAGGAACCATTACAATCTAGGAATCGTATCTCATTATTAAGAATTCTCAACATTCAAATAAACAACAGATTTAGAAAGATCTACACCGCACGTGGGCATTTGAAGCCGCAGACACCACTCGTCTCTCACCAAGGTGACCCCGATTTGATCCCAGAGGATGACATCTGGAATTTGTGGTGGACAAAGCGGAGTAGATTTTTTCCGGGTTCTTCAGTTTCCCTCGCAATCCCATTTCATCGGTGTTCCATCATCATTCCATATATCATAAGTGTCACCGCCTGCAGTGTCAATTGTAGTAAACACTAAAAAAATACACACACGGAACTCCATCTAAAAATTCCTTTTTTATTTAAGGGGATTGAGAAAACATGAATTTTCGGTGAAATCTCGATAACTAATTTTTGAGTGGAATACATACCTTCTCAACTAGATATGTTCGCACATAGTACTTGGTAGAGAAAGTCAAAACTAGCATACATAATTGTATTTACTCTTCTGGCTTATTTAAGAAGAGAACAGAATCGCTAAATATAATCCATGTAATAATTTATCCTCTGTAGCCAAAAATGTGCTTAAGTAAATTAGAACAGGGGAAAAACTATGTGTTGTTTTAACTTGCTGAGTTTGTGAAGAAAATTTGAGTAGTTTGGTTTCAATCTACTTCATTTCCATGTGCTATGCCAAAAAATGTGAGAAAAGTCAGAATGGAGTGAAAGGCATTTGCACTATAAGACAACGCATGTGTGAAATTAGGTATATCTCTGATGTTAGCGGCACAATACTACCATTAGTAGCTGAAAACTAAATACGCCCTTTATACATTCTTAATTTGAAGGCCCAAAGAAATGAACAATCCTCAGAAGGTTAGTAACTTTAAAAGTATATGCTACTTCATTCGCCAATACTGATATCATAGATAAGCTAAGTGTTAAAATAAGAATCCCATTTGAATGCATTAAGAGATCCCTAACCTAACTTTTGAGGATTTGTTTTATTTCGTAACAAGAGAAATAACAGGTTGCAGAACTACCCATATATGGCGTGTGCAGTATTCCTTTGTGCGTTAAAAGAGTTGCAGAACTTAATGGGACATTTTCAAGTTAAACCGATAAGTGTGTATCTGGCTTTTATTTAATTTTGATAGTGTTCAAAACCCGCTTTTACTATTTATGACACAGCAGGCAATGACATTGATGATACATGGAATGAACATGGAGCACCGGTGAAATGCGGTGACGGGGGAAACCAGAGAAATCCCGCCCCTGCGCCGCTTTGACCACCACAAATCCTTAATGCAAATCCCTGGGTTCGAAAATTGATGAAAGGCGAGTGATCTAAACACTCGGCCACGGTGAAATGGTGGGGTGGGTTGAGGGGTAAAACGAAACTATCTCTTCCTATTTTATATATTCTTCAGGAGTAATTTTAAAACCACGTTATCGTTCGTTCTGTGCTCAACCACAAAGAACAGAAATAATGTAATAACAATCTGCTGTATTTGATACTGGCCCGCCGAGAAATGTGGAAAATCGAAAGACGCATCCAAAGCATACGAATTTGCGATTGTCGCTTGTTTAACCACGTGGAAGATAACAATCATTGCATAAACCAGCACACAGTATCAAATACAGTCAAATGTTCAGCACTAATTGTTGACATGTCAATATTCTTAACCACAAAAGGTACATAACACTTTATTAAAATTAAAAAAAAAAAAAAAAAATTGCTGATAATCGGAGAATGCAATCGAATACCAGTTCAAAAATTAATCTTGCAGTGAGAGTCGAAAAATAGCGGCACCGTCCGTCCTTTCTTCCCATTATGATGTAGGCCTTTTCGAAAAGAAGTTTTAAGATGTTTAATTTCCTTACCGCCAGCCGTTGAAGTTTCTCATAAAGAATTTATGTTTCTATTACTAACGTCATGCTTCTTTTTCGATTTGAAGTTATTATTTTGTTCTATTGGATGAATAGAAAGTTATGTTTAGCAAAACAGAGCCGAAACTTGTTGCTAGCACTACAATATTGCCTGAAAATTAAATGCAGCTGTTATATATTCTTAATGTGGAGGATTTCGTTTATTTAGTAACTTTACTGATTTATAAAAGAAGCTGAATGATTAAAATGTAATAATGTAACAATATAAAAGGAATATAATGAAATGTTCGTATATTTTATATTAGTCTCAGAAGAGCGAATTTTCAGTAACCGTCATGTTAGTCTTTGGACAGGTTCTTCTTCTTGGAGTAATACTAATGTTACACATAGCTTTGTTATTTGTGTGTGATGTGCTTTTGGTTGTTGTTGTTTTTTTATAGTGGTTAACTCCAGCTTTTATTACAATGCCCCGCAGACGATGACATTGATGATAAATGATGGAATGTGTTGGCGGAGAAAACCCGCCCCTGCGCCGCTTTGTCCACCAAAAATCCCGCATGCGGTCGCTTGGGATCAAACCCGTCTTAGATGAGAGGTGCATAGTCTAAGCATTCGACCACGGAGCGACCTGTGTGTGTGTGTGTGTGCGCGCGCGCGCGCTCGGGCGTTTCCATTGGAAATAATTGTCTTAAACTGTTAGTTTCTATGAACATTATTAGTCGATAATGCGGATAATATAGCGGAAGCCTGATGCTGCCGATTCTGGGTGTCGAATAAGAAAATAATGAGCCTAAGTGAATTAGTGGAGGAATTCTTATCTGGAATACATTTACTGAGTATTCACTGGATTGCCTAAGAAGGCAATATTCGTCAAATGAGTGTTACGCTACAATAGACTCGGAAACCGCTTTTTATTTGACTGTCATTCCCACTCGCATGCAAATTTCCAGAAAATATATTCAGTTTGCTGCTTATATAAATACAGTGAAACTACTGGATCTACCACAATACTCTGGCTAATCCATACTTTTGTATTGTTCTTGGAACACAATGGAAGCAGATTTTCTCATCACAGTGTCCAGTTTACAGCCTTAGTCCTAAATGATGCTACTTTATTTCAATCTCGTAAAGCAAACCATTCGTGGAATGCTTTCACTGCTGAAATTTGTAAGTCGGTTTGCCATAGGGCGCCCATAATGAGGGCGCAAGCATGCACCTCCAGGCGATCACGGTAGCTGCCTGTCTTGCCCTGTTCTGCATTCTTCACTTGTTCGCATGCAACAGGCGTGGCACTGTCGAAGGTATTCACAGAATTTCTCGTCAATCCGTCGAGCCGATGCAATCAAGGTTGCCTTCTTCTCTCTGAGAATGTATGTATGCAATTACTCACAAATAATGTATTCCAAGAAACTCTCTTGGTGTAAACAAACAAACGCAACTTTCGTTAACGGTAACTGTTGTAGTACTATGTTAATTAACAAATGTGTCATTTAATCAACAAAGTTTGTAACAACAGGATATCTCAATAAATTAAAGATATTACATTAAAGATTTCCGAGATAATAGCTGCAACGGTTCTTCTACACAATTATGGTAATATATCCGTGAATCAGTTTGACCAACATTTTGAAAAGTTATAAATATATATATTTCATATAAAACCCAAGATTACAGCGGAGGGTGATGGGCTTTTTCGGACGCAAGAAGGTTACTAGGCAATATCCCGCAATTTACATTCGCAATTTCGTCCTAAAGTACCATTTGTAAGCGACCCTTGCAACCATGGCGCATAGCGGCAAACTCAGGAACTATAAATTCAATCCGATCACGCAAACATTGCAACGATGCCCTGTGCTCCACTTAGGAGTTACAGGAAATAACCAACTAAAAATTAAAAAATATATCGCCTTTTACTTTCTTGACTACAATGAACACAGTAAGTAGAGGGGCTACTGTATTCCAACAAAAATTGAGATATCGACATTTCACCGGAAATTTGAGGACCCCCTAAATAAAAGAATTATATGTGACTTTCTTTTGCACAAACTAACTTTTCTAATAAAATACTATTATTTTATGCACAGTGTGTCAATGGGATAAATATTAATAAAAGGTCGTATTACTCGCTTCTTTATAAGTAGAAGGGAAGTAAATGAATGAACTAAGCTAAAGCGTTAGCCAACTCTTTTAAAAGGTGGTCGCTATGTAAAACAATTTTTCCCTTTGCTTGCTAACAGTAAAGAAAATAGAGACAAAAAGAAAGATGACTTCTCGTTTGAGAACATTTTAAGTAGTTTAATTTGAAAGTAATAACCCGGAATATCTTCGAAACGATTAATTCTGCAATAAAAATGTATATTACATAAATTGTGTGTTTTTACGAGATCTACATTTTTTGTACTGTAAGTTTTTACCTATCTATTACGGTTTGCAGTTATACAAAAATATAAAAAAAGTAATCCAGAATAAAGAGGTTCTCAGAGGCTATTCCCAGAAAATTCAAGATGTACATTTTATCTGTCGTAAAATATATTAAGCATACCTATATTAATCAAACTCCTCAGCGCTAGTTTGAGAAAAGCAAACTTTTGAAAACTTTTCTATGTAAATGTGCTTTGGAGTAGGGAGATTTTCTTGAAAATTTTCGTGTCGCATCCTTGGAGTATGCTAAATACCCAGTTTAGTATTTAACGGCCCTTTCATTTTAGAGCTATGCTGTCCGCGCGCGCATGCGCACACGCACACACACACACACACACACACACACACACTCAGAAATTATTTTTTTGCACTCAAGAGACATCTAAACATATACTTTCGGTGAACATTAGGGTGGAATGCTATACGGTATCTATACACTGGACGTAGTACATGTATATTTCTTTCTATAGTGTTTAAGCCTGCTTTTACTACCGTGGCACCGCAGGCAATGAAACTGATGATTGATGGAATGAAGAAGAAGCACCGGGGGAATGTGATTGCGGGGAAAACCGCAGAACCTGGAGAAAACCCACCCCTGAGCCGCTTTGTCAACAGTAAATCTCACATCCGGTCGCTTAGAGTACATGTAGAGAAAGAAAGGTATCTAATAAAGCATGATTTATGAATTTTGAGGCGTCTAGACTCAAATGTCAATCAGTGTTAAAAATAAAATAACCAATAAATTATTGTTACCTTTATCCATTACCAGGGAGAGATAGGGTAACTCTTCTAAAATGTTCATTCGGGTTATTTAGCGGATCCCAAGGCATATGCTTTCCGGAAGTCTCAATATTTCCTGATTTAATATAAAATATGCGTATATGAATTAAATAGAGTCGCCTTTCCAAGTAGCTTGTCAAGTAAGTTGCAGTGATCATAAAGCACAAAGCACTTTCCTCTATATAGCACGCTGAATTTCCTGAAAACGCAGGAGAGTTTACTCTCAAAGCGGTCAATCACCATTTCAATACCTAACAGCATGCTCAAGTCAGTCATGCTTTAGACTATTGCTGCATAATCAAACTGTCTTTCAGATCAGAATGAAATAATAATAAATATAAATATAATAATAATAATACCAATAACATTCTCATTACTATAAGAACCGTTGCCTGCAGCAAAATGTCAAATGAAATTATTGGAATTCTTCACGGTAGTTTGAGATTTTATCATTTGAAATAATATCAGTCTCTAGAAAATGACGTATTTTCTGCATTTTTTTTTTTTATGCCAAACAAATGTTGGTGTGGCGACTCTAGAAGGCTTAAGACGAGTTGATTTGTAAATTCCTAATTGAACATGATGAAACCCTACTTGTTTTTTAAAACACTTATACGAGGTACGTCCAGAAAGTAAGGTCCGTTTCAGTTTATCTCCGCTGCAATGCTGCGATCGCAGTTCCGCACATGCACGGAAGACGCTCTGTATCAAGGAGAAGAAACGTGCGCATTTTGATATCGCTGTCAGCCACATACGCTTTGTTGTGCTTGTTTACAATGTCGGTGTTGATTGAAAATCCCGCCGCTTGTGAAATAGATCTGTGATTCATTTTCTGAATGCTAGGAAAGTGGAACCAATTGAAATTTATCTGCAAATTTGCGAAGTTTACGGACAAAATGCGATGAGTGATTCAATGGTGAGAAGTTGGGTATGACAGTTCAATGAAGGACGTAGTGAAGTGCACGATGAAGAACGAAGTGGGCGTCCACCTTTGGTTACAGAAGAACTGGTTCACGCGATTGATGACAAGATCCAGGAAAACCGCAAGTTTACAATTAGTGCTCTCGCTATGGAATTTCCCCAAAGCTCACGATCACTAATTCATGAAATTATTACCGAAAAACTGAAATTTCGTAAACTTTGCTCACGTTGGGTACCAAAGGTTCTTACTGAGCAACACAAAACAAAACGGATGGGTAGTGCACTTCAGTTTTAACCCGTTATGATGAAGACGGCGAAGAATTTCTGACACAGATAATCACAGGAGATGAGACTTGGGTTTCTTACGACACCCCTGAAAGTAAGCGGCAATCAATGGAATGGGGGCACACTTCATTCCCAGCAAAGGTTAAGCCGAAACGAATCTTCACACCTCGAAAAATGATATGCACAGTCTTCTGGGACTGGAAAGGCATCTTACTCACTGATTTCTTACCGCGTGGTCAAACAATCAAAGCAGATGTTTATTGCAAGACACTTGGGAATTTGCGCCGCGCAATACAGGATAAGCGCCGAGGATTGCTTTCAAAATGTGTTGTTTTTCATCACGACAACGCACGACCACACTCTGCAAATGTGACGAAAACCCTCCTACAGGAATTTGGCTGGGACGTGTTTGACCATCCTCCGCACACCCCTGACCTCGCTCCTAGCGACTTTCATCTATTCTTACATCTCAAATTCTTCCTTGCCGGTCAACACTTCAACAATGACGAAGAGCTGAAAGAAAATGTTTCCAATTTTTTGAAGACACAGGCGACAAACTTCTATGAAGAACGTATACAAAAACTTGTGCCATGCTATGACAAATGCCTGCAAAATTTCGGCAGTTATGTGAAAAAGTAGTTTAAGAGTTGTAGAATTTTGTGCCATAAATACTCATTCTGTATCTGTACACAATTTAATTTTATTACCAAACGGAACTTACTTTCTGGACGTACCTCGTAGTTTGCATTTACTAGGTAATGTTTTCTTTATAACGGTGACTTTAAAGCTCCATACTTATTTAAATGACGTCATTCCATTTATGTAAGGCATAGTGCTAAACATGATGGACATTTTACATATTTTTATTTCAACATTTTACAATAATCAAAATACTTTGCGTACTACTATTTTAATTCATATCTTCGGAACGCTACAGAAAATTACTTAAAATTGTGCCTCTATTATTGAAATATATAAAGTAGTTGCTTGTAACTAAATATTTCAAAGTGAAAAAGTTATAGCAAATACACAAAACATTGTTCTAGTAATGTGAATCAAATGGATCACTAATTGATTAACTGTTTTATTAATCTTCTAAGGTCAAAGTTTCATTTTGCAATGTTTGAAAACTATTTGGTATAAGAGCATTTTATTTTAAAACTGAATGTGGTTAATTGGAAATAAAACAGTGAATATAAACAAATTTTTTGACATAATTCAGGAAACATATACATGTTTCATTTTTATAGATAGGAGGTAAAATTACCAATTTAATTCAAAAGAAAGTTCTGGAAGATTAGTTTGCCACAGATGCATTGGCTTAATTCTTTTTACGGATGGGGGGGGGGGCTTTTAAGTACTTGAATAATAATTGAAAAACTTAATGCTATGCGGAATGAGCTGTTTATAACACAATTCAAGTTTTTAAGACTAGCTTTAATCAGCTTTTTAATTTTATTGCAACAATGTGAGAAAACAATACAAGACAATTTATTTGCGGTTTGTCAAAATATTTAAAATGTATCATCGGGAGGAATGCACAAGTATATCCACAAGATGTTACTCATTCCCTGTAAAAATGTGGAATGTACAAGTATATCCACAAGATGTTACTCATTCCCTGTAAAAATGTAGAATGTACAAGTATATCCACAAAATGTTACTACTTCCCTGTAAAAATGTGGAATGTACAAGTGTATCCACAAGATGTTACTACTTCCCTGTAAAAATGTGGAATGTACAAGTGTATCCACAAGATGTTACTCCTTCCCTGTAAAAATGTGGAATGTACAAGTATGTCCACAAGATGTTACTCCTTCCCTGTAAAAATGTGGAATGTACAAGTATGTCCAAAAGATGCTACTCCTTCCCTGTAAAAATGTGGAATGTACAAGTATATCCACAAGATGTTACTCCTTCCCTGTAAAAATGTGGAATGTACAAGTGTATCCACAAGATGTTACTCCTTCCCTGTAAAAATGTGGAATGTACAAGTATATCCACAAGATGTTACTCCTTCCCTGTAAAAATTTGGAATGTACAAGTATATCCACAAGATGTTACTCCTTCCCTGTAAAAATGTGGAATGATTGTTGCTTGATCACCAAGCCCAGGCCGGATTCTTAGCTTCTCACCTATTTTATTCCTGAACCCTTACTCTCCAACTTTCAGTTTATTTTACTGTTTTAGATACCCATCAGTAATGTACTTTAATTTTATAGAGCCTAAATTGGCTTAAGCAGATATATATGTGGTTTGACCAAAACTGTGTAAGACATAAAAAAATAGTTTTGTTTCATAAAATATTACATGTATTGCAAGCTTTAAAAAACTAAATCGTTTTCCCCCACTTGAAGCACTTTAATTACTGAATCTATAGATGAGTGCGCATGCTTAGTAATAAACACTTCTAATTTTAAACTTTTCTCGCAAACGTTATGCAATATTACTCAAAATGTTCACCATAATGCACATATTGAGTTATTTGTTTCAAAGATTTTATATGACTTTCAAAATGACTTCAAATAAAATTGTCATATATTTTTATTTAGAAATAATGCTCCTATTTTGAGTTGGCTCCCTATGCCAGTTCCACGAAAAAAATGTATATGACGTAATAGTGTTTGTTTTAACGAAACCTACATTTTGTGTAGTACGTTTTTGTCTATCTCTTACGTTTACCAGTTATGCAAAATTCAGGAAAATTTATCTACAGTAAGGAGGCTTTCAGAGGCGAATTTTCAAGGTTTACATATCACTTTTCCAGTAAATATTTTAAATATAAGAATTTTAATAAATAAAAGAGTCATTTTTTAGAAAACCACATTTTTTTTTTTTTTTTTTTTTTTTAGTTGGGATTTTCTTGAAAACCTTCATGTCGCATCTTTGGAGATATTAAACTTAGATATCAAGTTTGGTATTTAACGGACTTTTCGTTTCTTTAACCATGCTGTCTACAGGCATACACACAGACACATAGTCAGACAGGCAGTCACACACACTCGCGCGCGGACATTTGTCTTGAGATATTTTTTTATTCAGGGGGTTCCAAAACATATATTTCCGTTGAAGTCTCGGTATCAACATTTTGGGTGCAATACAATACCTTCTCTTTACACTACATATTACGTCTAGAGAAATTAATCATATGCGTTTGATTTTTTATACGATTCCCTTTTATTTTCAGTTCCTGCCTAATTTTTTAGTCATTCGCAACATGTAGTTACGGTACAGCTCAAACAAATTGATATTGCGGAACATGTTAAAAGATATAAACATAAAAGTATAAAGATAGTTACAATAGTATGTTATAAAGGTAGGTATTCATAATATATTATGCTTGAAGTTATAATTGGCTATTTTTACGGTTATGTGTCAAAAACTTCAGTTTTTGCACTGACAACAAACAGTGCGTAAAATAAAATGTTGCACATTATCGTACAAAAATAAATATTTTGATGGATCGAATTTACCTTTACCTAAAATCTATACGGAAAGAAAAGATGAAATCATAAACTACAGATGTTTGTAGTAATGTGGCCAGCTAATTAATACCATGGAGCGGGTTGCTTGTATATGAGTTTCTATGCTTGTAATAATGTGGCAAGTTAATTGATACCATAGGACAAGTTGCTTGTATATGAGTTTCTATGTTTGTAATATTGTGGCAAGCTAATTAATACCATAGGGCGAGTTGCTTGTATATGATTTTCTATGTTTGTAATAATGTGGCAAGCTAATTAATACCAGGGCGAGTTGCTTGTATATGAGTTTCTATGTTTGTAATAATGAGGCAAGCTAATTAATACCATAGGGCGAGTTGCTTGTATATGATTTTCTATGTTTGTAATAATGTGGCAAGCTAATTAATACCAGGGCGAGTTGCTTGTATATGAGTTTCTATGTTTGTAATAATGTGGCAAGCTAATTAATACCATAGGGTAAGTTGCTTGTATATGAGTTTCTATGTAATAATGTCGCAAGCTAATTAATACCATGGAGCGAGTTGCTGGGATATGAGTTTTCATGTTTGTAACAATTTGGCTAACTAATACTCTGGGGAGAGTTTCTTTGATATGAATTTTCATGTTTGTAATAATGTGGCAAGCTAATTAATACCTTCGGACGAGTTACTTGGACATGAACTTTTATGTTTGTTATAATGTGACAACATAATTAATATCTTGGGCGGAGTTGCTTGGATATGAGTTTTTATGTTTGTAACAATGTGGCTAAGTAACTAATTGCTTGTATATAAATCTTCATGTTTGTAATAAGTTGGCTAGCCAATTAATACCTTTTGGCTAGTTGCTTGGATATGAGTTCATATATTTGTAATAATGTGGTAAGATAATTAATACCTTGGGGTGAGTTGCTTCAAAATGAATTGTTACAAGGTTTTGCTTTATCAATCAGTGACAAATGTTACTAATAATCTGGCTGGTAGTACCTTGGGTGAGTTGCTTGGATATTATTTGTTACAAAATTTGCTTAATGATGCAGTAACAAATGTTTTGTAACTCAGTATTTTTTAACTTCATCCCTTGTCTATATACCTCTGTAGCAATGATAAAGAATGTCAGCCTTCGGTTTCTTCTCAGAAAAATATTGCCGAAATCACATACATTCCATTTTTTCTTGGTTAGTGCTTTTATCATTATGCAACACATGACGCAACTATGAGTGGATGATCAAGGAACTTCAAAAATGTTATGTGGTGTTTGGAACTGAAAAGGGAAAAACTATACATGTGTTAGTAAATTCATATAATAGTTAATAATACACTCACAGAAGAAAAAAATATGCAACCATCAAGGACTGCTTAACTTTAATGAAGATAATGCATTATGATAACATCATATGAAAACAAAACCACCAGAATGCAAGCATACATGTCACAAGGAGGCGTCTCCCAATAGTCGCAGCAATAATATTTGGTGTACCCCACTCGGGTAGCGATACATGTACATATTCATGCCTGCGCTATACTGTACCAAGCAACCTGAACCTGTTGTCGCAGTTCGGCAATAGTTGTGGCCTGCCGTGGAGACCCAGTCTCATACATGTTCAATGGGAGAGAGATCAGGGCAGTTGTCGCACACAATGAAGAGCATGTTGCGTTGCAGCAGCTGTATGGGGACAAAACATCACCTTCCTGTTGAAGAAATGACAGTACTACAGGATTAATAACATGATGGATGCTATCCACGTCCCTGCACAAACACTAAAGGCGAGCGAGCGTTCTAACTGATGGCACCCCACAACATACTGCCAGGAGTTGGTCTTTGTGTCAAAGCGAATACACTCTGGACGATTACGCTCACCAGCTCTACGTCGTACGCGTACACGGTCACTACTTACATACAAACAGAACTTACTCTCGTCACTGAAGACCACAGAGAGCCATTCAATTGTCCAATCAGCCCTTTCCCGGCACCAATAAGAGGTATCTTGGCCACACACATGATTTGATTCCTACTGCAAAAAGACTATTTCCAATAGTCCGTGCTGACGCTCCAGGTTCTACATGTGCCCGGAACGATTCGCTGGAAGTTGTTCGGGCACTCACCGATGCTCGTTCAATTCGTCGATCCAGTCGTGCGTCTGTACAACGTGACCGCCCAGAACCCGATCTACGATTGTGAGAATGTTCCACAGACCACTGCTGAAAACACCGACATATCACCGATACATTGTGCCCAATATGTGCAGCAATATGTCGATAGGTCTATCCAGCTTCACGCAGGATAACAATGCGACCCCGTTCAACTGTGCGACAGGAGCCGTTCGCGTTGCCGTGGCATGGCTATGGTCTAGGGTGTCTTTTGACACCACCATTTAACTGTTATGGTGCCACAGTGGCTGTCTGCAAAGGTGATTTAAGAGTCATAGATACACGCCTGTGCCATCTGTTGTCAGCTGATCACTACACATCAATCACTAAAACTATAGCCACGCATTATCCCCCATAATATGTGACTTTACAATAAACTTAGTCTTTAGCTGTGTTGCATTTATTTTTTCCGTGAGTGTTTTTGATTTCCATATTTTTCTATTGTTTTATTTGTATGTGTACTGTTACTTTCATTTGAAGTTTTACAGTGTCAGCAGCAGGTAGAATCTAACATCTGAGTGTGACATGTGCCTTCAGTCACCTTCCTTAACATATATGTATATACACTTGATTCTTGTCATCGTAGGGTTACTAATTTTAAAAACGAAAGTCCTGGATGCATGACATTTTAACCCATCTACAAAATAGCCTAACAAAATGCAAAATTTGCACAAACTAAGTCCAACTTAAGCATCAATTGACATAAATATAACGTAATCTGAAATAAAAATGCTTAAAGAATCATTTGATATATCTATGCATATAGCACAGTGAAATTAGTAATTGGTCTACGTATAATGTCCGTGTGATTTAAGTTTGTAAACACTGTACAATTTTAAGTAATTGTTTATAAATATAAAACAAGTAACTGTTGCTTTTACTTTATGCAAATTAATGGGTAATATGCAGTTAAACGTATTCATAATCGAGGTGATTTTACTCCATTATTGCCATGATATTATGGGCAGAAATTATTAATTAAATAATTAATTTAACACAATCTGCTATCTAGGAATTCTGAAATGAAACTGCACAAACTATACAGACAGCTATTGTTGCATATGCCTTCCGAACACATTTATAACATACTTAAAATAAATTATTACAATGATGTCAGTTCACTGCTTCAATAGCAAGGCTATTGTGATTCGTTGTTATTTACCTTGATGACCAACTCCCGTATCATTGTGTGGAATTTGTCATTTTTCTGTTTTACTAGATTTCATCCAACCCATATAAAAACAATATATATGAAGGGAAGATATTGGCATGAGTCTACAAAGATCTTCCTGGGCCCCATTTTTTACTACATAGTGGCAAGAGAACACCCCAATTTACTATACATTTCTATGCAATTGGCACATAAATTGGAGTAAATAAAAGGAGGGAAATGCAACTATGTTGTCATGGTAAACAGACATTTGCACTGATATTATAGTGTGGTTTGACTGTGCTCCTTTTCATTGTGTACCATTCCTATTGAATAATAATAATAATAATAATTATAATAATAATAATCTTAAGCTTTGAAATGTTACCAACTATAAAAGTCATATCAGCTTTATGGTCGTGCCAGACACAGGAGTTGTGTACATTGAAAGGAGTTGTGTTGCACTTAAGAATCCTTAACTGTAATTGTTCTGTGATGGGATCAAACCCCTCACTCTTGGATAAATGAAATGTGCAGTACTCTCACTTTGAGATTGTAATGGTTCCCTCAGTTGCTTATATGGTACACACTCAGTCGAGTCCTGCAGTCTGTGAAATGTATGATATGCAAAGAGCAGTGATGCCAACTTAGCATAAGCTTAATATTGCTTAAACTGCTATCAAAATAAATTAAGATAAAAAAAGATGCTTCACTTGACAGAGAGAATACCAAGCATATGGAAATTTGTCATATAGTAAGATGCATTGGTGTTTTAAATTTTGTTTCTAAAACTATACTTTTGTTATCATATTTGGTCTCTGAGGAAAATTATTAGAAATTGATGATGAAGAATTTAAGTAGATTTTAAACGCAGGGTATATTTTCCTAATTTTTTTTAATGATTTTCTTATTTTCATTGTGCAGTATATGTTATTCTAATTGTAATAATTTGCTTTCTCTGTATTTGTGAGTGACACATATTTTAACGAAAGTTATCACAAGAATGCACAAATAGTATGAATGATAAAATAAATGCCACTAATTGATGACATTGTCTGATGTACAAATGTTAAAGGTGCTGCTAACATGTTTTAACTATAGGCGGGAATTTCTTATGCAAAAAATGTATTTGTGTATGCATTGAGATGCAGCTGCTTTATTCAATAATACCAACATTAGCATAGGACTTTTATTTTCTTCTTCAAACGGTAGTGCTGTTTTTTTTGTTTTTTTTTTTTTTTTTACTAGATGTTATATCCTCATTTGGAATTTCTCTGTGTTCATCTATACTGTTTTTCCCGCTAGTTTTTGATGAAATTTGTCAATATTAGTACACTTAAACGTGTTGGCATCCCTTTCAGTTCGCGATTTACAGATTGCATTAATTCAATGTGAAACTATAATTCCTGTATTCATATCAGAAACAGGATTTTAATTCTACTTAATGAAAGGAAGAAGCATTGATTTCTGCAAATTCCCGACTTCATATAAATATTGTGCCTCTCTTCATCTGATTATTAAACGTTACAGATTAAAAAAATCTAATTTGTTGTATACAGAGAGTTCAGTTAAACGTGGATTTCTTACTGCCGAACATTCTCTTTTCAGGAATTTGCTGCCAAACTTCCTTCTAAGTCACATCTGGCGTTCTCATGAATTGTTTACCGCCCATTTCAATTATCATTATCATTAAATCAACTATTGGGAAATGTTCGGTAAACTATTCATTGATGTGCGAGATGGGACTTCGAAAGAAGTTCGGCAGATAATTCCTGCGTTGAATACAAGTGGGAAGGGAGGGTGTCGCATCGTACACTCAGTCATATGTATTATCGACGCAACGCTAGTTCTAACAAAACCCTTTTGAAAGATTTTTAAAAGTCCCCTATGCAACCCCTTACCCGCAACATTGAGTTGGAAATCTAATAATCTATTGTCAACGCTGTTTTAAAACTTAAGTTTAATGAAACATTACCGTGATGTAATCTCAATACACGTATTTCACTTACAGTTTAATCTAAAGTTAAATCAAACATATAAAGTGTATATGCTTGCGAATAATCAAAACTGGTTTATGTGTCCTTTATCTTCGGGATAGATAATATGTCCTTTATCTTACATTTAACGCTTTAGCGATAGTATCAAAGGCCTTTATATATTAGTTATTTGTAAAATTTGGCGTTATTGGTTGTGCTGGAAATGGTTCTCATTTATAAAGAGTTGAAGAAACTTTAAACCTGGATATAAAAAGTTAAATGGGTTTGTATTAAAATGACCACTATGTGGGCTGTCACAAATACGACGGTTGCTCTGCGAGGTGCTTTACCCACTAACATATTGTAAACATGTTATCTAATGGTCCCTCTAGGAATGTTAAAAGATTGAATGTCTATTTCATCTAAAGCCATCTTGCAGTTTTGCGTAGACAATATTCTTTATTATATAGAAGCGGGGAAGAAGAAGGAAAGATGCATATTATATTAAGAGGTACAGTTGTTGGGATGGTTTTCCCTTTAAGCTCGCCAACAGCTATAAGGTGAAATTCAGGAGTAGATGGTGTTAATTTTAAGGCTTTTTCAATGTAATTAGCAAGATATTTATCTTAAAAAAGGAACATGACAGTCCTCCCATTAATTCAAATATTTGGCTACACTTAGTGTGTCCAAAGCGCCATTTTATGCCCTCATTACTATCAAAAACATCAAATTTGCCTACCGTATCCTGTTTCCAAAAAGATACTTCAAGTCATGCATTTGGAAGATGGGATGAATAATTGAACAGTTGTTTATATAAGGATAACGGGGTTGCGGTGGTGTAACAGTGGCATTATTTAAAACCAATTCCATTTGCTGCAAGGCATATTTAGAAGGTTGTTAACCCTATTTTTGATCTTATATTTGTCTTTGAAAACTTTAGTGTCATGACTGACGATTATACATCGCAAGTATAGTTCTATTTGTGTAAGATCCACGTAAGCATCAGCGTTGCCTTTGTAGTGAAAGACAATTGGAGAGTTGTACCAAGTTACATTTTGAAGTTCTAGTTCGATTACCAGTATCGATTTACGCTGGCTTGTTCCGGACGTTCTTCAAAGATGTTGTTCGAGCCTTAGATTTTTGAAGGCGCTGATTAGGGAATCATTAATTTGGGTTTCGTGTTCAACATTTGGTGCATCACTAAGTTCTCGTTCCCCGTGTATAGTATTGTTAACATTTGATTCGGAATTATTTACTTCTTTTGTTCTACGTCATGTCCATGTGTTAGATCATTTATGGTAGTATCGGCATTTATATCTTCATGTGCTGTATTTCCTTTGTTCCCTACGGCTCAAGGATTAACACAAAAAAGAAAACAGCATTTTTATTGAAAAGAAAAACTGTATCAAGGTGAGCTTTCTTTTTAATGTTTTCCTTAATTATTTTTAATAGCATTACATTATCTGTCACATTCGTCTGCTGTTAAGTCATACAGAATTTATATTTTACGAGTAGCTCTTTACGAATAAGACGACCTTTGATAACATTACCACCTTTTGAAATTCTTAAAAAGCGACATCGTAAGTACTACCTGCTATTTACCTCAAAGAACCGTCCGTTGCTATAGCATGTTCCATGAGATGTATCGTTTTCAAATATGTTTGCAGATTCAATACTTGTTAATGTAAGGGACAATAATTCTGTGCGTATCATGATGGTGTCGTTAATTCGGATTGTTGAATCCAAGAATTACATTTATCGGGATTACCTTTCCACTTATCAAATACATTTTTACTACCGTCTTTCATTCGAGTGCTTAAGATCTTATCGGTTCCGTAAACTTTAAGAAGACTAACTTTTTTTTAACTCTTCCGAATAAAAGGTACCGTTTAGTTCCTCTCCTAAAAGGTGCTTTAGTTTATACATTGTAGATATGCTTTTGACTATGTGATGTATTACAAACATTTCATCAGTACAATTGTGTTCATAACTTTTGTCGAATAGTAACTTTAATGTTGAAATTCAAAGTAATCGCCAACTTTATATATTAATGGTTTGAAAAATACAGATTGTTGTAATTTCATTTTGTATAAATGCCCTATGCTTTAATATATTTGAGGAGGTTATTTGTATTGGAGCCATTTTCATCGATCTGTGATAAAAACTGTTCCACCACCGTAACAATATTGGTAAAACGTCTATGTATTTTTGTGCGTGAAATACTCCACAGTTTAGTTTTTCAACTTGTATTAAATCGGTCTATTATGCTGGCTTTCAAATTATTATTGGTAGTAAAATGTGTTATACCTTTACGTTTTAGAAAGTTCTGAAAAGATCGGTTTGTAAAATTCAATTCCTTTATCTATCGGAAGTATTTTAGAAATACGCTTATACTGCTCAAAAACGGATGTAAAAGGTTTAGTAACTGCTGTACCGGGTTTGGATGTTAATGGTAACACCTATACATGCTTATAGTTATACTTATGTATATTATATAAAGCATTTATGTTTCTTTCCCAAAGAACGTCAACATTGGTCACGTCATACATTTTGTTGGGAAACGTATTCTTACGGGTTTACGATGGCTATTGCTTTCCTGTCCTTGTAGTTGACGCTTATTTTTATTATCAGAAATTACTGTAACCTGATGAAGCTTTTGCATGGTTCCGAGTTCTGCATAATGATCCAGTTTTTAGTACTACTTTTAAGAATGGATGTTTCCTTTCAATTTAAAGTGCCTTTCATCATTTTAAGGACTTTAACGGATGACTTAACGCTTGTTTAGTGAACGAATAGGGCATGGGGAGAACATCAATCCTGTAAAAAAATCTCCGCTTTCCGAAGTGGTTGTAACTTTTTTTTTTTTTTTTTTTTTTTTTACGTGTTTCGTTGCTTTTAGTTGTAGCCTTTATTGGCGAAACTTTATTTTTTGGAGGAGACTTAATTTCGTTTCGGAGTGAGATTCTAATAATTTTCCTTCCTCTTCCATAGCATAGGGTCTATGTAATTGTGCAATTATATCATGATAAGTAGGTAGTTTGCGTCTTAGGAGGCTCCATTTTTCGTCAGAAGGGGCGTTAAAAAATGTGATTTTGTCTATATGATCCACTAAACCAGATAATGTTTTGTGTCAATATAGAACTCTTTTTCACTTTCCGGTCGCGAATGTAACAGCGTAATTTGTTTCGCATTAATTTCGGCACAAGTAGTGCTACCTAAAGTATTTAACACAGGAATCATAAAAGCAGATAAAATCTGTCTTTTTATGTTAAATTCTTCTTTTTTTTTCAATGGCGTTTTTCTATCGACTAACCTTCTCAACGTGGTGTTATGCCTTTTCAAACGCTTCACACAACTCTTAGATAGAGGTGTGGGTCTTTACGAATGTTTAATTTGTATTCGGTGATATCATTAAGCAATGTGGAATCAGCCTTTTTTAATATTTTAACGCGATTTGGAACTTGTCTTACTTAAAACAAACAATGCTCCACACTTTTTCGCTATTGCAGCTGAAGCTAATTTACACACATTTTTATAATTCGATGAAGACAGTTGAGGAACTTCCTGCATGTAAATTGTTAGTAATAACTTTTTTATGCTATTTAATGATTCTATTTATATAAATTATTTTGGTCTAAGACTAACATGAGATTCGTCCGGCTGAACCCCGGTTCTATAACGATACAGTGTATATTGTGTAAAATCAATACCAAATTACTGTGAGGCTGTACAATGCCTTTGTTAAAGGCCTCTAAAAGAAAGTTTTACTTTCTTGGCTGGAGTTGTTGAAACATTTATCTATTTATAACGTATCTCTATTATTCTTAAACACCACAATATAATTTGAATTAACTGACATCGCTCTAAACTTTTTTCCCTTGGGAAAAATATTTTGTAAACCGTGTATGACTGCAAATTTTTTGTAGTGAGAATCTTTGTTGAAGAAGTTGGAAGCTTCATTTTTATCCGCCTCGTACATTAAAACGTCTAATACAAGTCCCCATTTTTAAAACTCTCTAATTTACTCATGCGTATGCTTGTTAAAGGCACAATTTTGAAATTTGTTCGAAATTTTAGGTGGGTATTCGCGCGGGTGACACCATAGAGCTTTTTGCATTGGTTTGGTTTGGTGATTAACAAATCTAGGCTTCCCACAATGAGAAGGCCCAACTACTTGTATTGTACCTATAAATTTAAATTTCTCAGTGTCAGAATTTACAGTCTGTGTAGGTATTAAAGTAGTATTGTTATTAGTATTAAATTCATCATTATCATAAGCAGAAATGGTTTTATTGCTATAATTGACTATATACTTCTTGCAATATCTTTCACTTCTACCTCACCTTCATTCGGGTCAGCAGGCACAAAAGCTTCATAAATGTGAACATCTCGATTTTTATTTTATAAAATTTATGACGCGGGTCTCTCCAATCGCTTTATCTTTGCTTCGGTTGCTCTTTTACAAGAACGGTATTTAAATCGCATTCATCTGGGTATCTTCTAAGGTAATTATTACTTTTGGCTATTTGCTGTGTACTGCAAGGTTGGCACCTCGCATGTCTCCAATTGTTGTATCACTTTTAGTTAACTTTTCTATTTTATTATGAAACTAAGAAGCTGGATTAATTCTTTGAATGTATATTTAGATGTTAAAATTTTATCACGCTTAACATTATTTAAAAAAAAAAAAAAGTGTATTATAAATTGAGCACCTAAATGTTTTATTACGACGTACACGGTTAAAGTTTTACGTTAAAACGTTTTGCTGTGATAATGATTAGGACAACATAGTAATTACCTTGGCGGTTTATTCTAAACTAATCCTTTTATACCCAAATGGAACCGTGTCAAACTCGGCAGTTCGTTTGCGCTTTGCAACGACCATACGAAAACGACCATACGGGTTCTGTGATAAGGTTTTCTGGAAATTTGTGTGTTGCAAAGATTGATCGTTAAATAATTATTCTTTAATACAATATCGCGCGTAGCTTGTGCATTTACTTTATTTAAATTGTTACAGTTTAGTGTAATCTATTTAATTTTACACATAACTTTATATTCTATCACCATAACTCTTTGGTCCTGTAGATATAAATTGTTCAATGTAGGCTCATTAGTCGTACAACCTAAAAACGGTCCGGTGTGAAGTAACCATTGCCCAATTAGCCATGTTGCAATGTCCGAGTCAGTATTGAAGTACAACACACGTTCTTCAAACTGTTTTAAATACGTATAAAATTCAAGCCTTCCAAGTGCTGTAGTATATTCAACAGTAACCACATTAGCTGTTGGATTCTACTTAGGCTTGCTTTTAATTTTTCCATATCATGTATTTGATATATTTAGTTGTTGGAAAGTATATTTATACCTTAACACTTGGATTGTTTAATTATACGTAATTTGTTTAATGGCAAATATTCTTTCATAATATATACGTCGGTAAATTGATCCTTTGGCCGTATTTTCCCCAAACTGAGTTAATCATTAAGGTGGTCATTTAAGGTCTACATGGATTGAAACACATGTTATCAAAATTCAGCTTAACACCCTCCTTTAATTCGAAATCAGAAATAAATTTGCTCTTTGCACCATCGGTGTTGCAACCAGAAGGTCTTCCCGATGCTTCGTTTTTAATTTTTAGAGACTGATTTAAGTAATTTTCCAATAACCCTTTGTCATTTGTTTCTAGATTTTTTTGAACCATATAATATTCCCAGATCTCAAATATTTGTAAAATTACATAATTTTTTTCTATGAGCTACTTTTATTTCGTCTATCATCCATGTACCCAAGAGACTCATTTGGTCGTCATTGTGCTTACATTCCTCCAGGTTTTGCAACTGTGTACATAAGTTACATAATGGAAACACTAGTTTTCCGTTAACTCGCAAGATAAGTCGCCTTCCGTGGTGTAATGATTGCCATGCTAACTTCATATACCCAAGGTCGCGGGTTCAATCCCAAGTGTAAAAATCCTTAGAATGAATTCCTTCGGAATGGAAGTAAATCCGTTGGTCCCCTGTCGTAGATTTATGGCACGTAAGAAACCTCAAGTTGATAGAGATGCTTCCGATCAAAGTTAAGCGGTCTTTCAGGCCCAATTTAAAGTGGGACGCTGAGAACCACAGTAGTTAAACAGCGTCCATAAATAATACGCCATTTTTATTTTGCACAGGTAACACAGGATGATATAGATTTACAGTTGGTAATATTTTATGCTTGATCAGTATCCAAATTGGGAAATTCCTTTCAGTGTACTTTTGGGTGACCAAGGGATACGGTTTAGTTTTGTTTACAAATTGATATAAACTGCATACATCATATAAAACATTATTTCTTTTGTATTTATACGTTTATAATACAAATTGGTACAATTAATGCGATCGCCATAAAAAGCGTCCCTATGTACAAGAAGTTCAGGAATCTTAAAATTCGCTACTAACTCTGCAAGAGTTGTGTTTGTTTTACATATATCATTAAACTCCTCTAACCAAGTTAGCCATATTACAGCCGTACGTTGTTGCTATTCGAAAAACGATATCCTCCAAAAGAAGGAATAAAAATAGTATCTTCAGGCATAAACGGTGCCTATAAACGTTCAGGCATGCATTTACAATGGAAACGCACTCTGTAAATGGACAAATTTCATTTTCCTGCATAAATTTCATTGTTAATTTTGACACTCCAAAGCACAGTACTTGCACATCCATTTGACAATATCTTATAATTCCTTTTTCACAGATTAAAAACATAATTGGAAACCACTTTTTCTGCATCCGTTTTTCAATCTTGTTACTGTCCATGGAAATCTCTGGACAAAAGTATTTTTGGTCAGGCATTAGACTAATATAATCCCTCTTTTCACTTATATTAAACAATTAGGGAAAATGACCCCCCCCCCATGATTTAACAAGCGTTAATTAACAAACTCCAAATATTGAGATAACACCCAATGTATCCTCTCCATAGTCAAGAACTCTGTTACACACTCGAATAATTGCTAAAGTCATGATAATAACTTACCAGGACTCGAACCTGACATATGCTTTCTTTACGCACGTAATACCAGCAACAATCTTACAGGTTTTATAGAATTCCTTTATCACGATGAGTAAGCTTAAACATAAGTCAGGCACTGATGCAATATCTTAACTGTATTGCGTTTCTGTAACACATGTACAGAATAAAATTAACCAGTTTTCTCTTGTTATAAATGAACACTCATGTACTCGTGCACCCTCAAATTTTACGCACGGTTAAACCAATGTTAGCACGTGTGGGTTGACGTTAGACCAAAGTTACTATTAGAAAGGTTACCTTGGTCTACTGAATTGACGTCAAAGCAATAAAGCATGGTAATCTCCGACGTTTTGTTTTTCAGAATAAAAGATCTATGGTTATCATGATCTGCTGCATTGAGGTGTTTGCAATGGAGCATGGTAACAATAGTCCTTTTATTTTGCTGAATAGGATGTCTAAATTTACCATGGTCTACTGCGCTGATGTCAATGCAAGGAGGCATGATAACCTTCCATCTTTTAAATTTGCTAAATAAGAGGTCTAAGCTTACACTGCTTTACTGCATATACGCAACTATCGCTTTTCATTAACATCATTTCTTATTTTGAGACAAAGTTAACATCTTCGACAGACATTATCCAAAATTGTATTTCAAATTCAAACTACTTCAAACTACGTGATGATGTAAGTTCGGCTAGTAATGGTAGCATCAATAGGTGCGTTGGTTGTACCAACACACCTGTAGACATATCTGTAAAAATAGGTTGTGCAGACCTTCCGTTAAACCTTGCCAAAGAAGCTAACAAAGGTCGAGATAACATATGTTCCTGGATATATCCTTCTAACGAGGGAAATTCTGCAAACTGTTCGCAAATCGTTCATTCTGCGAAAACTTGAAATGCAGATTGACTTGCAGATCCAACTGCCACCACACCTGCAACAGTCCCAAACGTTTGAGCACTGGCACCTACAGGAGATTGAGAAGGAAGCATTACCTCAGGAGGTGAAGCACCGTCACTTTCAAAAGGAGAAAGAGTTGCCTCAGGAGGTAAACAACCATCAGCAGCACAAGAAAAAAGAGCAGCCGCCTAAAAAGGTAGAGCACCATCACCTCTCTCAGAAGGAAGGGCATCATCAAAAACAAGACAAGCAGCCGTCTCAGGAAGAAATGCAGCTGTCGGAGGAGGAGCAATGGCAGGAGGAGTGGAAGTCATCGCAGGTGAATGAGCCATCGCAGGAGGAGGATAAACCAACGCAGGAGGAGAAGGAGCCTTCGCAGGAGGAGGAGCCATCGCAGAAAAAGAAGAATGACATAAAGTTAGGCCATCAGCAAAATGGACTACTGCTACCGCAAAGCTACTACAAAAAAGCTCATTTCCAAATACTACCAAAATTTAAAAACTAAAATTAGAGAACTGATCAGTAATCTTCACCTTATTAAAGGTGACGGGACGGATGTATTTCAAGTTAACAAGACAATACCATTTCTAATACAGAAAACCAACAGTTGATTTTTCGATGATTTGTTCGGAGCAAGCTCAAAAATGATGATGACAATAATGACATTGACAGTCATGTAGGATAACAAATGAAAATATCAAACTTTACCACTATGAATTCTTAAATCTATATTATTACACCCCGTTAGAACACAACTGGCTATGTAGTTTCATTCCTTCAAATTATGTTGTTCAAATTCAAACTGAATTAAAAATCCAAGTACCAAAGGGCTATTATGCCATAGTCAATAACTACAAATACGTACTGCACCATGAGGTGACTGTATTTAATAAAGTGCTGTGCGACAGCATTCCGCACATATTAACTATTCACATAAAGATAATTCCATAGCGCCAGCCATATCGGATAACTTGCGGTGCAAATGTCGCACTATTAATATTTAATGTGTGCCATAAACCCAAACTAAAGTATACGCTTTTTGAAACAATATGTTACACTTATGTGAAATTTGCACATTTTTGCTATTGTTGTTTTTGGTGAACATACAATATAAAAATCTGATGTGTTACATTCACATAACTTTCTCTACATCTCTGCAACACATTTTGGTTAACAAGTTTATGCTTCTATTTACTTCATGCTAATCGAGAAAAAATTAGCAGAAATAGTCTTATTTCTTGCTTCCTTGTAAGTAGAAGCGAAAAATGGGAGTATCATAGATTAAAGTGAAGTCAAAAGCTGGTTACTGAAGTTCCTTTGTTTGTATGAACACAAGTTGACAAATTCCCGTATGAGAAAAATACAAATTTTTCAAACCTGAAACCAAAAACAAGGAATATCTAAAAAAACAATCAACTACATGAAAAAATGTATATAACATAAATTGTGTGTTTTAAGGTGCTCTACATTTGTTGTGTGGTAAGTTTTCGTCCATCTCTTACGGTTTAGCAGTTATATAAAACTCCGCAAAATTGACCCAGAATAAAGTAGTCCTTAGAGGCTAATCCCAGAAAATCAAAATATAGATTTTATTTGTCAGGTAAATATCATTAATATAGGATATTTTAATCTAAATCGTTAGAGCCATTTTTTTAGAAAATCAACATTTTCCAAAAATGTTCCATGTAAAACGTAGATTGGGGTAGGGGTATTTTTCTCAAAATCTTCGTGTCGCATCCCTGGAAGATACTAAACTTAAATAATAAGTTTGGTATTTTACCGACTTTTCGTTTTTGAGTTGTCGTGTTCACAGGCACACGGACACACACACGGACCTTTTTCTGAAAATGCTTTTTTTAGATACAGGGGATCCTAAAACATAAATTTCCGGTGAAATCTCGGTATCGAATTTTTTGGTGGAGTGCAATAATTTATATATATACTATGTACATATTGCGTGTAGAGAAAGTAAAAGGTTGACACCATTAGATAAAATAGTATTTGCGGTGCTTAATAATTAGTAAACAATAATTTATGCCAGTTTACCTATTTTGTCAATAATGATACTGATAGTCATGTAGGATATCAAGTGGAAAATAATAAACTTTTTCAATATAAGTTCTTAAATCTATATGCATTGCACCACGTTAGAGCACAAATTGAGTATGTAATTTCAAGCCTTGCATCATACGTTATTCCACTGGGGTGCTATTTTCAAATTCAATCTGCATTAAAAATTCCAAGCACCCAAGCATACAATGTCAAAAGTATTTATTATTAGTTAAGAAAATCATGTACAGTGCTTAATAATTGAAACAATTAATTTATACCAGTTTACCTACTTTGTCATGGATGTAATGTTATCATCACTATCTTCAATTGCACCATCTTCCTCTTCCTTTACCAGGCTGGTTAATTGTAAATTATTATCGTAATTAATATACGAGGGGCATACTGAAAGTCATGAGCAACACTGTTTTACAATCTTAATATTTATTTTTAAGCCAAACCAAATACATCATCATAATCTACAGACTTTCTTTCACTTTTCGACATAATCTCCATTGTTTTGCACACATTTTTCCCATCGTTCTACAAGTTTAAAAATGCCCTTGTGATAGAACTCCGTTCCAGCTGTACGCTGACCCTGACGCACTGCTTTCCGAATATTCTCCAGCGTCTCGTAGCGTTGGCCACGCATCTGCTCCTTCACAGAACCGAAAAGATGGTAGTCGGAGGGTGCCAAGTCGGGACTGTAGGGAGGATTTGGAAGAGTTTCCCACCCTAATGCCCTGATCTTCTCCATAGTGGCACGGACAGTATGCGGACGTGCATTATCCTGTTGAAGGATGATCCTCTTTCCAGGGCGTTTATCACGCAAAGCCCGACGGAGCTTCAGAAGTGTCTTGATGTAGCGGGCAGAATTTATGGTTTTCAAGAAAGTCAACCAGAATGCAACCTTGTGGATCCCAAAAGACACTTCCCATAACTTTTCATACAAACTGCACTGTCTTCGCTTTCTTCTTCGATGGTAAGTTCAAGTGGTGCCATTCCATGATCTGACGTTTCGTTTCTGGCTCATAGTTATGGAACCAGCTCTCATCTCCAGTCACAATACACGTCAAAAATTAATTATGAAATCTCTGAAGAAGGTTTTGTGCAATGGTTCTTCTCTGAAGTTTGTGGTCTTCAGTCAATAAACGGGGGACCCAACGGGCACAGACCTTTCGATAACCCAAGCTGTGGATCATTTCTTGCACTGCACTATGTCCTATTCCAAGTTTCGCAGCAATTTCATTTACAGTGAAACGCCCATCTCCTGTAATGAGCTCATCAACTCTTTCCTTGTTGCGTTCTGTAGAGGCAGTTCGAAAACGCCCGCTACGAGGCGCATTTTGCAGACTCGTGTTTCCATCTTTGAAATGTTTCACCCATCTTCTAACACTGCTGGCACCCATGCAGACACCTCCATACGCACGTTGAAGTCTGAGGTGAATTTCAGGAGCAGATTTTCCTTCTTTCACAAGGAATTCAATGACAGCACGCTGTCGAAACGAAACATCAATGTCAGCTATTTTTCAAACACCGTCTGTGGTCACGTGATAGAAGCTAATGACGTCACAATATGTCAACACGTGGCTTAAAGTCTGTAGATTACGATCCTGCAATTCGTTTCGTTACATTGTTGAAATTTAAATTTTTACAATGGGTTGCTCGTTACTTTCAGTATGCCCCTCGTACAGTTCCGCATTTGCGATGTTTATTTGCGTTTAGAAGCGCAAATATTATAATTTGTACGGTTAAATATTAATTGTTTCAAACCAATAACATCTTGGTGAATTTTGTTTCCTTTTTTTTTTATTTTGTTAACTATTTTGCTGTTATAGTAGGTTATATTGTCTTATATCTAAAACCTCTTTCACATTGGTATTATTTCATTTGCTTTTAGCAAACCTTTTCTTTAAGATTATCGTTCTCTTTCAACGCAGAATCTAATTCATCATGTACATTTACAACTTTCTTATTACACTTTCGCTCCCAATTTTGTTTTACTTTATTTATGGCTAATTTACAATTTTTCCTTTAGAACTTTTCGTAAACTATTTACGGGTACACAACGTGTTGTTGCAGCAGTAGTCGCAGTACCACATTCATATCTGATATCTAAGTACCTCTAGAAGACCAGATAGCCCAGCGTTTAGTGCTACCTGCAACTTTTTTTCCTCCTACATTTAAATCCCACCCATTTCCACATTTTCCAAATACATGAAAATTACTGTCGAAAAAGAACATATAGTCAATTATACTGTGTAGCATTATCAATTCCGTTTGTTCCTCAGTTAATTTCCAATTTAAGCCTAAACCAGACGGTAAATCATATATATATATATATCTGTTAATGTTAATAATTTGTACTAAGATTGAACTGTTTAGCGCTTGTTAACAGGTTTACCATAAATATAGCAGTCTGTATTACTATATTATTATTATTATTATTATTATTAATATTATTATTATTATCATCCTAATCATCATTATTATCATGTCATGAACCTTCCTCACATTCGCAAAGAGCATTTGCAATGAAACCATTGTTGCGTTTCATATTGCCTACGTGTAGATTACCGTCATTTGATAGACCGCAGCGATATCCGTATAAGCATTTCTTTACCGGTTTTTAACAAATGTACACATTATTTAAGCTCTCCATATTCATCAAACTACCCTCAAAGCTGCATTCACTACTTTGTTTATAAATGCACGGACAACTGGAGAATTGTTCGTGGTTTTCTAGCACATGATATAATTTTCCAAATGTCCAGTATCATCATCAAGTGTAAATTCACACCTACCGAACGTTACACAACTCGCTAATAACGCATCTAAAAGCATCACCACTACCAGCCTGTAATGTTCAGGTGTATATTATATATGAAGAAGTGTCACGTGATTGCATTCATACATCGTAAGAAACATCACTATCTCATAGGTTAATAATAGAAGCAATGTCATCGGTATTAGCGTAGAATCTTGATAGAAGCGTCTGTATCAGGTGATATATGTAACCAATTAAATGCTGTTGCAAATATCATATATCCGTTCAACGATCACCTAGCCTTCACCAGTTTGCTGTTGAAGTGCATCACGTTCACATCACAGCGCTCGCTTGAAAACTACATAAATAACAAAAACAACAACAACAAAAAGAAGAAGGTATGTAGCACCTTTTTTCGCTTTGCATGCCGCACAAAATGTACATGTACCTCTTACAACTAACCCACATGCGTATTTGCACTTATGTTACTGTAATATAGCACTACACAATGATCGAACAATAGGTTGATGATTTCGTCCACAAGTACCTCGATAAATATAAGCCATTAACTATGCTAACCACAGAGGAACTTCAAACCTTGTCGCTGCTACTTCGCACCTTGCAGCAGTTTCTTCATCAAGATGTGGATGAACAGTGTAAAGATGCATTTGCTCAGCATTATCGATACAGGGCTCATTTTACTAATCTACCTTCTTGGTCTACACATGTGAATGGATCAGCATCTTTTGTTAAAATTGTCACTTCTGTATATCACCTTATGTAACCGATACATAAAAAGAGATAAAAAAAGGCCCTCTCGGCCGGTGAGGACGGTCAAAAGTCCCATCATGGCGCCGAGTGAAAGGGTCACAGATCAAATACGTCAGCATGATATTATTGTCACGGTTGGTAGAGCTTGACGTGATTCACCTTTTTAACCTTATTGTTATGGCAACATAAGCAGCTATCACCCAAGGTCACGCACCTTTGACCTATAGTTACTTGTGCCGCATCACAACAAGCCCAAGAAGGTCAATGACGCCATGACCTTTCGTTGGTGCCAGGGTGGACTTTGACCGTCTGCCGCCGGGGGGTCCATACTACAGGAACCGTAATAACAAATCGTTTCCTGAAAGCACAAAACTTATTTTGAATAACTTTGCTGTTGCATAGATATAGAATGGGATATCCCTTATTATTGGTATGAATTGTTCAATACTTGCTTTTTTTTTTTTTTTTTAAATCCTGTTAAATTAAATTGTTTTTCACGTTTACATGGAAAGATAATGCATTTTTAAGGCCAGTATACAGCGTCCATTTGACTTTCGCTTATCTCTTCATGCCTATAGTGAATTGTGTAATTGCAAAGATTTATCTCAATACAAATTAAGAAAACACATTTTGTACATCAGAATAATATGTACATCAGAATAGAAAGTAAAAGAAGTCATCAGAATTCTTGGAATTTAGTTATTTCAATTTCTAATGAAGGTTTGAACTTTCATGCTTTAGAGTTCCAATGCAGCCTGCAAATTCAGATGCTTACTTTATGCGATGATTGATCTTGGTAACCTAAGAAAATATATGTATTAATGTTCTTCAGCTATGTAGCTCTGAATATCTTAGCAATACAATTTTAAATGGTGTCTTGGAAAAGAAGGTTACTGGGAAAAATTCCAGATTTTCACGTCCGGAATTGCGAACTAAAATTGTACTTGATCAAGAAAATATCACTAGGTATCACAAATACACCGACATGGCGTGATAGAACTTGAATTAAAATGGAATTAAGATGGTGCTATAATCCTCTATTTCAGAGGAAATTATAATAATGACAAGGCTGAACGTGTTCATTGTGTGTAGTTACAGTATACTAATATTAAAGAGATCTCTGTCTTTAAGATATTTAAAATATTTTGTCTTACATTTCCAGGAACATCTATTCTCTATGATTTATTAATGTGTATAAAACTACTCTTACAAGATTCCTTTTTATCTGCCTCATTTTAATCGACATACACAATTGAAAAAATATCTAAATTTCCTTATCAATTGAAAAGAGAAATATGTTACTCAAATGTTTAAGAACTGCACATTATATTCCAGCCTTAAAATCTCATACTCTTTCCATACAACCGCAAGAAAGTACTGAAAGTCGAAAATACTTAAAAAGAATGGCATTCAACTGAACAATTCAAACGATAATAACGGATATTTCGAATATAGTTTGTGCCAAAAAAAAAAAAAAAAACAAAAAAAAAACGCTATTTGAAATATATGTCCTTTTACAGATCTGAAATGTTGTTTTCTTTTTTTTCTTCCCCTAGAAAATTCAATATACCTATGCATTTTATTTATCATGTAAATATCTCTAACATGTAATATTTTAATCAAAATCGTTAGAGGTATTTTTGAAGAAATAAAACATGTTTTGTTTAATGCTCATAATAAAGGTAAGCTGAGGTGCGGATTTTCTTGAAAATCTTCTTGTCGCACCCCCTTCTTACTGTATGTAGTAGAGAAAGTAAAAACGATCCTAAAGGTATACATAATCATGGATTTGTATATATAGCAGTATATTGATACTGGTCAGGTTCCTCTATTAGTTATTTTGACATCCCTGATCAGAGGAGGAACATTTCGAAAAACAATTATATTAACATAATCCGTACGAATCTGGGTTGCTGAGCTGGGAGAACCGAGTACGATGTCCACTACATCCGCTGGGCTATTTGCCAGGTGGCCGAACTGCCTTTTATTTTCGTGCGTTAAAATAAAATAGCTACAGAACCCAACGGAGCTATTTTAAGTTAAAGTGGGCCAGTGGGACACTAGCAAGAGACACCCCTGTCAATGAGAGCAACCCGCCTCACCGTAGTCGCGATAAGCAACAAAGTTAAAATGAAGGTTGCTCAGACAGTCTTCCACTTATGATGGGTTTTAACTTAAAATAGGCCACGTTGAGTTCTGCAGCTATTTTAACGCTCAATGGAATATCTGCACACGCCAATTTGGGCTACCTGGTAGTCCTAGCATGTCTTTGGTTAGTGAATTAATGTCCAAACCTAGTATCCACTTATTTCCCTCTCAATACGCTTTCCACATATGAACAGAAGCAGTTAGATAACTATAATCTAACTTTCTTAATGATATAACGATTTAACCAAGGACCTAATAATAAAGTCTCAAACGCTACGGTCTAAATCAGGCGTGAGACCCTCTCTTGATTTTGTGGTGCAGGAAATAGGCTTGCAGTGGGTAAAGGTGAAACAGTATGGATTGCCTTTCTTTCTTGAATAGTGCGTCGTGTAACTGTTTATAATGTCGGGAACAAAGAAAAATCCAATTCATAAATTTATGCGTGCCTAAGAGGAACCTTTCTTATGTGTAGAAAATGGTGCAATAAGTGTTTAGATTTCGCAAACTTTTGCACTCAGAAAATTCAGTTTGATGCGTCATTGCTAACCCAAGAGAAGAATATTGCTCACAAATTGTGTTCGATACCAATTAATTACCAAGATGTCGTTCATATACGGAGCTATAAATCTGAGTTTTACGTAACAAATTAAGTATCATACTGTTGGCGGAACATTGCAGTTACAATGGAATTGACAAAGTGTTGGAGCTTATTATTTTATTATGATAATTCAATAAAGTATTTATAATTTTATTTTGTAATTATTTATGTTGCGACTGCTAATTATTACCAAACCTATGAAAATATGTATATGTCCATATTCGAAGAACACATACTAATGCAGGAAACATAACGAAGAATGACCCTGCTGTACTAATATATGAGAGATGAATTAAATGTGTATTGCCACGGCACTAAAGAAGTTATCTGTTCTTGCTTCCCACGCAATCACAGTACGTGGTTCACAGGAGCATCGCGTAAATTCCTCTTTGCTTTACATTGGTGATAGCTGGGCTAAACCATCTCCATTAGTGACATTTAACAAACAGCTTTAAAAATGCATTCAATGGAATTACTTATTTGATGAGAGTACAGTAAATATTTGATAAATGTAAATAAACTATGCAAAACAGGAATAACTATTACATATTAGGTTTCTATGCTTAAAACAAATAAATGTACCATATAGCTCTAAAAGGTACTGGAGATTAAACTGAGTTTCTGATATATAAGAGGGTTAGGAACCCGTTGCAGACCTCGTTATTGACGATAGGAATCCTTTGTGTTTCATGCTGAGAGCGTCAAAAGCCAAACTGGTAACTTGCCTTCGGTACCCAGACATTCCGAAAAGTGTAGTAACCGGCGACGTAAATATGGAGAAATTATGTGCGCATGAGAATCGTTTGACGTGGCCGACGGCAATGTGGAGGAGTAATCGCGTGCTGGACATTCCTGAGGTAGGTTATTGCCTCCCGGTAGAAATTCCATCTTTCTTCTTTTCGCCGCGCCGACCTTGACCCCCTAGTCTACACGTAACAGAAACTGCCTTGTCTACTGCCTCGGGGCTTTCCAGACGTCTTCACCTCTATTGCTAACTTAATGGCACCGATAAACTTACACGTCGTTATTATGCCTTGCAGCAAAGTAAGCCTAAATAATTGAGCTGGAACCCGTGAAATACGAACAATGTTCATTCAGTAATGTTCATACGTTTTAAATTCAAGTAGCCGTTTTCACCTACCGGCTTATGGATGCATTGGCGTAATTCAAATGTAGCACAACTATTCTTATTAGTAGATGTCCTGTAAATTTGCTTGCGGATTGTTAACAAGCCGTCAGAAATAAGGTACTATAGTGGCTTAGGACATTAAAGTCCCTATGGTAACCTTTAACGGCATTGTAAATAAAATGAACTCAGCGCCACTTATCCAAACATTGATAAAAACATTGCACATTCGTTTTCGCCGTTGCTTACAAACAGCATTAATATTCATACGCAGCCTACAATCATGCAACTAATTGTATTAAACATAAAAAAACGTAAGATATGAAGAGGGAAACCTTGTTTTTACTTTTTCTTTTCTTTTTATGGTACCTATGTTACTACGCAGCACAGAGTAACAAATGTAACGAACAGATAGTCACTATAAACTGATATTCATTTGTTTAATTTGTAGATACTACAACAATTAATTAAAATAATATAACCTTAAATTACTCATTACATTTAGAGGACTTTTAATAAAAAATCCGATGTTTTCCGTTCACATGAGTTTGTCTATCTATTCTGTAAAAAATTATTACTGCAAAAACTTGTTCTTTTATTTTGTGCCAATTATTAGAGTGGTTTTATTACATTTTTTGTGGTTCAAGGGGAACCATAACGAGGGAAAACACTAAAGTAACATGGTCGCTATTAGATGATATTGATATTTCCTAATTTCAGAATCTTGTTAATATACGGAGTTTTAACCATAATAGCTATTCTTAACAAGTCAAAATCTTCGAAATATGTTTCATGTAAAAGATAGCTTGGAGTGAGTATTTACCAGAAAATCTTCGTGCCACAGTTTTGGAGGATGTTGAAATTAAATCTCTAGTTTATACCTTAAGCGAATTTTCTTTTTGAGTTAAGTTTTTCACGGACACAAAAAAGACGAAACACATAAATCTTTTTCTACTTTTTTTACGGGGAAATCAGGGGTTCTCAAAATATTTCCGGTGAAATTTTGATATCGGATTTTTGGGGATAGTGCAATATTCTTTCTCTACCTACTATGTATATTTTACGTGGTTGAAAAACAGATCTAGTGTATACACAGCACGCACCCAAAATCTTTTGAACTCTTACATCAATCCAGACTTGGCTTATACCTCGTTTGGAAACACTGAATTCATTCGCTAAAGTCTTATTTTGCATACCTGATACATAAATAGCTACCGAAAGCAGCAATCCGCGACAAAGTCGCATGACTAATATAAGCAAGCAGCATGCAGTTTATAAGGTTACAAGAGGCACTCTCTCTCTCACTCTAACACATGTGAGAATGTGGGTATGTATGTATTATGTATGTATGTATGTATGTATGTGTGTGTGTGTGTATGTATGTATGTATGTATGTATGTATGTATGTATGTATGTATGTATGTATGTATGTATGTATGTATGTATGTATGTATGTATGTATGTATGTAGGTAGGTAGGTAGGTAGGTAGGTAGGTAGGTACATGCGTTTCTAAGATGGCTTCATGACTTGTTTCTAAACTTATCTTATCACTAAAAGCATGAACACTGCAAGAGTTACCTTTTCCAAAACGTGCTTGTTCCTCCTGTAATTTTCCTTCTGCTATAGTTTCTAGTCGTCTATTCATTTTGCATACCTTAAATATAAACAGATACTAAAAAAAGCAGTCAGCTATAAAATCATTTGACGCTATTATAGCTGATGTTTCAACCAAACAGCATAGGTGAAGTTTAAGGTTACAAGAAGGACTGTGACTCTGTAACAGTATAAATATAGGCATAAACCCCTCACTCACATTTCCAAATTTGCCTTAAATATACTATTTATTCTTCCTTTATGTTGAATAGGATCAATAGACTTTAGTCCAAGAAATAAGCCTGCCACGTAAACAATTTTTTGCATGACCGTATGAATTATAGTGCTCCCAATGATGTTCACACAGAAGAAAATCTAGAATTCCTACACATGATTTTGCTTTTAGTTTTATGTCTACCAACATAAATCGGGTGGCTGTAATAGCATATAACATACACTCGGTGGGAACCTGAACCTTAATGTACATCATTTTAATCGTTAATAACACATTGCAACGAATGGTACACTTCGAAGAATAATTATTTGTGCTATTTTAGAGTTACAGAAAGTAAATTAACTCTAATTAAAGATGGATTTATATTGGAAATCTCATTACAGATTTCTTAAGAAGGAAAGTGGCGCACCCAATTCTCCATGCGTCTTCACAATCCCCATCTCCGACTACAAACTGTTTTTAAGGTACTGAATACGTATTATCATCAATTTCTATTTTCAAATAACCGCCTCTAAGTTGTGGATAATGATTTAACCAATTAAGTAAAAACTTCCTAAATAATAGAATTTTACTAAGCCATTGAATTAGTTACAGCATTGCGCTTCTGTTGTCAATGGATAAGTTCATCGTATTGGTTTAATTGTTTTTTTCACACAAGCCGTGTGTAAGACAGGAGTTGGATAGGAAGAGTCAGACTGAAAAACTGATGCCATAGCCCGGATTTGAATCACGGATCTCCTGGTCTCTAACCGTTTGCTCTTCCATTGAGCTACCATGACAACATACCGGCATAGCATTGAATTTCTCAACTGACTCGTATGTTTCCCAATAAACCACAAGATGATCTCAAATTATTTTGAGACTACAACCCCAATGGCAACTTACAATGTTGTAAGTAAATAGATACTTTAGTTCAAATCCCAGCTATGGCATTGAGTTTTTCAATCTGATTCTACCTATCCAAGTTCATTGTAGTACTTGTATTAGTAATACATTAAAATAATTAAACATAGGTATAATAATTTAAATTAATTTAATTAATACCTTTATAAAACATCTAAAACAAGCTTATTAATTTCAGATTAATTTGAATCACACGATAAATAGTTTGCATTCTACATGAAACCTTAACTTTAGTTAGTCCGTTCACTTTTCAGGTATACCTTCCGATACACCGACTGTGTAGAAACAAACAGAAATGCAGATGTGTGAAATGTCTAGCAGTTTCCTTAGTAAAGCACTTCCAAGGCTCATATCACAATATGCTATCTAAGTATACAAGTTACATCGAAACGACAACAAAATAACGTGTGCGACTTGCCTCACTCTAGCTCGGAGTCTGAAGGCGGATATTGTGGTGATTTCTCATCAGTCACCATTTAATTTCCAATTTATACTTTATTCTGTGTCATGCACATCTTTCAAATATGCTTCTAGTTTCGTAATATTAGGGGTGTGGGAAAAATGGTGCCGATGAATGTTTAATGGTAAGAGTACTCCCCGTGGAGACTAAGAGCTGCAAAGATGTGTCTCTTGAAGCGATTCTAGTAGTGGGATGTATGCTTAATGGAAAGAGAGCTCCCCGAGGAGATTAGGGAGCTGCCTGGAATATCGCTTGAAGTGACTCCAGCAGTGGTATATGTGGTTGCAGTAGTGGGAAAGAAGTATTTTATAATGGAAAGAGAACTACCCGCGGAGACTAGAGAGCTGCTTGGACGTATCGCTTGAAGTGACTCCAGCAGTGGTATATGTTTAATGGAAAGAGTACTCCCCATGGAGAGTAGAGAGCTCCCTGGCCGTGTCACAGCTCCAATAGCGGTATGTATGTTTAACGGAAAGGACGCTCCCTGCGACACTATAGACGTGTCTGGACGTGTTGCTTGCAGCGGCTCCAGTAGTGGGATGTACGTTTAATGGAAAGAATACTCCCCGTGGAGACTAGAGAGCTCACTGGCCGTGTCACGGCTGCAGTATTGGGATGTATGTTTAAAGGAAAGGGTACTCCCCGTGGAGACTACAGTGATCCTTGGACCAGTCCAAGCTCCAGTATTGGGATGTATGTCTAATGGAAAGAGTACTCCCCATGGAGAATAGAGAGCTGCCTGGACGTGTTCCGTCTCCAATATTTGAATGTATGTTTAAAGGAAAGGGTACTCCCCGTAGAGACTAGAGAGTTCCCTGGACGTGTCCCGGCTCCAGCAGTGGGATGTATGTTTAATGGAAAGGGTATACACCGTGGAGAATAGAACGCTCCCTTGACGTGTACCGACTCAAGTAGTGGGATGTATGTTTAATGGAAAGAGTACTCCCCGTGGAGACTATAGAGCTCCCGGGACGTGTCCCAGCTGCAGTAGCGGAATGTATATTTAATGGAAAGTGTACACACTGTGGAGACTAGCGAGCTGACTGGAGGTGTCGTATGAAGCAGCTCAAGTAGTAGGGTGTATGTTTAATGGAGAGAGTGCTCACTATGGAGACTAGAGAGCTGCCTGAACGTGCCACGGCTCTGGTATTGAGATATATGTTTAATGGAAAGGGTGCTCCTAGTGAAGAATAGAGGGCTCCCTGGACGTATCCATGCTCCAGTATTGGGATGTATGCTTAATGGAAAGATTGCTCCCCGTGGAGACTAGAGAGCTGACTGAATGTGTCACGGCAGGAGTATAGGGATGTATGTTTAATGGAAAGGGTATATCCCAAGGAGACTAGAAAGCTAACTGGACGGGTCACAGCTACAGTAATGAGATGTGTGTTTAATGGAAAGGGTGTTCTCCGTGGCGACTAGAGGGTTACCTAAACGTGTCATGGCTCCAGTAGTGGAATGTAAGTTTAACGAAAGAATGCTCTCCTCGTAGACTAGAGAGCTGCCTGGACGAGTTTCGACACCAGTACGGGGATGTATTTTTAGTGGAAAGAGCTCTCCGAATGGAGACTAGAGAGCTGACTGGACGTTTTCCTACTCTAGGATTGGGTTTATGTTTAATGGAAAGGGTACTCCCCGTGGAGACTAGAGCTCTCCCTGGACGTGTCCCGGCTTCAGTACTACGATAAATGTTTAATGGAAAGAGTACACCCCATCGAGACTAGAGCGCTTCCTGGACGTGTCCCAGATCTCAAAGTGGTATCTATATTCAATGTAAAGGGTTCTCCCCGTGGACACCATAGACCTGTCTTCACGTGTCCCTTTAAAAGGCTCCAGTAGTGGGATGTATGTTTAATGGAAAGAGTTATACCCGTGAATACTAGAGAGCTCCCTGGACGTGTCCCGGCTCCAGTAGTGGGATGTATGTTTAATGGAAAGTGTACTCCTCGTGGAGACTTGAGAGCTGCTTGTACGTGTCGCTTTAAGTGGCTCCAGTAGTGGGGTGTATGTTTAATGGAAAGAGTACTCCCCATGGAGACTAGAGAGCTGCCTGAACTTGCCACGGCTCTAATATTGAGATGTATGTTTAATGGAAAGGGAGGTCCTCGTGGAGAATAGAGAGCTCCCTGGACGAGGCACGGCTCCAGTTTTGGGCTTTATATTTATTGGAAAGAGCAGTCCCCGTGGAGACTATCGAGCTCCCTGGACTTTTTCCGGGTCCAGTAGTGGGATGTATGTTTATTGGGAAGGGTACTCCCCGTGGAGACTAGAGAGCTGCCTGGGCGTGTCCCAGCTATAGTACTGGGATATATGTTTATTGTAAAGGGTACTCCTTGTGGGTAGTAAAGGGCTCCCTGATCGTGTCCCGGCTCCATTATTGGGATGTATGTTTAATGGAAGGATACTCCCCGTGGGGACCAGTGAGCTGCCTGGAAGTGTCACGGCTCCAGTAGTAGAATTTATGTTTATTGGAAAGTGTACTTCTCCGTGGAGAATAGAGAGCTGCCTGGACGTGTCGCTTGAGGTGGCTCCAGTAGTGTTATGTATTTTTAATGGAAAGAGAACTCCTCATGGGAACTATAAAGCAGCCTAGGCGTGTCACGGCTCCGGTAATGGCATATATGTTTAATGAAATGAGTGCTCCTCGTGGAGATTAAAGAGTTCCCTACACGTGTCACGGCTCCAGTAGTGGGATGTATGTTAAATGGAGAGGGTACTCCGCGTCGAAGCAGGAGGGCCCCTTGGACGTGTCACGTCTCCAGTAGTGGGATGTATGTCTAGTGGAAAGCGTGCTCCCCGTGGTGACTAGAGCGCTGCCTGGATGTGTCATTTGAACCGGCTCCAGTAGTGGGATAGATGTATGTTCAATGGAAAGTGTGCTCCCCGTGGATACTATAGAGGTGCCTGGACTTGTCGCTTGAAGCGGCTCCAGTAGTGCGATGTATGTTTAATGGAAAGAGTACTCCTTGTGGAGTCTAGAGAGCACACTAGATGTCTCCCGGATGAAGTAGTGGGATGTATGTTTAAAGGAAAGCGTGCCCCAGTGGAGACTAGAGTACTCCTTCGAACTGTCCTAGCTCCAGTAGTGGGATGTATGTTATATGGAAAGGGTTCTCCCCATGGTGACTAGAGAGCTGCCTGGATGGGTCGCGACTCCAGTAGTGGGATGTATGTTTAATGGAAAGAGAACACCCCCTGGAGAATAGAGCGCTCCCTGGACGTGTCCTGGCTCCAGTATTGGGGTGTATGTTTAATGGAAAGAGTACTCCGTGTGGAGACAAGAAGGCTCCCTGGACGTGTACCGGCTGCAGAAGTGGGATGTGTATTTAATGGAAAGTGTACTCCCCGTGGAGACTAGATGGGTTCTGGACGTGTCGCTTGAAGTGACTCCAGTAGTGGGGTGAATGTTTAATGCAAAGGGTGCTCCCCATGGAAACTAGAGAGCTGCCTGAACGTGTCACGGCTCTGCTATTGAGATGTTTGTTTAATGGAAAGAGTGCTTCCCGTGGATAATAGAGGGCTTCCTGTATGTGTAATGGCTCCAGTAGTGAAATGTATGTTAATTGGAGAGGGTACTTCCCGTTGGGACTAGAGAGCTCCTTGGACGTGTCCAGGCTCCAGTAGTGGGACGTATGCTTAATGGAAAGGATTCTCCCAGTGGAGACTGGGGAACAGCCTGGACATGTCACGGCTCCAATAGAAGGATGTATGTTTAATGGAAAGATTACTCCCCGTGGAGACTTGAGAGCTGACTGGACGTGTCACGGCTCCAGTAGTGGGATGTATGTTTATTAAAAGGGTGCTCTCCTTGGAGACTAGAGATCTGCCTGGACGTGTCATGGCTCCAGTAGTGGGATGTATGTTTAATGGAAAGACTAGAAGGCTCCCAGGACGTGTCCCGGCTGCAGTAGTGGGATGTATATTTAATGGAAAGTGTACTCCCCGTGGAGACTAGAGAGTTCCTGGACGTGTCACTTGAAGTGGCCCTAGTAGTGGGGTGTATGTTTAATGGAAAGCCTGATCACCATGGAGACTAGAGAGCTGCCTGCACGTGTCAGGGCTCTGATTTTGAGATGTATGTTTAATGGAAAGAGTGCTTCTCGTGGAGAACAGAGAGCTCCCTGGACGTGTATTGGCTCCAGAACTGAAATGTATGTTTATTTTAAACGGTACTCCCCGTGGCGACTAGAGAGCTCTTTGGACGTGTCCAGGCTCCAGTAGTGAGGCGTTTTCTTAATGGAAAGAATGTTCCCCGTTGAGACTAGAGAACTGCCTGGAGTGTCACTGCTCCAATATTGGGATGTATGTCTAATGGAAAGAGAATTCCCATAGGAGACTAGAGAGTTGCCTGGACTTGGCACGGCTCCAGTAGTCGGATGTATGTTTAATGGAAGGATAACTCCCTGTGAAGACTAGAGAGCTTCCTGGACGTGTCGCTTGAAACGGCTGCAGTAGTGGAATGTATGTTTAATGGATAAAGAGCTCGTCATGGAGACTAGAGAGCTGTCTGTACGTGTCGCTTGAAGTGGCTCCATTAGTATAATGTATTTTTAATGGAAAGGGAACTCCCCGTGGAGACTAGAGAGCTGCCTGATCGTGTCCCTGAGGTGGCTCCAGTAGTGGGATGTATGTTTAATAAAAAGAGAACTCCCCGTGTAGACTAGAGAGCTGCATGAACTTGTCGCTTGAGGTGCCTCCAATAGTGGGATGTATTTTTAATGGAAAGAGAATTTTCCGTGGAGACTAGAGGGCTGCCTGGACGTGTTGCTGAGGTGGCTCCAGTAGTGGGATGAATGTTTAATGGAAAGAGTAATTCCCGTGGAGACTAGAGAGCTCCCTGTACATGTCACGACTCCAGTAGTGGGATGTATGTTTAATGGAAAGGGTACTTCCCGTGGAGAGTAGAGAGATACCGGGATGTGTCACGGCTCCAGTAATGGGATGTATGTTTAATGGAAAGGGTGCTCCCTGTGGAATCTAAAGGGCTGCCTAGACGTGTCATGGCTTCAGTATTGGGATGTATGTTTATTGGAACATAAGAGTACTCTCCGTGGAGGCTAGAGAGCTGCCTAGACATTCCACGGTTTCAGTATTGGAATGTATGTTTATTGGGAAGTGTATTCCCCGTGGAGACTAGAGAGTGCTTGAAGTGTCACGGCTCCAGTAGTGGGATGTGTTATGGAGCTTGGAAACAATAGGTGCTTCCTCGCATCTCTGGGGCTAGTCTGCCTGAGGTCTGAAGTCTCATGTGGTAATTTAAAGTTATTATGTTCTCTGAATTAAAATTTAACATTTTAATACATAAATTAAACAAAAATAAAAATGTCAAGAATTAAATTTAAAAAGAAGTTAGTTAAAGATACATTAATGTGTCATATTAAGACTATTAACAATTTAATTCTTATTTATTCCTCAAATAACAGCTCTAATTTTTTTTTCTTTTTTGTCCTTAGATCTACGTATGTCCCAGTGCGCGAGGTGTATCCTTTATCCCTTACCTTACATAGGCGAGGTCGCTTTGCCTCTGTGTTCCTGCTGTCTTATTACTCTTATCAGCAATATCGTAAAGCAGGCATCAACAGATAATTTGTTAGCTCTGTTTCTAGTGGCGGAAGATAACAAATGTTGCTAGAGGGTAAATAATTCGGGATTGTGAAAAAATGCACTTATTTAAAGTAGAATTTATTTGATAAGCCAAATGTGTTATAAACAATGACAGAACCAGTTTTATTATTAATAATCGACAATGAAAATTTTAAAGTTTGCAGTGACTTCATGGAGTAGCAGTTACATTAAGTACTATAGAGATTTATTACTTATTAATTACTTTTTCTTATTTACATGTTTCATGAAACTGTTTTCCACATTCTTGAAAAAATAACCAGCTAATTTATATAGATTTAAATAAAGAGGTCAGCTGTACCAAATAGCATTGCTTTAGCTAATTAATGAATACATTTTAAGAAAGGTTTTCTTATTGTCATTATAACGTATACTTTGAGTTAATTCTAGCTTTCAAGCTTCAGGTCACCAACATTTGTATAATTGTCGAATGAGAGTGCATTATTGGTATCACGGTTTCTTGGAAATTCCTCACCAATTAATCAGAACCATTTTTCTGTCCTACTCATAGTCTATTGCTGTGTAAAAGAATCGAATAATTTTAAAGAAAATTCAATATTAAAGCATATAGGCTTGACAAGTAATTAGCTGCCTTGTTGAATTGTTCCAGACGGACTGACTACCCTCAGTAAATATAAAAGCAGTCAAACAGACTATAGGTACGTTATATGCAAACTACTCGTAATTCTGGTTGTCCTATTCAGAAGGGCCAACTTGATTTTATATTTTACTTTTTCCTCCCGTAGGAGAGTACAACATGGAGAAGCCATGGTATTTCACCAAAAAATTCAACAAGAAGTTCAAGTTTTGGGTCCTCCAGAATCCAAAAATAGCTTTATAAAAAGGTTCGTGGTGAGTGTATGCATTCTCAAAAACAAAATGTCGGATAAGTTCATTATCTTCCAAATATGTGACATAAAGACTTTCAAGAAAATCCGTTTACTACTAACTGCCCTTTATATGGACATTTTCCACATTGTTTAATTTTCTCAAAATCTGTTCCTAAAATTTTGATTAAAATACCACATATTAAAGATATTCTCAGATGAAATTTTTATCTTGTATTTTCTGGGAATGGCCTGAGAAGTCCACTTTTGTCAGAAGTATTTTATATAACCTTTTATAACTAGTAAACTTTAAGTGATAACGAACTACACAAAAATGTAGATCGTTTTAAAACACAGGTTTGACCGTTTTTTTGGCGTAAACCGTTTCCGATTATTTGATCTATACCTTATCTTTCTTTTTAAAGTCCTGTTGAATTTGTGCTGTATCCCTCCATTGCATGGAAAGAGCGTACGATTTTAAGGCCAGCGTACAGCCACCAGTTCTTAAAATGTAACTATCACTTTTCATTGTTGTCTTTTTGTACTAACGAAACGTGTAAAATAAATATTTCTACGAAAGGTAATTCGATTAAAATGAAGTAGAAAGAGTACCTATTAGTTAACCAGGTGTTGTGAAGCATCTAAAAGAAAAGTAAAATCACACTTCAACGGCAAGGGAAATTAGATTACGACAATCTGCAGAAGCAGCTTCTTAAGTGTTCCAACTGTGTAAGGGATGGACTTAAATAACAACTAGTCATTAGTGTTTAATATAAGAATAAAGTTATTTTATTCTTAATTTGTTTAAAATTGTGCCACATAAATGTTAAGAATTACATATTCGCAGCTATTTAAAAACATTATTTCGATTGTTTTAGATAAACGAATAAAAGGACAGTGCTAAGAGTACATATTATGAATGCAACATGAAATCAAAAAATCTTATGTGCCCCATTCACACGACTTTCTCTAGTTGTTCCGCAAACAACATTTTCTTACAAAACATTATTCTTTTATCTACATCATAGATAGTAATAAAAATGAGCATCACCAGAATTGGTCCTATTACTTGCTTCTTTATAGGCAGAACGAAAATAACAGAACACTAGACTAAAGCTGCAGAAAATCTTTTGAAAGCTGGCAGCTAAGTGAAACAATTGAAATTCGGTTCTCTTTGTTTGCCGAAAGAAATATACTTTCGGGTTTGAGAAAAGTTGAATTAGCTTAAAACGGAAAGCAAGAACTCGGAATATCTCGAAAAGGCTTACCTCTACAAAATTATGTACAGGACAAATATTGTTTTGTGTTTTTACGAGGTACGTCCAGAAAGTAAGTTCCGTTTCAATTTATCTCCGCTGCAGCGCTGCGATCGCAGTTCCGCACATCCGCGGTAGACGCTCTGTATCAAGGAGAAGAAACGTGCGCATTTTGAGAACGCTGTCAGTCATATACTCTTTGTTGTGCTTGTTTACAATGTCGGTGTTGATTGAAAATCCCGCCGCTTGTGAAATCAGATCTGTGATTCCTTTTCTGAGTGCTAGGAAAGTGAAACCAATTGAAATTTATCGGCAAATTTGCGAAGCTTACGGACAAAATGCGATGAGTGATTCAATGGTGAGAAGATGGGTCCGACAGTTCAATGAAGGACGTAGTGAAGTGCACGATGAATAACGAAGTGGGCATCCATCTTTGGTTACAGAAGAACTGGTTCACGCGATTGATGACAAGATCCAGGAAAACCTTAAGTTTACAATTAGTGCCCTCGCTATGGAATTTCCCCAAAGCTCACGATCACTAATTCATGAAATTGTTACCGAAAAACTGAAATTTCGTAAAATTTGCTCGCGTTGGGTATCAAAGATTCTTACTGAACAACACCAAACAAAACGGATGGGTAGTGCACTTCAGCTTTTAACCCGTTATGATGAAGACGGCGAAGACTTTCTGACATAGATAGTCACAGGAGATGAGACTTGGGTTTCTTACGACACCCCTGAAAGTATGCGGCAATCAATGTAATAGAGGCACACTTCATCTCCAGCAAAGGTTAAGGCGAAACAAACCTTGACACCTCGAAAAATGATGTGCACAGTGTTCTGGGACTGAAAAGGCATCTTACTCATTGATTTCTTACCGCATGGTCAAACAATCAAAGCTGATGTTTATTGCGAGACACTTAGGAAATTGCGCGGCGCAATACAGAATAAGCGCCGAGAATTGCTGTCAAAAGGTATTGTTTTTCTTCTCGACAACGCACGACCACACACTGCAAATGTGGCGAAAAACCTCCTACAGGAATTCGGCTGGGACGTGTTTAACTATCCTCCGTACAGCCCTGACCTCGCTCCTAGCGACTTTCATCTGTTCTTACATCTCAAGTCTTTCCTTGACGGTCAACACTTCAACAATGACGAAGAGCTGAAAGAAAATGTTTCCAACGTTTTGAAGACACTGGGGAAAACTTCTATTAAGAAAGTATACAAAAACTTGTGCCACTCTATGACAAATACCTGCAAAATTTCGGCAATAATGTGGAAAAGTAGTTTAAGGGTTGTAGAATTTTGTGCAATAGATAATTATTCAGTATCTGTACACAATTTAATTTTATTACCAAACGGAACTTACTTTCTGGACGTACGTCGTATAAGTTCTACAGTTTTTTGTGTAGTAAGCTTTGCCCTATCTATTACCATTTATCGGTTATACAAGAGTTATACAAAATCATCTAGAATGAAGAAGTTGTCTAGAGAAAATTCAAGATATTAAATTCGTTTGTCATGCAAATATCTTAAATATATGACATTTTAATCAAAATCGTTTGATAAAATCAACTTTTTCGAAAAATATTCCATGTAAAGTATAGCTAGAGGTGGGGGATTTTCAAGAAATTTTCGAGTCGCATCTCTGGAAGATACTGAACTTAAATACCAAATTTTGAATTTAAACGATTTTTTTTCTTTTTGCGCTATATTGCCCATAGAAACACAGACAAACAGACAAAAACACACATGGCATGGTTCTAAAACTTGTTTTCTTGGATTCAGGGCATCTCAAAGGATGTATTTCCGGTGGAATCTTCGTATAGCATTTTTGGGTGAAATGCAATACCTTCTTTATGGCAATATTGCATATACGTGCTACAGAAAATATATCCTTTCTCTTAGAAGTGGGAACTACCTTCTGCTTATGACGATATCGATTCAGTTACTCGTAGAACAGAGGGACACTTGCTTCATGAAATACTAATTTATCCCTTTGGCAAATAGGTTGTTTTCTGAGTAAATGGGCACTTCTATTGTGCACCATAGAGCAAAAGGTGATTCACTTGCAGTAGAAACATACATGAAAATAAAGGCTATGAATGGATTTTTGAAATGAGATAATTCGAAGCATGCGTTTATTTACAGACCTAGTAACAAAGAGTACGGTATACAATGTTATTTCACTCATGACCCCAAATACAAGATAATGGTCAATTACGTGTGAAAGAATGTTGTTTTCGACTGCCTCTGCGTCGACTGGACAGCATTCTGGCCTTTCAATTCCCCTCAGGAAAGGTGCATTTTTCTTTGACTAGAATATTTCCCAATTACACACAGATCTGGAAATATGAATGTATATAATAGAGTAAAACTGAAAAGCCAACTTTAAGAAACACCAGAAACTGTTTCTCAAGAAACGTGGCTATAGAAACAAAAGAAAATGTTTGTGTCCAGTCACGGTCTTCAACCATTCAAATATAAATCAGCATGTTTAAATTATCTCTTCCATTTTTACTTTCCGTAATACGTATGTACAGTAGAAAGAAAAGGTATTGATTGTATTCCATTCCAAAAATTTGACATCTACTGAGATTTCATTGGAAATGCTGTTTTGAGGACCCCTGAAACCAAAAAAAAATCATTTTTAGAGAAATGTGTGTGTATATGTGTGAGTCTGAGGCCAGATAATTTAAAAAAAATAGTTAAATATCAAACTAGACATTTAAGTTCAGTTCCTTCCAAAGATGCGACATGACCATTTTTAGAAAAATCTTCCTCACCAAAGTACACTTTAAATGGGACATATATAGAAATTTTCGATTTCTCAAAAATGACTCTAACGATTTTGATTAAAGTGTAGCATATTCAAAATGTTACCTAGTATATATATCCTGTATTTTTTGGGAATAGTCCCTGAGCTCCTCTTCATTCTGAAGGTCGTGCAAAACCTTTTAGATCTCGTTAAAACACGCAATATATGTCATATACAGCTTTTGTGTAGATCTAACCAATTCAGAAGTATTCCCTATTATTGGTTTCAGTTTTAAATACTTTTCTCAAACGCAGAGTCCTGATCCGTCTCATATCCTTTTGTTTTACTCCTGGCCATGTAAAGAGAACCGAATTTAATAGTGAATCGCATAGCGACAGCTTTTATAAGATCTGATGTCTCTTTTAGGCTAATGTAATCCTACTTTGAAGGAAGTAAATTAGAAGTAATTGATATCTGGTGGTGAGAACAGCGGTGGGTTCAGAATTATGGTTTAATATGGTTTCCATAAGCATATTGGAACCAAATAATGCAATTTCTAGGTTATCTTCTACACAGATCTTCCTCTAAAAATTGCAAATAAGTGCATAAAATTGCAAAAGCAATTCAACTTTATTGTTAATTACAAAGGCGGTACCTAGTAATTAATAATAAGTAATCCAAGAGCCTAATCACTTACCTAATAATAATAATAATAATAATAATAATAATAATGGATAAATAATTAAATGACATATAAGTAACATAATTAATAAACTATAACATAGTAATACATATGGTAGTATAAATATATATCAGATACATAATACGAATATGATAATCAGTGCCTCATTTAATGACTAAATGGTCGAAATGCTAAGTTTGATCACCTATGAATACTAAACCGGGCGCCAACATAAAATCTTTTCCACTACAAGTAACAGCTGCATTTTTGCGGGGTAATTGCCTGAACTTAACCCATAAAGTAGGAAAACATGCAACTGCCTCTTTAGCAACCTCTCGTCCCTATTCTTTAAACGACATGTATGACTGAAGAGCTATTTTCATATTTGTTCACCAACTAGGACCAAAACTGAATGTTTGTGTCTTCGCGCTCTTCTTAGGATCACAGCGATCTTTAAAGCAATAAATCCTTGTATTTAAAGCGGATATTTGAATCAAACTGTTTTGCATAACAAAGCGACGTTTGTATTACTTATCCACAAATGTCTGGAAATGAACAGGAGACATTGAAAATAAGCTCCTCAATTAAACTATGCTGCAAAGTTTCCCTCCATCACGATGTGGATAGAAAAAAAACGAATATAATGCATTCACATAACTTTCTCTAGGTCTTCCACTAACAAAGTGTCCTTACAAAATATTATTCTTTTATCTACGTCATGTTAATCTAGATAAACATTAGCAGAATTGGTCTTATAACTTGCTTTCTTTTAAGTAGAAGGGAAATAAGGGAATACATTAGGCTAAAGCGATAGTCAAGTCTTTTAAAAGCTGGTCACTATGTGAAACAATTGGAGGTTTGGATCGCTTTGCATGACCCCGTTTAAGAAAAGTTAGATTAAAACTGAAACAAAAAGCAATGAATATCTCGAAACGGTCAACTCTAAAAGAAAAACACATATGACATAAATGATGTGTGTTAACGAGATCTACACTTTTTTGTTTACAACTTATGGTTAAATCGTTAGGAACAACTCTGCGAAAATCAGCCACAATAAACAGAAATATTTCGAGAAAATTCAAAACATGTATTTAATTTAAAACTGAAACAAAAAGCAATGAATATCTCGAAACGGTCAACTCTAAAAGAAAAACACATATGACATAAATGATGTGTGTTAACGAGATCTGCACTTTTTTGTTTACAACTTATGGTTAAATCGTTAGGAGCAATTCTGCGAAAATCAGCCACAATAAACAGAAATATTTCGAGAAAATTCAAAACATGTATTTAATTTGTGATGTGAATATCATTAACATACGGTATTTTAATCAAAATCATTAGAGCCATTTTTGAGAAAATAAATGTCTTCGAAAAATGTTCCATGTAAAGGGTAGTCGGGATGGGAGGCTTTTCTTGAAAATCTTCCTGTCCTTGGAAGATACTGAGATTGGTATTAAACCGAATCTTCGTTTTTGAGATATGTTTTCCGTAGACACACACACGGACCTTTTTCAAACAATGTTTTTTTTCGTACTCATGGGACCTCAAACTATATATTTCCGGTGAAACTTTGGTATAGAATATTTGGGTGAATAACTACTACATTGTAGATACGAATGCCTCTCACCTAGACGGCCCGGGTTCGATCCCAAGCGACCGTATGTGAGAGTTGTGGTGGACAAAGCGGCGCAGGGATGGGTTTTCTCGGGGTTCTCCGGTTTCCCCCGCCATCGCATTCCACCGGTGTTCCATCTTCATTCATGTATCATCAGTGTCATCGTCTGCGGTGCTACAAGTAGTTAAAGCGGACGTTAAACACTACCAAAATTACAAAAAAAAAAAAAAAAAATAGATACGATCTAGAGAAAGTAATAAGCTTATGTTAGAATAATTTGTAGAAGTTATATAAAACAAATAAAGGTGGGTGTGCAACACATCACCTTTTTCCTTCTTTAATGTTATTCTTTAATTTATATTTAACTTTTATGGCCATATCGGCAGCTTTGGCTTTAGAAACAACTGCTGATATATTCTCGCTAAACTGTAGGCTTTATTAAAACTAGATTTTCCGGTGTTATACATTCACTCCCACGTTTATACTTCCGCCCCCAGTCGGGAGTCGAATCTGAGAAGTCAGAACGCTGACCACTCGACCTTAGACTTTTCTTTTATACAAACTTTACTTACTTGCTTCAGTCATACATTATATAGTATTTATGAAATTTTGTTGTTTTTCTATTTTGAATTTTGAAACCACTTGATTTGATTAATTTTCAAATATGGGTGCATTGGAGCAAAATAAAAATCTTTTGAACAACTATGTGAGTTTCTACTCTTGAAAAATGCAATAGTAGCTTTTTAGAAGAGCAAGAAAAGAAATTGATTTCGATGCAGTGCAGCACATTATTTCTTTATGTTTACTATGATTTCCTGGTTATATAAATCTGTATAACGTTCTATTAGTATTCAGAGAATTTAATAGCAGGTTCAACATAAATATTATGTAGTTTATTAGTCACACAAATGTCGTATCCAAATGGCGCTGTAATCAAAACCATTAGTCATCATTTTTGAGAAAATAAAAAATATTTAAGCTATAATTTATGCAAAAGAAAATGTCTTTAAAATGTTCGTTTGGCATACACATACAGTGTCTCACTCAATTTTAATAGTTGACGTTTATCGGAATTTCGTTTTTGAAAAATGCTGTTATGGGATGAGTGCGGACGTTTTTCTTAAATTTATTTTTCGGTGTTTCATTTTGCCTTGTAACATGCCTGTATTTCCAGTAACATTTCTACATCGAATTTTATGCTGGAATAAATGCGTCTCTGCATAAGAGTGTAAAAATATTTGTGTTAACTGTAGCAGAAATTAAAATTGCATGTATTGCAAATAGAGGAACACCAGTTTTGAAATGTTTGAACCCATTACATTGCCACACGATGAGTGAGATACATTTTGCGATCTAAGTTGCCATTAGGTTAAACTAGGATGTGTACTTCAAGGTCCTTCCGCTATTAATGGAGGTTGGTCGCCCGACTTAACGCCGCTGACTTCTTTCTTTGGAGGGCTTGTAAAGAGTGTCTGTCGTGTATGCCATTCCAGTTGACTCCAGGGAAAAATTGACTGTTCAGATTGACCGAACAGTACTTAGTAAAGGTAATAACGAAGAAGCTCCAATTCTGTGATGAAATTCATCATTGGTGCATAAAATAGAGGGTCATGATGAACTCCTTAGAATCAAAACTGGTTGTATTCACACTCAAGAGAGATATAGCTTTTCAATCAATATCAATGGATGGAGTTGCTACCCAACCTTGGTTTAACTCTGGACTCAAAGCTTACTTAGAACTAACATATATCTAAAATTACTCGGAGTTGCAGACATCGCATGAGGTAATTAAAGCATATCATTTCACAAAAATCACCATTGGCTTTGTAATATAAGATAATGATCTACGTGTTATTGATTAGAACTATATGGCAGTATGAATGATCTATATGAGGTCCTGCGACGCATTCTCATATACGAAGAATATAGCAGATACCTAAGACTCATGACTGGTGCACCCTGGTATATGTGAAACAGTATGCTGTATTGCGACAAAAGGATTCCGGAAATGAACAAGTTCTCCACAAGAGCTATTAAAGATTTCAGAAATATTTAAACCAGCATCAGAATCACTTATTTGAACAAATCTCGACAAATTACCCTCCAAATGCAACCTTCCTCATGATAACACATGTCGCAGAGTGTTTGAAGGTATAGTGAATGCACTGAGCTCGAAGGTGGATACTGAAAGCCTTCATGTTGTTGCATGCCTCCTAAACAACTCATTATCTAAAATCGGTTGTTGATAAAAATGTATGAATAAGGGTAAACAAATTTCAAAAATAAGAAAAAGTGTAGAAGACTTAAAAGATATTCATAGAATAGTTATATAAGTATCTGAAACAAGCCAATAATAAACAAGGAAATTATGAGTAAAATATTTACTATTCGATGTGTAAATTATGAACTTTATTAACTAATACAACCATCAATTTGCAATATAGATCATTAGTAGAAAACACATGCGGTGCATTCCTTACCCATTCGTTTGTCTCTCTTGCTAGACTTATTGGCACAGTTGTGATATAATAGACAGAAATTTAATTGCTAATATTTGATGGCGTCACCCGCTTAGTTTCTCTTAAAAATGATTTACTTGGCGATAATTAACAAGTCAATGTCAAGTCACCTTGAGAGGTGATTTACGACTGCAGCCAAGAAAGGTACTACGCCCCGGCAAGATCATATGTGTGAGTGTAAACATATCTACTTTCGCATTCTTAACTGAAACTGGTGGTCGCTCTACTAACTAGCATCTCATTCAGGGGTTTTGCTAATATTATATCGGAGATCCAATTCTTTATCAACACTTATTTTCATTTTTTGGGCATCCTGAAATCTACATTTTATTCTTCAAGGATTTGGAATAATTTCTCATGTAATTTCGCATGAAACAGGAAAAAACGAAGCATTTGGAAATTATGATATAATTTGAGCTATATCAGCTATTGGATTTTTAGGATTTCTAGTCTGAGCCCACCAGAACCCACAAATATAGTTATAGCAGGTAGAACAGCATAAATAAAAAATCAAATGTCAAACAAATATTACATTTCTTAATTGTATCAAAAACGACTTAAAGATCCGAGGTCGAGAGAGACACCTCCTCGATAATGTGTGAAGCTTGCATCCGGCAGGTTACATGTTCGATTCCCATTAGGCTGCAAAATATATATATCTTTTTTCGTCGTTTCTCCAACTGCCAAATGGTTCTACTTCTACCATGAATTTCCTTTCATCTATTACACAAATTTAACATATTCACGGCCGCGCCGCGGTTAACTACTCGCTTCTCTGGCGATCGCATGTGCTACTGGCGGTGGACAAAGCCTCGCAAGGGCGGGTTTTATCCAGGTTCTGCAGCTTCCCCCGCCGTCGCATTACACCGGTGCTTCATCTTCATTTCATGTATCATCAGCGTCATCGCCTGCGGTGCCATTTGTAGTAAAAGCATGTGTTAAACACTATAAAAACAAAAACAAAACAAAAAAACTTCGTATTCGCGATGGTCGTTTCGCCCATGGGTATTTACATAGGATAATTTTCCTTTCCCTACTACTTACGTAAGCCAGAAAGAGGTAACTTTGTGTTCCACTAAACATTTGTTATAGAGATTACATTGACAATAAACAAGCAATTTCAAAAAGGTTAGCGCTTGCTCGCTCACACGCCCATGTGCACACTCAACCAAAAGTGTATGAGTACAAAATTGGTATTTAACTCCACTTCAATTTAAGTTCAAATATGCAAATCAAAGATTTTCAGAAAATTCCACCCACTACAAACCTTTAGAGGAACATTTTTGTTTTACTGCCAAGAACTGCTCCGGGGAACTTGGCTTAAAATATTCTATGGCTGAGACTTGACATGCGTTGAATTTTCTGTCAATAGCTTTGGGAATCGTTAATATTCGGATTGAATGTTGAGTAATTATGAATAATTATAAAAAAATACACAAAATATAGGAAATACACAAAGGCTAGTACAGGAAATAATGTTCAACCTATTGAAATATACTACTTGGAAAACATTTTTCGTAGAATTGGCATTTTTTGTTACGTTCTTTTCTTACATTTTCTGAAATTGAAGTACATAATCTGGTGTAACATTTTAAGATTTGCGTTGTTCTTCTTTCTGTTTCTTGTTTCCGAGTTCCTTGAGGCCGTTACCAAATTAACCCACGTTGTAAGATTGCATCACCCAAGCAGAAGTCCTAGAAAATTGTTTATCATGAACAGTATGACGTGGATAAAATGACTGACTATTTAATGTTTGACATAGAAGTGTAAATATGTAATGAATTAGAGAAAGTCACTTTAATGTACCTTTTCAGATTTTTATTTTCTCTACCACGTATGTATGAACATAATAGGTATAGAAAGTCTCGTATTCCACCCAAAAATTTAATAAAAATATTTCACAGGGAAAACATGTTTGAAACTCTGAATTAAAAACAGCGTTTTTATAAAAAATAAAACAGTATTTTTTATTTTTAATGTTCAACGTCCGTACGTGGTTTGTCACATAAAATGACGATCGGTGAATTAATGCTCAGATGATCTACCGGTCTATGCAGCCTAAATTTACTCAACATTTGTCTTCTCAGGACGAAGAAAAACCCCGAAAGAAAGAAAAAAAAGGAAAAAACAAACATTATCCTGGTAACTCACATTCAAACTTGCGACCTCTTGAGTGTGAGGCAGGTACGCTACCCCCTCACCACAGAGGTAGATTGAGTTCGTCTTTATGCGTCTTCATTCGTGTATGTGGACAGCATAAGTTAAAGTGGATGAGTTGAATAAATACCAAATTTAGTATATAAGTATGAGTATGTAGCACGAGTTTTAAGGAAAATTCCCAACCTCAAACTACCATTTATGTGGAACTTTCATCGAAAGTTTTTGACTAACGATTTTGATTAAGATGACATATTTTAAATAAGAGTAAGTTTCTCAGGCTTCTAGTTAGGTAAGTACTCGAATGTAGTCAATCCATGTACTTGCCTAGCTACAAGTCCAAGAAAGTTAATACCTCGTCAGGAAAGCTTCCCTCTTACTTTATATTACAGTACAGAGAACATGCATACCTGATTCTTGAATTTTCTGCGATAGTCTATGAATTTATTTTCAATCGAAACTATTTTTGTGTAACCATGGGAAATTTATAAACGTTAAACATAGACGAAAATGTACTAGAGAGGAATCGTTCTATCTCACACATTCAAAATTCGAATTTGGCTAGTTGAGTTACCAGAGATACCTCAAGTTTTCTTTCCGGGATATTCTCATTTTCTTGAGAAGACGAATGTCCGGTAGCTTTAAGTTCTAGTGATCATGGTCCTATTTCATTTATTCATCTCCCGATATGATGTACCAGGCTAAAGGAATTGAAACTAAAATACTTGTATATTTAAAATATACTATTTTGTGGAATCAGACATTTTCCAAGTAATATCCAACAGCGCTCCTCTCTTAATCAAGTGACTGTTGCGTTACGTTTTGTGAGCTATTGTACGATTTAAATTAAGTAGGCACAAAAATATATTTTCATGAAATAATCTACAAACGCTAAGAGGAAGAGAGTCGTGCGAATATAACACATCAAAATTGTTAACATTAAATATATTTTTTGATGTTTAAACCTGTACTTTCTGTCAGTACTTTGGGCGATTTCACCCACACCCACATTTATGAAAAATGGAGAACAGGCAAAATTTCCAATACAGGATCAACGCGGTGACAGCAGATACAAATATACATGTGTTCCCCCGCTAACTATAATACACAAAATGGGATCCAGTATAACTTTTATAACTGTAATTTATTTTATTAATAAACTTAAAAACTTTAACAATACATATAAAATAATAATGTATGTAATATACTTACATTCCTATTCAACTCAAAATGAGATTTGTGGTGGACAGGGGCGGGTTTTCTCCTGGTTTTCCGGTTTCCCCCGCCATCGCATTCCACCGGTGCTCCATCTTCATTCCATGTTTCACCAGTATAAGTGCCTGAGGTTCCACAAGTAATAAAAGCGGGCGCTAAATACTACAACAACAAAAAAACTCGAATTCAGATTAATGAGTTCCCCATAATTTAACTGTTTAAACAAAGACGCAAATTAGTGAAATGCACTACAGAACGTCGTAATGTGACATTATTTCACGTAACTGGCAACGAAATAACTAGATGAGAAAGCATAATAGTTAACCTTTTCACAAAACCTAAATGGATTTAAACATTCGTTTCGGCAAGCAACCATGTCCACGCAACCTAAAGGAGATCATTTTAGCCCTTACAATAAAGTATTAACGGCGAATCTCGTCAACTAAAGGCACTTACCGCTCCACTCTGAGAACGCCTGAGCGTGTAAAGCACCCCAATCTGAGACAAATGCCTTTCACCTCTTTAGCCCCGAAAAAAAAGAAATACAACTCACGCCGTAAAAGTGTCTCTATAAATAGTGTGGAGCATAAGAACACAGTGATGCCTCATTATATTTTACCAGAGTGATACAAACCATATACTCTACCATAAGTAGTCAATGGATACATTTTTGAAAAATAAGTTGTACATAAATTAAACACAGCTGAGCACTGGCTTTTCCATCATACTGACTTTTCTCAATGTGGTACCATAACTTGCCTAAGCTGTGTTAACTGAGAAATGGTTAGGACAGCCGATATAAACTAAAATTGATAGTTAGATAAACTATTATAATAACATTTTAAATAATTATTTTTAAATATAATACTTTAAGAATTATAAATTATGTATTAGGAGTAAAGGTATTTAATATTTCCTCATATTTTACAATTCGAAAATCTGTGTATCTTGCGTTTTATAGAAATATTTTTGGCGCAGAATGCATTGTTCTACAGTGTAATACAATAACATGTCGTTATAAGACGTATTTATTAACCCAAAAATAATTTTCATATCATGAAATGTAAATGTTTATACCGAAAAAAGTATTTTTTCAATTGGTATATAATTTATGAACACAGTACGTTATGGCAGAAAACTAATTCTAAAACTCCGCATTTACTATTGTTTAAGGGAAAAGAGGCAAAACCTCCTCGTTAACTTCACCTCTTTGGCTGAATACAAACATGGTTATATTCTAGAATATTGCAACGTTAAGAGAGAGAGAGATTGAGAGAGATAGAGGGAGAGAGATACAGGCGAATAGAGGCTTGAATCGGACTCTAGTCCAAATATAGCAACACTATCACGTTACCAAAGGCCTGTTCATAAGCTAATATTATCAGTCAGCTTTATGAAGCAAATCCCAGGTTCGGCCCACCTATGTCTAACACTTTAAAAAAAGGTCCAGGGTTCAAATCTTGGTTAAAGTCAGTTACCCGAAACATTCGGAGTTTTCCGTGTTCCTGAGAAGACGAACGTTAGGTAACTTTAACGTCAAAGGTTCCCGGACTCATTGAAGCATCATTTTGCCAATTTTATTCGTCATCCGTAATGACCTATAAGGTTAAAATACATTAAAACTAAAAAGAAACAACAAAATAATATCAGGTATGCAGTGTAAAAGATCCTAGTAAGGAAATTGGTCGCAGAGCAGTTACTGTTTTAAAATCTGCATCCAATTTATTGCCAAAGTAACATGCATACCTTTAATTTTTATAATGTTTTAATCATTCTATATTTTGTTGATACATGTTAAAAATCAGGCTAGGTAGTCACTTAGTTATGGATACTGCAATATGTACCAATTTCTAACTTCTTGAACACAAAAATAAGATTATAGCAATATTGGGCACTGTGACACCAGACTGGGCCAAGACAGGAAAGTGGGGATAGCGAAACTTGACCACATTGCATTAATTTGTTATACAAAACCGTTAAAGAAAGCAGGAACTCTGTATATCACTTTGGCTACTTCACAAGTTTATGTGTAAACATTGATCAGCAGGTCGTTACACCTTGCCTTTAACTGCGTGGTATTTTACCTTTTGGTAATGGTGTACAGTTGCCTTCTCGGCATTTGCTTTTCTTTAGATTGTATTCATATTTCACACATATACACTTATACTTCCAAACTCTGGGGAGATAGGCAGTTATCTTAGCGAGAGAGAAAAAACTCAACTCCCAACCGGGAATCAAACCTGGAACTACTCGCGCAGCCTGCAGGTGCTCTACCGATGAGCTACGGGGGTAGCAAATGCTCATCGCCAATAATGTTCACTCGTTAATATTTGTCATTAATTACTTTGGAGTTTTCATAATAAGTATTACATTCAAACGCATGTATACTCTTACTCAAATTTCCAAACTGTAGAGAGAATGGAGGTTAATGCTGGTATGCGTCTCGGACCCTTCTATTAATTTTTCTTTCTTTTCTATTTTCTATTTTACATTGTTTTACCTACGTAGTCATAACGTGACGATCTGTTTGATGAAATACCTCGTTCACCGATGTGTGATGGACATTTACTTCTCTCATCCCCGCTACCATTTCATTTCACTTCGCGGCAAGTAGGTTTATCATCTGTGGATAGATGGCGGTAGACAGTTAGCCTTCTAGATCTTATTCCTATACACATTGATAAGCAAATAATATTAGGGTACGTCCACTACCTCTGGATAGATAGTAGCGTAGTAGCTATTACCATAATTTTGTTCTGTTAAGATGGAACAATGTGTCGTGGTATTAAACATCCAACCAGGTGAAACCACGGGACAGGATTTCAACCCAGGGCCTCAGGAATGCGGACTTACACATCCCACTCGGTTCAACCATCCTATTATCTAAAAAAGAACAGTTTCTTCCCTGATGCATTAACACCAACAATTAACTGCTCATGCTTCTTTAAAATATTAAAACAATTTATTTCTCAAATCAATCAGTTGTTAATATCACTTCGGTCTCCTGGCCAGTGAGATACATCATATACAATGACACAAAATTATGTTAATTCTTAATGTACTGGAATTATCGCTGTTTTATCTAGAAAAATCTGATGTGTACCTTACACATGACTTTCTCTATATCCCTGCAACAAATTATTCTTAAGAAGCTTATAATTCTGTTAACTTCACGCTAATCAGTAAAACATTAGCAGAAATAACCATATTACTTGCTTCCTTGTAAGTAGAGGTGAAATAAGGGAGTACCATAGGTTAAAGTGATAATCAAAAGCTGGTTGCTATGTCACTGAAGTGCCTTTGTTTGTATGGACAGCAGTTGACAAATTCCTGTATGAGAAAAGTACGAGTTTTTCAAAGCTGAAACCAAAAACAAGGAATGCCTCAAAAGCATACAACTACACGAATAAAATAAAAGCAGTTGACAAGTTCCTGTATGAGAAATGTATAAGTTTCATAGCAGAAACTAAAAATAAGGAATGTCACAAAAACGTCGAACTCCACGAAAAAAATGTATATAATATAAATTGTGTGTTTTAACGTGATCTACATTTTTTGTTTAGTAAGTTTTTGTCCATCTCTTACGGTTTAGCAGTTATTCAAAATTCCGCAAAATTCATCCAGAATAATCTACTCTACAGAGACTATTCCCAGAAAATTCAAGATATACATTTTATTTTTCAGGTAAATATCTTTAATATACGGAATTTTAATCAAAATCGTTAGAGCCATTTTAGAGAAAATCAAAATTTTTGAAAACATTTCCATGTAAAGGGTAGTTGGGGGTGGGGGGCTTTTTCTCAAAATCTTCGTGTCGCATCCCTGAAAGATACTTAACTTAAATGCCAAGTATGGTATTTTACCTACTTTTCGTTTTTGAGTTATCGTGTTCACAGACACACGGACACACGGACACACACACACACACACACACACACGGATCTTTTTCCGAAAATGCTTTTTCTAGATAAAGGGGACCCTAAAACATATATTTCCGGTGAAATCTCGGTATCGAATTTTTTGGTGGAGTGCAATACATTCTCTATACACTATGTACATAGTGCCTATAGAGAAAGTAAAAAATCTGATGTGTTCTATTCTCTATATCTCTGTAAATTATTATTGTTAATAAGATTATCTTTTATTTATTTCAAGCTAATCGAGAAAAAATAGCAGAAATAGTCTTATTTCTTGCTTTATTGTAAGTAGAAGCGAAATAAGGGAGTGCCATAGGTTAAAGTAAAAGCCAGAAGCTGGCAGCAGTTGACAAATTACTGTATGAGAAAAATGTTTTTCAAATATGAAACCAAAAAAAAAAAAGGAATATTTCAAAAACGATCAACTCCACGAAAAAAATGTGTATAACATAAATTGTGTATTTTAACGTGCTCTACATTTCTTGTGGGTTAAGTTTTTGTGCATCTCTTACGGTTTAGTAGTTATGAAGAAATTCATCCAGAATAATGTAGTCTTCAGAGGCTATTCCCAGAAAATTCAAAATATACATTTTATTTGTCAGGTAAATAACTTTAATATACGATATTTTAATCAAAATCGTTACAGACATTTTTGAGAAAATCAAAAATTTGGAAAAAAGTTCCATAAAAGGGTAGTTTGACGTGGGGGGATTTTTCTCAAAATCTTCGTGTCGCATCCCTGGAAGATACTAAACTTAAATACCAAGTTTGGTATTTTACCGACTTTTTGTTTTTTGAGTTATCGTGTTCGCAGACACACGGACACATGGACACACACACACACGGGCCTTTTTCTGAAAATACTTTTTTTGGATACAGGGGACCCTAAAACATATATTTCCGGTGAAATCTCGGTATCGAATCTTTTGGTGGAGTGCAATACATTCCCTATACACTATGTACATAGTGCCTATAGAGAAAGTAAAAAAGAGTGTACTTCTATAACTGTAGCAATGTCACTAGTGATGTTTCCACAGCATATATGAGTTATTACTCGGTATAATTGTTCAATTTTATTACTTACATTTGTACTTCACATAAACTAATGATTTATCTTAAACAACTAAAATGTGAAACTATAATTTCATAGACATTGGAACGGAGAGTCAATTTAAAAAATCTGATGTGTTCCATTCTCATGACTTTCTCTATCTCTCTGTAACAAATTATTGATAATAAGCATATCTTTTATTTATTTCATGTTAATCGAGGAAAATTAGCAGAAATAATCTTATTCCTCGCTTTATTATAAATACAAGCGAAATAAGGGAGTACCATAGGTTAAAGTGAAAGCCAAAAGCTGGTTGCTATGTGACTGATGTTCCTTTGTTTGTGTGGACAGGAGTTGACAAATTGTGAAAATGCTTTTTTTGGATATTGGGGATCCTAAAACATATATTTCCGGTGAAATCTCGGTATCGAATTTTTGATGGAGTGCAATACTTTCTCTATACACTATGTACATAGTGCGTATAGAGAAAGTAAAATGTAATGGCATTGTCGGGATTTGAAACACAGACCTGCTGGTTCCCGTCCAATTGCCCTGACCTCTGAGCTGCCATTGCAACATGCCGGTTGCGTTTTATCCGATAAACCACAAGGTGTTCTCAAATTACTTTGAGATGGCAACCCCAATGTCGTAAGTACTTTAAGTCCCGGGCTATGGCACTCAATTACTTTCTCTAGCACCTACATAGTACAAAGAGTAGGTATTGCATTTCACCCAAAATTCCAACTCAAAACCCAAAAGTACCTTAAATACTAAACTTGGCACTTAAGTTCAGCATCTTCCAAAAATGCAATACGAAGATTCTCAAGAGAATTCCCCTTCCTAAACTTCCGTTTAATGAAAGAATTTTTTAAAATGTTCGATTTTCTCAAAAATAGTTGCAACAATTTTGACTAAATTTCTGCATATTCAAGATGTACACATATGTATATAAATATATAGGAAAATAAAATGAATACCTTACGTTTTCTCAGAATAACCTCTGAAAACCTCTTTATCTCGTATGTCTTTGCATAACTGGTAAGCAGTAAGAGATAGACGAAAACTTACTATATAAAAATCTGATGTGTTGGACTCACATGACTTTCTCCATATCCCTGCAATAAATAATTCTTAAAAAGCTTATATTTCTATTTACATTATGCTAATCAGAAAAAATTAGCAGAAATAGTCTTATTACTCGCTTCCTTGTAAGTAGAAGCGAAATAAGGGACAACCGTAGATTAAAGTGATAGTCAAAAGCTGGTTGCTATGTCAATGAAGTTCCTTTGTTTATATGGATGGGAGTTGACAAGTTCCTGTATGAGAAAAGTATATGTTTTTCATAGCAGAAACTAAAAATAAGGAATGTCACAAAAACGACGAACTCCATGAAAAAAATGTATATGACATAAATTGTGTGTTTGAAAGTGCTCTACATTTTTGTGTAGTAAGTTTTTGTCCATCTCTTACGGTTTAGCAGTCATTCAAAATTTAGTAAAATTCATCAAGAATAAACTACTCTTCAGAGACTATTCCCAGAAAATTCAAGATATACACTTCATTTGTCAGGTAAATATGTTTAATATCCGAAATTTTAATCAAAATCGTTAGAGCCATTTTTGAGAAAATCAAACTTTTCGAAAACAGTTCCATGGAAAGGGTAGTTGGGGGTGGGGGGCTTTTTCTCATAATATTCGTGTCGCATCCCTGGAAGATACTAAACTTAAATACCAAGTTTGGTATTTTACCTACTTTTCGTTTTTGAGTTATCGTGTTCACGGACACACGGACACACACACACACACACACACACACACACACACACACACACACACAGGAACCTTTTTGTGAAAATGCTTTTATTGGATATTGGGGATCCTAAAACATATATTTCCGGTGAAATCTCGGTATCGAATTTTTGATGGAGTGCAATACTTTCTCTATACACTATGTACATAGTGCCTATGGAGAAAGTAAAAATGTAGACCTCGTTTAAACACACCATTATGTGACATACAATCTTTTATTACAGTTAACCATTTTAGAGACATTCCTTGTTATCGGTTTCAATTTTAAAATACTTAAACTTTTCTCAAACGGGATTTTGCCATTCCTTTGTTTAAGCTCCGGCCATGCTGAAAGAAACCAATTTCAATCACATAGCAACCGTCTTTTAAAAGATGTATGTATCGTTTTTACCTAGTGTATTCCTTCCCCATCTACTTATAAGGAACTAACTGCATATCTATTTCTGCTACTGTTTTTCTTGATTGGCAGGAAGTAGGTAGAATGCTAAGGTTTTGCAGAAATAGTTTTTTACACAATAAGTGCAGACAGTCATATAAATGGATTACACGAGTTTTTTTTTTTTTTTTTTTCATCCTGGCTCTACCTTTCTCCTGCTGCCCTGCATATGGCTAGTGTGGAGGAACAATTAAATATTTCATTGAAAGTTGGGTATGACTTCGATAACTTCAGAAACAGAGAGCTAAGAGTGATTGATACCGAAATGATATTATGCAGCACTTCAGCATTAAGTTCTTGACATAAGAACTAATAGTGAAAAATCAGATAAAGTTTTCCTGTGTCAGGTACACACTATAGGCTGGGTTAGGTAGAATGTTAAATAATGCCTGATAATATGTTGGCATCTAGATTAGACAGCAGGTGAGTTAATACAGTACCGTGTCGTCTGGTCTATGCAGCACAATAAATGTACCACCCTTTCAGATTGGCTTAGTCGGCAAGCTAATTGATGAAGTAAAGGAACCAACCTGAGTGACGGTTTTACAGCAAACAATGACATTAGAAAACTGTTGTACAGTCAAATGTCATTATAATGAGCTGCTCAGAATTTTGAAATGTATTTCCTATTAGTGAAATATTTATTTCCTACGGTTATGTAATACTTTTATCCGAAATCGATCACATTTGCAACTTTTAAACCTAATTCACGATGTGTCTATTCTTCTCTTTTCTTCTCTGAATTGCAATTGAATAGCTCCCAGAACAAGATTATGATAAATTTTTTTCAAAGTTGAATTTAACATGAAAGAAGGTTATTAATGGTTCCTGGGAGAAGGAAGATGTATTTTACATTCAATTCTAAGGGTATTGATAGAAGACATCCGATATGGTTTCCTTATCCCTGCTCCATTGACAACTTTCTTTCGTGTAAAATTAAATTTTGGAAAAAATTGAAGTGACAACTTTCTTGTCATGGCTGTTCAATTGTTCATAATTGAAGTAAACGTTTTAAAAATTCATTCAGTTGGTCATATATTCATTAAGAGGAATTATTTACTTTCGCTGTGGGTATTGAGATTTTCGTTACACCAACGTTCGCATAATTGAAATAATTTAGCATAGTATAGAAAGGAACTCAGTACCTTTCATTGAAATGCAATATTCCTTAAAGCGGTGTTCATCAAAATGCTTTTAATTATATAACACCAAATAACAAATGCATATTTTTTTTCTTCTTTAAGTAATTTTTAAGCTGGTTTTGGATTAATCAAAACACAAGAAAGCTACATTGAGTATTCCTACTTTTATATAATCGTTTCTTTGATTTTTATGCCCAGAAATATGAAATTAGTTAGTTACAATTATATTAGTTAAGAATACTTAATATATGAGCCTCTATGTTTTACCTTCCAGAATGGTAAATAATGGGTCTTCCCGGAGTTGTAAGCCTAATCCAGGTTGTTTTTGTTGTGTGTCTTCCTGGGATCTAAAGCTGTAAATCATTCAAAAAAGAATGCTAATACTTCTGCTTAGCATACATGTTTTATTCTTGTATGCCTCTGGGAGACCAAGACAGGAACTGGGCACCACATGCTGTATGTTGGTGTTGCAGATCTACTCTTGAGGAGAAACAGAAAACGGAAATTTGGTGTACCTAGAATTTGACGAGAAGCAACAGATCACCTGTCTAACAGCTATTTCTGCGTTACTGAGTGAGGACTAAGAAAACCAATTTTTTTGTATAGCCAGACTTGCCACCATCTCTTAGGCCCATTTCACACGCTGAGGAGCTTCCTATTCCTCCTCCTCCTCCTCCTCCTCCTCCTCCTCCTCCTCCTCCTCCTCCTCCTGTACTGAAAGAGTGTGACGACACAGGTGAACCAAATACCAAAATCGACCACGAAGATGACTTTCCAGAGGGTGAAGATACTGCACCTCACTACTCCACACAAAATGAGTTAAATGACTTGATCAGGGATCTAGTCCTTACAAAATCAAAAGGAGAAATTCTAACATCGGACTAAAGCAGTGGAGCCTGTTGAGTAAGAGTTGCAAGATATCCAGACAGAGAAAAGGCTTTGAAACTTTCTCACAATACTTGACTCTGACAGACAAGTTGTGCTATTGCCACAATGTGCTAGGCCTTTTCAAACAAATTGGGCTTAACTATGATCCAAAGGACTGGTGACTCTTCATTAACAGCTCCTGCAAGTGTCTGAAAGCTGTTCTGCTCCACAATGGAAACAAGTATCCCTCAATTCGTGTCGCTCATTCGACTCATCTAAAGAAAGAGTATTTCAGTGTTCAACATCTCCCTTAAAGTGGTAAAATATGCTGAGCATCAGTGGGTTGTAATTGGTGATATCAAACTGATTTCATTTTTATGGATTACAAGGAAGAAACACAAAGAATCCCTGCTTTCTCTGTCTTTGGGATAGCAAGGTACGGCAGACATTTTCGGACTGTTAGTGGCCATTGAGGTCGGAGTTTGTGGTTGGCAAGAAAAATGTGAAATGGGAACCCCTTGTCGAGCAGAAAAAGAGAATAATGCCTCCCCTCCATATTAAGTTTGGACTTATCAATCAATTCGTAAAAGCATTATATACAACATCAGATGCAATGAAGTAGCTTCAGAATGTGTACTCCAATCTACCAGAAAGATAAACGATGGAGTTTTTGTGGGCTCCTAAGTAAAAAAATTACTTCGTAATGACACGTTCATCAGCAAGCTTCTACCAGTTCAAAGAAAGGCCTGGAAGGGCTCAGGGGCTGATGGGAATAGTTTCCCAGGTAATCACAGAGTGGACAATTTCAGGGACGTGATAGTGGGCTTTATGAAGAACTAAAAACCAATGGGGTGCAGAATGTCTAAAGCTGCATGTACTCCACTCGCATCTGGATGCTTTCAAGTCTCACATGGTTGTATATTCAGAGGAACAGGGTGAAAGGTTCCATCAGCACTGTATAAGAAAAAGTACCAGGTACAGTATAATGAGCGAACGCTGGGGACTGATCACAGAGAGTGATGTAACATACAAGAGAAAATGTAGGAAGACAACACAAGCATGTATACACTTTCATGTACTTTAACACTTTTGTCATACATATTTACTGTATTTACATTTTATTAAACGCATTTAAGAGTTACTTTTGTTTTGTTTCATGACCCAAAAATTAAGAAACTTAATGTCCTTTCCTTAGAAATAATTTCCCAAGTATTTTGAGAAATACTACATCAGAAACAACAATAATATTAACTTAAACAAAATTTGATACATGGTGTAATATTCGCATGCCTTTCTCTATTCATTTTCCCACAAACTACACTTACAAAAGCTTATTCTTGTATCTACTTCATGCTGATCGACATAAACTTTGTAGAAATGATCTTACTATAATTCCTTAAACGTACAATAGGTGTAGGGCATAAGAATGCAATAGGCTTAAACAATATTTAGAGTTGGTAGTTATTTGAAGGCTTTCAAATTAGCTTCTCTTTGCATGACTAGGACAAAACATGAATAACGACTTTCCATTTGGGAAAAGTATAAGCATTTGAAAATTAAAACCAAAAACATGGAATACCTTGGAAATGCGTAACTCCACAAAAATATTTATACAAAATTCGATGCTTTAACAAGTTCTATATTTTCTGTGTACTATACGCACACGTGTTCCTGGGAGCTCAACTCCCTGATCTTCCTTCGGTAGGTTTCTAGCAACTTCGCAAGCACAGCAGAGCAACAACATTAAAATATCAAGTACATATACAGATTTCTTTGGTGCAATACACTACGGAAAGTTAGGCGAGTAACCTCTCTATTCTTTCCCCGCCCCTCGCTACCCCGTAAAACCTGGGCCCTAGAAAAAATATGTCTAGTAGTAAAATTGTTATCTACTACCAGTTTACCAGTTATGCAAAAGTCATTCAGTATGACGCAGCACAAGATGTAGAGTATTTTATTCTTAAAACTACTGAGGCACTGGGGAGAATCGACAGGTGGCTTACATTAAATGATTTACAGTTGGCCCCTGAAAAGACAGAAGCTGTTATCCTGAAAGGGAAGAGAAGTTTGGAAAGTATTACTTTTTAAATAAAAGGTACTAAAATAACTCCAATTACTGCAATAAAATATTTGGGGAAAGTCTCGGGAAGCCATTTAAAGTTTGGAAAATATAATAATGCAGTGCCCAAAAAGGCAGATGAAAAAACTGAAGCAGTGTCTAGAATAATGCCAAATATAAGTGGACCTCAATATTACAAGAGGCTAGTCCTGAGTGGAGTTCTGCATTCAATATTATTGTATGGCTGTCCGGTATGGCAAGAAGTTTTATAAATCAAGAGATTTTAACAAAAAATAGAGAAGTCACAAAGAAAAAATACCCTTAAGGGTCGCAATTGCGCATAAGACTGCGTCTACTGTGGCGGTACAAGTAATTACTGGTATTCTTTCTATTGAGCTACAGATACGCGAGAGAACAAATATATTTAGAGTTAAAAGAGATAGAAAAAAAGGTGAAATTACAAGAGCGAGAAATTATAATGAATCAGTGGCTGAAGGCCTGGGAGAAAAATGCCCAATGGACTAAAAGACTAGTTCCAAAAATACACAAATGGAAAACATGTAAGCAAGGAAATATAAATTATTATATGACACAGGTACTTACAGGACACGGGTCCTTTAATACCTATTTAAAGAGGATCGGAGTACGAGAAAATGACCAATGCGACTATTGTGATGATGTGGATACAGTGGAACATACCTTATTTTCCTGCAAAGGATGGCAAAGTCAGAGAGAAAACACCTACATGAGTTTGGGTATTGAGCTACATACAGATAATGAGACTGATATTATGGCTCAGAGTCAGCACATTTAGAAATTAATACAATAAATGATAACAGAGATTTTGAGTATAAAGGAAGCAGAGAGAGATGAGAGACAAAGATATAACAAACTATAAGGTGTCAGGTTTCCTAATTGATGAGTTACCTATTTTTAGGAAGTTCCAAGTAGGATTCCAACCAAGAGGGGTTTTTAGTCGGTAAGAGTCCGGCATATCAGGGTTATCTTCCCTGAAGTCCATGCGGGTTTTTCCCCTCTTTATTAAAATAAACTACTACTACCACTACCACCACCACCACTACTACTACTACTACTACTACTACTACTAATACTACCGCTACTACTACTACTATTACTAGTACTGCTGCTGCTAGTACTGCTACTACTATTGCTACTACTACTACTACTACTACTACTACTACTACTACTACTACTACTACTATTATTACTGCTACTACTACTACTACTACTACTACTGCTACTACTACTACTACTGCTACTACTACTACTATCACTACCAAAACCACTTCTACTACCACTTCCATTACCACAATCACTCCCACTCCTATTCCTACTCGTACTACTTCTACTCCTACTGCTATTCGTACTACTACTGCTACTACTCTAGGCGTAGGGATGTGGCGATCAATGCTACTCACTGCAATTAACCTCCCGAGTATGGCGGGTTACCATACACGCTTTGGCTATAGCCTTCAATCCGAACAGCATATAAAACAACGATGGCAGCCCCATCATAATGAGCAAGATATTGTGGGCTTAGTTACAGAGCATGAGGTCGGGTCTCCAGAATAGGTCGGGTTGGTGGGTGACCGAGTAGGCCTTGCCCGACCGTCAGCAAGCGACTGCTCAACATTCCCGGTGGGTAACCAGGCCGGGAAATATTACTGGAAACAAAGATAGTCACACAGAAATGTTAGACCGACAGCCATTAAGCCAAGAAAGACAGTTAGACACCTCCATGGTATTGAATAGCACCCAATGTATTCCATCTGTTACTAGGAAGGACCCGCCAATCAAAGAGCATAAACTTAAACGGGAGGATGTACCGGAGATGGATAAGAGAAGTAAAGAAGGAGATTGTTTAAGTAGACCGGAGGAGACATCCTTAGAAGATGATACGCTACGAAGTTGGCAAGGGAGGCCGGAATTATATGATCTTGGAGTGATACGTTCCTTGTTAGAGAAAATGAGTAAATGTACCAACGAATTAATGACTGTGATAAAGAACACTCCGAATACTAAAGTCGACATAAAGACATCAGTTAAAAAGGCGGAACAAATGACTCAAGCTATACTTAGTCGTATGAATGAACGGGAAATGTATCCCTATAAACGTAAAATGCGCAATCTTTCTGTGCAAGTTTCTGAGGAAGATTTATTGAGTACTAAAGTACTGACGGACTCCAATATTCAGGTAGATTTGAAAGGGGAGTTAGATTTCAATTTCCTCTATTGCAGCTTTGAGGCGTTTACCCCATTGTTTGATAAGGAGTGGCCGGAAAGCTTTTATGAATCTACCCGTTTAATATATGGGAATACAATTTTCATAAAAGCAGAGGATATGGCACTCGTGGTGGACGTTGATGACCCAGGGCAGCAAGGACTTCATCCAGATGTATCCGATCTGATGTTAGGGAAGCGGATGTGGGAAACGTGGAATACCACATTACACACTGCTACCACACAGATATATTCCAGTAGAGCCCCTAATAAGTAACTTTCTCGTTATATCTACATGTTATCCTGGGTGGCGGACTCGAAAGGTATCTGGGATCGCTAGTTTCATTAACAATTCATTAAATATGCCTAAAATCAGAGTTGAAACAGCAGTTGGCACCACCGCCGGGTTTATGGCATCAATTCTGGCAGCCTTATCCTTCTTCATACGATTGGTCACCTAATGTAACTCCGCAATAGTGCAGAAATCCGCATCAAATGTTGTAGATTCTACTCGCAAGATATCATCCCTAAAAGGAAATATCACTTTTGCTATTTCCTTTTTTCTGGTAGTACTCAGATCGATAAGTGATCGATTTGTCAATCGGCTAGTAACTAATTCATACCCCATATGTAATTCTCCAAGTCACCGCAAATATGTTTCCAACAGTCACATTTATATTGATATGTCAGTAAAGCTATTGCCACTGGCTAGATTAATGCCGAATATTGGTGGTCTCCGATCCCTGAAACGACGGTTGTTGTGTAGCGTAGTTTATTCTATCCCGTTATATCGGTATATGGCACACCACTATGGGCATAAAGAAATATGCCAAAGCGCTGGAGAAAGTGCAACGGAAAGTATTGTTGCGATCTATTTGTGCTTATCGAACGGTTTCAAATAGAACACTCCAATTATTGGCGGGATCCGTCCCTATTGATTTATTGGTGAAAGAAAGGCAGCTTCTTAGTGCTACCAATGCCTCTAATTCTTCTTTAGATCGTCCAGAGATTAGAGACCACATCCTTCATGAATGGCAAGCAAGATGGAATGACACCACCATAGTAAGACAATGAACGAAGAGGTTAATCCCGGAGGTGCAGGTTTGGCTGCAGTGTAAACACTGACAGATTGATTACTTCCTGGCCCGGGTATTGACCGGACAAGGGCGATCTAACACTTATGCTCATAAGATGGGGAAAACAGACACAACCAGTTCTCCCTATTGTAATGAGGATGATACGGTGGAGCATAATTTCTTTCGCTGTTGGCGCTGCTGTAGTTTTAGAGCTAAAGCAAACACTAACCTACCTAGGTATTGTGTTATTTGTTGATAACCTGGTTCCCACCCTGACAGAGAGCGTCAGGGCTTGGAATATTCTTAAACGATTAGCGAGGCATATTCTGGAAACCAAGGAGAAAGACACAAGAAGGGCCTAAATAGAAGGGTTGTACTGTTAGATATACAACTCTGAAGTGATGCATTGTTACATTTCCAGATGGTAAACTTGAGAAAAAAGGGCATTTTTTTTAGATGGTGGAAATCCAACTCGTCATGTGAAGAGGAGTCTTTGAACGGTGTTTTCCCTTACACAAAAAACAAAACCACTACCACTACTACTACTACGACTACCACCACCACTTCTACCACTACTATCACCACCACTACCATTACCATTTCCACTAATACCACTAACACTACTACCATTACTACTACCAATATTATCACTACCATTACCACTACTACTACAGCTACCACTATTACCACTACTTCCACTACTACCATCACAATCACTACCCCTACCACTACTACCAGGACCACAATCACTACCACTACTATTACCACCACTACTAATACCACTTCTACTACCACTACTACCACCAAAACTATCACTACTACTACGACTACCACGATTACTACCACTACTACGACCACTACTACCACTACTACTACCACTACTGCTAACATCACTACTACCACCACTACTACCACAGCTACTACCACTATTACAACTACTACTACCACCACTACTACCAATAGTAATACCACTACTTTCACTACTACTACCACCACCACCACTATCACAATCACTACCACTAACACTACTACTACCACTACCACTATTACTATTGCCCCTACCACAATCATCATTACTACCACTACCATGACTACTACCACCACTACTAACACAACCACGATCACCACTGCCACCCTTACAAACACCACTACCATCACCACTACTCGACCACTACCACCATTACCAAAACCGTTACACCACTACTACTAACACTACAACCACTACTGCCACTACCACTACCACGACAACTGCGACTACCACTACTACTACTACTACTACTACTACTACTACTACAACCACTACCATTATTACTACCACTACTACCAATACTACCATTAGCTCTACAACCACCACAACTACCACCACTATTAAAACTACCAGTACCACTAAAACTGCTGCTACTACCACTACAAGTACTACAATTACCACTATTCCCATTACCACAACTACTACTACCAATATTATCACCACCACTACCACCACCATTATGACTACCACTATTACCACCACTTTCACCACCACCACCGCTGCAACCTCCACCACTACCAGCACTACTAACACAACTACTACCAGTACTACTAAAAGTACTACTACCACTACTACGACCACCACCACTACCATCACTACTACCTCCAATACTACCATTACCATCTACAACCACTACCACCACCACTATGACGACCACTACCACCACCACTACTAACAACACTACAACAACTATTACTACCACTAACACTGATAAAACGGCAGATCATATATAGTGCTGTCAATTCTATTTTGTTATATGCCTCATCTGTATGGGGTATTGCACTCCAGAGGAAAAAGTACGCAATGGACATGGAGAGGACACAAAGAAAGATGTTGCTCAGGGCGAGTTGTTCATATCGCACCGTCTCTAATAGAGCACTACAGGTGATTGCAGGGATACTACCGATTGACCTAAAGATAAAAGAGAGGCAACTCATACATGAAGAAATGCCGGAAAACCATAAGCAACTATTCGAGCGGAAATGATAAAAGAAGGGCAAAAAACATGGGATGAAACAACTTTGGTTGGACAATGGACAAAGAGACAGATTCCAGACATAGTGAAGTGGGTAAATTGCAATTTCCGCCAAATGGACTATTATCTGACACAAGTTTTAACAGGGCATGGCAAATACCAAAACTATGCATTAAAGATGGGAAAAGTAGACAATAGTAATTGTAGGTATTGCCCAGCTGAGGACTCTGTAGAGCACACAGTATTCCAATGCGAGAAATGGAAGGAAAGAAGAAAGGAAGTAAATAATAAACTAGGACTGGTACTTACACCTGAGAATATGATCTCAACGATGATAAATAATAGGTTGGCCTCGGAAGAAGTGAAAAGACTAAGTAAGATAATATTGGAGACCAAGGAAAAAGAAGATAGGAAGTAATGATGCACAGCTACCATTTTGATGTTTATGCCCATCCGCAGTTCAAAAATGAGTAGTGTAGAGGTAGGGGTTTTTTAGTTGGTGAAAATCCATCTCGCCGTAAAGAATGGTGTCTTTGAAGGACTTTTCCCCTAGAGAATAAATAAAAAAACAACTACCACAATCACTATTACTACCACTACCACAACCACTACCACCACTACTACAACCATTACTACCACCAACACTACCACTACCCTACACTGCTACTTACACTAACACTACCATCACAACCATCCCTACTACTACCAGGATCACTACCACTACTATAACCATCACTACCACCACCACCACTATTACACTACTATCATTACCACTACCACCAACAATACCACCACCACTACCACCACCGCCACTACCACTACAACTACTACCACCAATATCACCACCACTGCCAACATCAGTACTAACACTACCATCACTACCACTACCACCACTACTACTACCACTATTATCACCACCACTACCAACAATACTGCCACCACCACTACCACTATTACAACTACCACTACAGCCACTATTATCACCACCTCTACAACCACTACTATCACCACCATTACCACCAACATTACTACCACCGCCACTACAACCATTATTATCACAACCACGATTACTACCACTATTATAATTACCACCTCCACTACCACCACCACAAACACTACTATCACCACCATTACCATCACCGCCTGCGGTGCCATTAGTAGATTAAGCGGTCGTTAAACACTACGAAACAAACACCCTTACCATCAAAACTACTACCACCTTCCCCTACCACTACTAATACCAACACTGTAACCACTACCACCATCACTATAACCACTACCATCACCACCACTACCAACACTACTACCATCACTGCTACCCCTACTACCACCACCACTACCACCACCACTACAACTATCACCACCACTACCACCTCCATTACTACTACCTCCACCAATACTACCACTACTATCAACACCACAACCAGCAGTAACTACCACCATCACCATAACTACTACCACCACCACTACTACTACCCTACCACTACCAGCACCATTACCACCACCAACTCTACCACTAAAACTCCCACCACCACTACAACTACAACTATCAATAACACTACAACCACTACTACCATTAAATTCACTACCAATACCACCACCAGTACCACCATTACCACCACCACTACAACCTACACCTTTACTACCACTACTACTACCAAACTACTACCCCCAATGCTAGCAGCACTACTACCACTTCTACCACCACTACTACCACTACCATCAACACTACCAACGCCAGCACTAACAATACCAACAATACCATCACTACCAATACCACCACCACAACCACTACCACCTACCACCTACCACCTCCACTACAACCTCCACCATTACCACCACCAGTTCTACCAAACTACTACCACCAGTACTACTACCAGCACTGCTACCCACCACTACCATTGCTACCAACACTAGTACCACCACTACTACCATCATCACTAGCACTACTACTACCACTACCACCACTGCCACTTCCAGTAACGCTACCACCACTACCAAAACCACTATCAATACCACCACTAGTATCACCACTACCACTACAACTACTACTACCACTACCACCACCACCGCTATTATTACTACCACTATTACTACTCTGCTACGACCACCGCTATTACCACTACTGCTAATACTACTACTACTACAACCACTACTGCTACCACCACTACCACTACCAGTACCACCTCTACTGTTACTACCACCACTACCACTATTGCTACTACCACCTTTACCACCATTAACACCTCTACCACCTCTACCGCCACTACCACTACTACTACTACCACTATCAATTTTACCACAAGTACCATAACACCATTTGTACCACCTGTACCACCACTATCACTATTACTTTGACTACTGCTACCACAATTACCACTACTACCTTAACTACCACCACTACTACTGCTACTAATACTACGACCACTACCACCCCTACCACCTCTACCACCATTACTAATACCACAACTACCACCTCTACCATTACTACCACTACCAGCTCTACCACTACTACCCGCAATACCACCACTACATCCTCTGCCACACCATTACTACTACTACTACTACTACTACTACTACTACTACTACCACTACCAATTGTACCACCACTACCATCACCACCATTAGTACCACCTGTACCACCACTATCACTATTACTTCCACCACCACCACTTCTATCACCACTACCTTAACTACCACTACTACTACTACCACTACCACCACTACCACCACTACCACCTCTACCACTACTACCATACTACTACTGCCACCACTACCACTACCAGCAGTACCACTACTACCATTACTACCACACTACCACTAATACTATCACTACTACCAGCAATACCACTACTACGACCACCACTACCACTACTTCTACCACCACCACCACTACCACTACTACTATCAGCAGTACTACTACTACTATTACCACTTCTACCACTACTAGCACTACTACTACTACTACCACTGCCAATTGTACCACCACTACCATCACCACCATTTGTACCACCTCTTCCACCACTATCACTATAACTTCCACTACTACTACCATATCTACCATTACTACCATTACTACTACCACTACCACCTCTACCACCACTATCACCAATGCCACCACTACATCCTCTGCCACCACCACTACTACTACTACTACTACTACTACTACTACTACCACTACCAATTATACTACCACTACCATCACCACCATTAGTACCACCTGTATCACCACTGTCACTATTACTTCCACTGCTACTACTACTACTACTACTACCACCACTTCTACCGCCATTACCACAACTGCCACCACTATCAATTGTACCACCACTACCATCACCACCAATTTTACCGTCTCTGCCACCTCTATCACTTTACTTCCACTAGTACTAGTACCACCACTACCACCACTACCACCTCTACAACCACTACCACCACTATCACTTCTATTTACTTTATTACTACTACTACTACTACAACCACTACCACCACTACCACCTCTACAACCACTACCACCACTATCACTTCTATTTACTTTATTACTACTACTACTACTACAACCACTACCACCACTATCACTTCTACTTACTTTATTACTACTAACTACTACTACTACTACCACTACCACCACTATCACTTCTACTTACTTTATTACTACTACTACTACTACTACTACTACTACTACTACTACTACTACTACTACTACTACCACTACCAATTGTACCACCACTACCATCACCATCATTTGTACTACCTCTACTACCACTCTGACTATTACTTCCATTATTACTGCTACCACCACTACCACGACTACTGTCACTACTACTACTTCTACTACTACTGCCCATAATACTTTAAAGGTGATTCAAGTAATATAAGCATTCTGATAAATCAATAATTTAATTTCTTTGTATTAGAAATATACATTGAACCTAACATACTAGTGGATAGATCGGGTGGTAAGATATAGATTTTATCCCTAAAAATACGTGTGGATACTTTTATACCCTTTAAAGATTTAATATGCTTTGAAATGCATAGACAATTTTCAACAACTTGCTTCCCGTTGCAAGTGGGTAGAAAAACCTAGCAGGCGCATCGCCACATGGTAGAGTGTGTGAACCATTTCCAATGTTTCTGGAAGTGACTACTCCATTACGATAACAATGTTTACCTTTTATTAATTTAATTTACCATCCAGTTTTTTCCAGGTATTTTCAGCGGAAGGTTTAAAGCTTAATGGAAACAATTAAATTTGAAACACGCGGGTTTAAATAAAAAATGACTGTATTAGGCTTTTACCTGTTATACAAAGACAGTATTTTATAATTAACAGACACAAAACGATCTGCTACGTATCAGTGATCTCAACGAGAAAAATCAAATAAAAGGAATGTTTTTATTTTACAATTCCAGAAAATGTATTATACTGAAAAATACATTATTTAATTTCAAGATGTAATAAAAGGGCGTATAACTGTATTTATAGCTGCGGTATGAGCATGTGTTGCGGACTGGGACTGATAAGACAACCGTGTTTTCGCTGCTGTTGCGACGACATAACAAAACAAGAATACTAAGTTGTGGCGAAATGATATACTAAAATGGAAATTATATCTACCGTACTTGCCAATTGATCAATCAAAATCTGCGAAGCTTTTTATTCCTTTAGGAATTTGCGCATGCGGCTGAAAATAATGTTTCATTCTTAGATGCCTATATGAACATTAATTCTCCTCTCCTGTTAAGAGGATATTTATAATCCCTCCACTTGGAATGATCTGAACATGTAAAGATATGATGAGGCAAAGATGTATACATGTGTTCTGAATCCATCTTAAAATATTTCTTTAATGATTCTTAATAATACTTGTAGTTTATTAAACACATATGACCAATAAGAATCACAAGTAATTCCGCAGAAGTTAAGTTAGAAGCTGGTGTTGTTATTATGATAAGTTTCTCTGTGGTTTGGTTTTGTTATTAGTGTTGATAACAGAGAATATTAAAAAAAAATAAATAAAACGGCTCTCAAAGTGAAAAACGGTGTTCTATAGTAATTTAAAATATTGCTGGTTCCTGCCAACTTATAATGATACCATAAACGTTTACTGCCAACTATTTCCAAACAGAAAACGAAACAAATCATCATCAGTGTTTTCACAACAATGTATTACTAATTAATTAAAAATCTTTTACTCACTTTTTGCCAAAAAAATCAACTGGGTAATCATCATGTCGTCTTTCTCTTGATAACTCAATATCCAATGCGTGTACGGCATGTCAATGTTTCATGGTGACAATAGTAGCCATAATGATGATTCAGCAAGTTATGTATTTCCAATATTTGCAACCAACGCCATACAACTAAGCTCACGATGTCAGTGTCTCGAATTCTAAAGAAACATCATCTTCTTGGAGACATAACCTCTTCCACGAACTAGAGGATCCTATTCTTGGTAAATGTTTATCTGAATTGAACATTTCGATCGTGCATTGTCACAATGACGCATTGGTTGTTTTTCTCTCAAGAGGCGCCCTCTGTGATACGCAGGAGAGTGAAAGTGATGAATAATTAATAACCAATGCGTAGCCTTCTTGCATTTCAACCAATCTCAAGCACTTCTTCGCTCACATTTTTGTAGTTGAATGAGCTTAGACAGCATATATTCCTTCGACTAGAGACTCCCAAATCCACAAAGGAATAGAGTATTGCAGAACATGCACAAAAGTATTTGAATGGCAATTTAAGCTGCGTTAGTGGTGTTTAAGGAGATCGATCTGTGAACATTTCAAATTCAAAGTTTTTTAAGCAATTAAGTTCATTACATTACAACTAATTCTGAAATGTTGAGACAAATGCATCAAGTAGTATTTAAGAAAAAAATATTTTTTTTGACTACCATTGCATTTGTCTACCAAAAATTCCTTGTTCTTCAGTTTTGAAAATGTGTAACCCTCATGTTTACATTCCAGTAATATCACTTTAAAATTTTATTTGTTGAGTTTAAAATTAATTAAATTGAATATTACATTAACTATGATGAATTATTCGTTCACACGTTTTTCATTATTTTCGTGGATTATTTAATTTTGTTAATAAACATTCATAATTAATTTAGCTTACTTAAAAACCTAATTCAATATTCTTATTTACTATGATATTAACATCCTCTGGTAGAAAAATCAAACAGATTGTTTTGTAATGTGTACCACAAGGAGCATTTTGAACATGTATATACATTGGAAACTGCATTTAGAGAAACACATCTTTTAATATTTGAAGTGTCATTTGTTACGATTAAAACTTCCACAAGGTCTTGCAACAAATGGTTAAATTAAAACTGGGTGAAATCAATGTTATACTCTCTACTGACATTTGTCCATTTACTGTTAAAAATATATTTCGAAATGAATACTATTTCAATACAGATTTTCATTTCGATATGGATTTTCAGGCTTCGCCATGCCCTAATAATGGCTGCTAATCTGTATAAAATTACAGAAATATCTTACGCGTGCAATAACCTTCCAGAATAATTAATTATAAATGAGAATTATAGGAATATACAATTATTTCCCCAATTTAAACTCATAGTATTAGGTAAGCACATCAAAGTAGGTCATGACATTGGCATCACAAATACCTGGAAATTAATAACCCAAGACATGCGCGCTAGCCCTAGTTCCAACCAAGGTCAGTTCTTCCGAGAATGACGTTAGTTTTTGTTATTCTCCATGCCATGGATTTATCATGTAACTTTTCGTAGATCTTTTTCATATTTCTGTGAAAGTAAATTGTTAACAACATTACTGGCCTCCTCTGTTATATTAGGAGAGGTGTAAATAAAGTCCATATCATTATCGCTAGGCCAAAATACCTCAGTCTGCATCTTGCAAATCAACTAACACCCTGAATCGAATTTCATTTGTTATCGACGCATGTGTACTATACACATTACGGTCGGCGGAGTTCATCTTTCGTACGTAAGATATCTAGATATTAAATATTTATTGTATATGTGCATGTCGTAGAAAAAAGTTTGTCTACAACTCACATATAATAGTTATTAGAATACTCGTGTGGTTTTTCGACACTCACTTTGCTCACCTCTCACTCGTATCCTAATAACTACCATTATAGGTTCGTTACATAAATAAATATCATGTTAATCTACAAGGACCACTGTATATTAATGTACTAAAATCCAAAAATCAAAATTTACTACAATTTTGGCCAATTTCCACAGGTCCCTTTAACTGATGATGCATGTAATTAATCCATATTAAATGTTTGAAGAGGAATTTTGGGAAGGAAACGTTCAGTATATTACCCACAGATCTCTCGTTCACGAGTCCGAGTCTTACCAAATTTGGGCAACCGTGTAGATATTAGATGCATCGTGTCACTTTCTACATGCAAATTACTAGCATATTTTCGAAAAGTAGTCTTCATCTGCCAATTTTCGCCTTTATCAAAAAGCAAGACAAATCTAGTACCTATCTACTAAAATCTGATGTGTCAATTTCCATTGCTTTCTATACTCATTCTTCAACACACTATCACAAAATCATCATGTTAATTAAGATAAGACATGCATACATATATACGGATATATTTTCCTAAAATGCTTTCGTGGATTCAGGGGGCCACAACATTTTTATTGCCGGTGAATTCTTGACAGCACTTCCTCTACTTATTGTGAAGTACGTGGTAAAGAAAAGAAAAGCTACGAAGCTGCGGAAGTTTCTTGAAGTCCGTTTATGAAAACTCGGGTACCCGTTTAAGTTGAAGATAGAATTGGTATTCCTTGGTCTGCGTTTGCAGGACCTCGCTGGCCGTACCCAAAGATTCGTTAACTTTAGGGGGCAGTTAAGTAAAAATCTTAAATTACACATTTTTAAGACAGAGCTTTCATATTTAGTATATTTATTTACCTTGCTTAAATTACCTGTGAAATTTCTGCGATACACTCCAACTAGTTTCCATGTTATTATTTTTAATTTAGAAGTAAATTTTTAGATCTAAAGAGCTCCTTGCGAAACAGCTTTCTCATATATTTCTTATAATATTTGGAGAGCATGTTCTTAATGTACATGCAGATAAATGTTGGTTTGGATCTTGCTGTATAATAAAGCAAAAGACAGTTTCAGTTGTTATTATGTTATGCTTTTAATATTACCTGCTCATTGTAAATGCTTAGCCAACTCAACCCAAATGTATATAACAAATGTACTTAACACTTTATATTGTAAATGTCACAAGAATCTGGCCTAAATTTCTTTGCAAAATGTAGTTTTGAAAAACAGAGGAAATAAAATCTAATCATTTAGTAATACAAACAAGCAATCACAAAATGTGATCCAAAACCTCGGATTTTCAGTTGACTTAATAACGACTTTGTCCCACAAACTGATCCGAGGATGTCACATTTAGGCACGGTGTCCTTGACCGTATCCGTCATTGAGGAAATCCCAGCTACGCCTCCTTCACACATGAGTATACTCAAACATAAAATCTAAAAGTTAGGCAGCTGTAAAATGTGAAGTGAAACACTTTTTATTGATTGCCTTTGCGGTCGAGTGTTCAACTTTATTTCTTAATTTTTTTTTTTATTTATTTACAACCCATGTTTTACCTTGAGGTATATCACGAAGTATTTGTATTTGCTGAACACTACATATTTATATAATTCTTCTCAAGTGTGCGAAAATTTCTCTTAAAGAATTATGAGAGCTTAACGCTGTTAAAATGAATATTCAGAGCCATTGGCAGAGGACGTGAATGTAATACATGAGGTCGATCTCTGGAATAGTTGATGAATTCTGTCAAAAATTGTAGGCTTTCTGTGGAAGTTTTTCAAGGTAGCTACAGAATGGTGAAGGTCTTATTGCCTCCGTATCCTCAATAACCCGCGTGCGATTCCTAATTTCTAGCCTGAAAATAATTATAGCACCGTTGTTTGTAATGAAAATTTAAAACCCTTTGCAAAATAAACCATTTTGTATGAGAACGACTCCTTTATGAGGTAAATCATGCAATGTCATTTTGCACTACTGTCGTCTTACAACTGATGTGGGGATAAACCTTGGAGTTACGGTGGTCAGAGAGTTCTGTAGCAAAAGGGTAGGAGTCATTGGTGACAAAAATTGCCAGTTGCTTGTCAACCAAATGTTAAGCATATTCTCGGTTCTTGAACCCCATGCTCTTTGAAAACATTCTGAACATCGCTATTGCTCAAGGTTATGTAATATACTATCTGTCAGTTTCCTGCCACTGTCAGTGAAAGCCCAGCGACAAGTAATTTGCACCTCCTGTAAGCCCGTGCTGGAAAGTCAAACAATGATACATGATTGAACAGAGTCGTGATGGTCCGCTAGCCGTTTGGTGCAGCATTCGTAATTCCTTTGTCTGGATTTGGGATTTACCATCTGTTTTTTTCCAACAATAGAAAGGCATTATTTGTCTCACCTTTCTCTAACATGGACTCCGTGTCTGGGCAAACCTTGGAGCATCCAGCTAACAGGTCACGACTGGGCTTCAATGGTTCTATTAAACGTGAATCTTACAGAGATCATTAAATTAAGATAAATACCGAATTCTTTATGTGGATAAACTACAGACTAGCTGGTATTTCCCGATAAATGTGTTTATGTCATTATTAATTATTACTTGGACAAATAAGGAGCGCCACTATCCGATATTACCTACGTTTCATCCTGTAAGTATGGAACTGGCGCACCTAGCAATAAATGACTGATGCGAGGTCTTGTCCTTTATGTCTATTACGGCTCTTTATATTTCCTGTGTTAGCTGCTGTTCTGGTCTGATCTAAAATGTAAATATTGCTGTTTCATCATCATCATCATCATCTTTGATGTGTACACCGTAAGAGAGAGCAAATAGACCGATTTCTTCAGCCTAATATTTCAGTAAGACACAGTGTAGTATTCAGTCATTTTATTACCAATAATGCAAAAGTCATATTCTACATATTAGGAATATTACAAGAAAAACTTTTACTCATGTATCGCGAGGAGAAAACAGTTAATTCCGAGTCTGTTTTGCAAAATTCGATTTTGTTAATTTTATTTTGAACAAACAAATTAATTAATTAATTTAGTTGATCTTGAATTTATTGTTTTTGTTGTAGATGTATCTTGCTTACAGTTGGCATCATGCACGATGCTATAAATATTTTAACAAAATGTTCTTCCACAAATTAAAATAAAATTACATTGCTATGTAATGCTGAATGCTTTTGAAAGCAAGTGCTATTTCGCAAGGCTCTAGAAAATGATTATACCTTAAGCACCGAGTTGTGACGTCACGTCTAGAAGTCGCTATACAACACTTATGTTGATGGTGGTTGTATATTCTTAGTTAGAGATTTGTTTTATACATATTGCATTAATCGTAGCGTAGATTTTTATACATAACATCTGCTTTGTGGTTGACGAAATTTTTATCAAATTTGCTTAGTTGCAACAAATATACCTATGCTTATATTAAAAAAAAAGTAAGGTGTTTTATTGATCAGTTTTCAGAAAATAGTAGAGAAGGATACTATTTCTCATTCGTATCAGAGTAAAATATTACGTTAATCATCTGGCTTAAAACTGTTCTTCCTGCACCAACAATTTTCTGCCTAATATTATATCACACAAAGAATGCCCGAGATAATGGGGGAGAAAGAAAATAGTGCAACTTGCTAATACTATGAAACACAGATATATCTAAAAAAAACTCACAATGCACTTCTAATTATGGTATCAGGGTAATATTTAAAAAGAGCAAATATAACAGTAAGCTTTTATTTCGTTACATGAAGAAGTTGCCATAATGATAGTGGATAACGAGAAATATCCAATGCTTAGAATAAAATGTTCAGAAGTTTTGATTTTTACCGGATGATTTGTAATTTGAAAGGAAAAAGATAGATTGTGTTTAAGTAATATTGTACTCATTAGTATCTTTTATTAAATACATAACAAAAAAAAATAAATACAGTTGTTAAAGAGGCTCAAAGTGGCCAATGGATGGTTACAACGACTTCATATCAGCAAGACATTAATTAGAAATAGAAAAGTGGTATATACCTTTAACTTAAAGCAAAATGAACCTCGTAACAATACAACGTCGATTTCTCTGATAGTATATTATTTCACCTTTAGAAAATCCCTTTATTCCTAATTCAGTTTTACGGGGGGGGGGGCATGTAAGCTAGCAGTTTCTTTGATGTATCCGACAGAGGAAGACAAATTTGTAGCTTTCCTTTTTCAACATCTGGTCTGAGTTCATGCTGATCCCGACACCAAAATGTTCTGCTTAAATTACTATACATAAAATACAAGGGAAGTAATAATCGTGTGTCTTCATTTTACGCAGCTTCACGTGTTTAATTCTTTCTGGCAGTACACACAAACTAGACAGTGACGTCAGACCAATGAGGATAAGTTATTATCTGTTGGGAACTTTTTGCAGGTTAAATTGTAATTTAGTATTAGTAAGCTACATTATTTTTGCATTTTGTTATCAGTTTCGGGTTCTAAGTGTAATTTTCTAACAGAATAGCTCCAATGTGAACATGATTACGTTACCAGTTGTCTAAAACCTTGGTTAATACACCCCTCACAAACCGATCTTTACACATCCAAAATATGAGTTTTATTCTTCTTTAGAGTGTTCATTTTAACATTAGTTTATATGTAAATTTATATATTAGAGAGATAATCGGCTCAAAATAATTTTAGCTAATGCAGGATAGGAAGAACAAGTCATGTGACTGTAATGCAGTTGAATACCAACGTGACTTCCTCATTTCACAGTAGGTATAGCATATAATATATGCTGGAAATGCAAGCAGGAGCCAAACCTTTCAGACCAATTTGTCAGACTGCCCCTGTGTTGTGGGCGCATAAATTGCTGCCTATTGTAATCTCAATTTTAATGAAGCATCTTTATATTCACTAAATATCTTACTACTATAGACAACAGTCGAAAAATTAAACACACTAAAATTATTCCACAAATATTTGATTGTATTATTCAACTTTCCTAATTGTAGCAATACACGTTTTTCAAGTTTAAATAACAGTTAGGAAATAAAAAAAGATTATATGAAGGAAAATGAACAATATCGGTGATTATCAGTATAAAGATAGAGCAACACAGAGTGGCAAATATGTTACATATAGACTAAAAGAACACGCAGAAATAAAAATATTGTATACAAGATGCTGCTGTACAAATAGTGACTTAGAATTAATTAATTAACTGCAACTATGCGAATTCCTTCAGGTGGTATTTTTTCATCCAATTTGATGTCAAAAACTGAATATTTATGATTTTCCCTCTATCTTTAATATTAATCCTGGTGCTTTGATATTATTCAGGCTCCACTTCTCTTTCTAATATGTGTTGGTAAATGACAGCATATTGAAATTCACACCAGATGGTTTTCCTTCTCGCTGTTATCATTTCTGGTATCCCTGCTGCTTACAAATAAGCAAGTGATGCCATCCAATTCTTATAATGTATTCCCTTCTGCTTACAAAAAAGCAATTAATGATTCCAATTCTGATAATGCATTCCCTTCTTCTTACAACAAGGAAAATAAATCCGCCAATTCTGCTAATGTACTCCCTTTTGCATAAGCAAGTAGTGTCTCTAGATCTGCTAAAGTATTTGGTCTACAACCGCAAAAAAAAAAAAAAAAATGTAAGAGTATAAATTGTTTGTCGAAATTGTACATTTCCTGTCGAGTAAGTTTCTGTCTACCTCCAAAAAAAGATGTAAGGGGCATAAATTGTGTGTTTTGAACTACTTCCATAACACAAAATAAGGGACATTAAGTGTGTGTTTTTGACGAGATCTACATTTCCTGTCTAGTAAGTATCGGTCTACCTACACAATAAATATGTAAGGGACATGCATTATTGTTTTGTCTATGCCCAGAAAGCTATGTATGGGACATAATGTAAGTGCTTTGGTCTACTTCCACAACAAAAAGTCAAATGATATAAATTGTCTGTTTTGGTCTGCCTCCACAACACATAGGTGAGAGACATAAATTGTGAGTTTTCATCTACCTCCAACAAATAGGTAACGGATATAAATTGTGTGTTTGGATCTACCTCCACAGCAAAAATGTGAGTGACATAAATTGTATGCTATTGTCTACCTGCACAACAACCATGTAAGGGACAATTATTGTGTGTTTTGGTCTACCTCATCAACAAAAATGTAAGGGGCATAAACTGTGTGTTTTGGTCTACCTCCACAACAAATGTGTAAGGGGCAGAAATTGTGTGTTTTTTGGTCTACATCCACAGCCAAAAAGTAAGGGACATAAATTAGATGTTTTAGTCTACCTCCACAACATATATGTGAGGGACATATTTTGTGTGTTTTGGTCTACCTAAACAACAAGTATGTCAGGGACATTAATTGGATGTCTTGGTCTATCTACACAATAAAATTGTAAGGGACCTTAATTGTGTGATTTGGTCTACTACCACATCAAATATGTAATGGGCATAAATTGTGTGTTTTGACAAGATCTACATTTCCTGTCTAGTAAGTTTGTGCCTAACTCCACAACAAATATGTAAGGGGCATAAGTTGTGTGTTTTATTCTACTTCCACAACAAATTGTAAGGGTCATATCTTGTGAGCTTTGACGAGATTAATATTTCCTGCGTAGCGAGCTTGGTCTACCTCCACCTCAAATATGAAAGGATGTAAATTTTGTATGGTTGTCTAGTATTTTTTCTCCCCCATAACAAATATGTAAGGGACATGAATTGTGTGTTTTAGTCTACCTCCACACCAAATATGTAAGGGACATAAATTATGTGTTTCGGTCTAGCTCCACAACAAATATAGGGGGCTTAAATTGTGTGTTTTCGTCTACCTCCACAACAAATATAAAAGGGACATAAATAGTGTGTTTTTTCGAGTTCTATATTTTATGTGTAGTAAGATTTGGTCTACCTCCACAACAAATATGTAAGGGGCATAAATTATGTGTTTTGACAAGATATACATTTCCAGTGTGTAGTAAGTTTTGGTGTACCTCCACAACTAATATATAAGGCACATAAATTGTGTGTATTGACGAGATCTGCATTTCCTATGTAGTAAGTTTTGGTGTATCTCCACAACAAATAAGTAAACGATGTAACATGTGTGTTTTGACGAGATCTCCATTTCCTGTGCACAAAGCTCTGGTCCACCTGCATAAAAATTTGCAAAGGACATAAATTGTGTGTTATGACGAGATCTGCATTTCCCTTGTAGTAAGTTTTGGTCTACCTGCACAACAAATATGTAAAGGGTATATATTGTGCGTCTTGACGAGATCTACATTTTCTGTGTGGTAAGTTTTGGTCTACCTCTGCAACAAAATGTAAGGGGCGTAAATTGTGTGTTTTGTTCTACTTCCACTACAAATTGAGAGATACATAATTTATGTGTTTTGACAAAATCTTCCATTCCTATGTAGTAAATTTTGGTCTACCTCCACAACTAATATATGAGGTGCGTAAATTGAGTGTTTTGATGAGTTCTTCAGTTCCAGTGTAGAGAATTTAGGTCTAATTATTTAACAAATATGTAAGGGGTGTAAAATGTATGTTTTGGTTATCATCACAGCAAATATGCAAGGCTCATAAATTATGTTTTGGTCTACCTCCAAAACAAATATGTAAGGGACATAAATTTTGTGTTTTGGTCTACTCCACAACAAATATATAAGGAACACAAATTGTGTGTTTTGGTCTACCGCCACAACAAATTTGTAAGGGACATTATTTGTGTGTTTAGGTCTACCTCCACAACAGAAAGCTAAGGAACTTAAATTGTGTGTTTTATTCTACCTCAACAACAATTATGTAAGGGATATAAATGGTGTTTTTTGTCTCCCTCCACAACTAATATGCAAGAAGCATAAATTGTGTGTATTGACAAGATCTACATTTCATGTTGAGTAAGTTTTAGTCCACCTCCACCACAAATATGTAAGCAACATAAATTGCGTGTTTTGACGAGATTTACATTTCCTGTCTAGTAAATTTTGGTCGACCTCCATAACAAATATGAAAATAACATAAATTGCGTGTTTTGATGCGATCTACATTTCCTGTTTAGTAAATTTTGGTCTATCTCCATAACAGATATGAAAATAAAATAACTTGTGTGTTTTGACGACCTCTACATTTCCTGTGTAGTAAGTTTGGACATAAAGTGATTGTTTTGAACAGCTCTACATTTTCTGTGAAGTAAGTTTTAGTCTACCTCTACAACAAATATATAAGGGACGTAAATTCTGTGTTTTGGTCTACCTCCACAACAAATATATAAAGGACATAAATTGTATGTTTAGACGAGATCTACATTTCCTGTGTAGTAAGCTTTTGTCTATCTGCACAACAAATAAGTAAAGGACATAAATTGTGTGGCTTGACGATCTCTAAATTTACTGTGTAGTAAGTTTAGGTCCTCCTGCACAACAAATATGTAAAGAGCATAAATTATGTGTTTTGACGAGATCTACATTTCCTGTGCAGTAAGTTTTGGTCTACCTCCACAACAAATATATAAGGAGCGTTAATTCTTTGTTTTGATGATATTTACATTTCCTGTGTAGTAAGTTTTGGTCTACCTCACCACAAATATATAAGGGGCGTAAATTGTGTGTTTTGGTCTACCTCAACAACAAGCATGCAAGGGACATAAACTGTGTGTTTTGGTCTACCCTCACAACAGAAACGTAAGATGCATACATTGTGTGTTTTGGTCTACCTCCACAACAAATATCTAAGGGAAATTAATTGTGTTATTTTGGTCTACCTCCGCAACAAATATATAAGGGCCATTTATTGTGTGTTTTGGTCTGCCACAACAATAAAAATGTAAGGGGTAGAAATTGTGTGTTTTAGTCTACATCCACAGCAAAAATTTAAGGGACATAAATTGGGTGTTTTGGTCTGCCTCACAATAAATTTATAATGGACATCTTGGCCTATCTCCACAAAAAAAATGTAAGGGACATAAATTGTGTGTCTTGATCTACCTCCACCACAAATATATAAGGCACATAAATTGTGTATTTTGGTCAACCTCCAATGCAAACATGTCACGGGCAGAAATTGTGTGATTTGGTCTACCTCCACAACAAAAATGTAAGGGACATAAATTGTGTATTTGGGTCTACCTCTACAACAAACATTTAAGGGGCACAAAATGTGCGTTTTGATGAGGTCTACATTTCCTGTCTAGTAAGTTTCTCTCTACCTCCCCGCAAAAAAATGTAAGGGTCATAATTTGTGAATTTAGATCTACCTCTACAAGAATTATTTAAGGGACATAAATTTTGTGTTTTGGTCTACCTGCACAAAAAATGTGTAAGGGCGAAAATTTTGTGTTTTGGTTTATCTCCACAACAAATATGTAATGGGCATAAAGTGTGTGTTTTGGTCTACCACCACAGCATATATGTAAGGGACATAAATTGTGTGTCTTCGTTTACCTCCAAAACAAATATATAAGGAAAATAAATTATGGTCTTGTCAAGATCCACATTTTCTGTGTAGTAAGATCAGCTCTACCCCCACAACAAATATGTAATGGGCATAAACTCTGTGTTTAGACAAGATCCACATTTTACTGTGTAGTAATTTTTTTCTCCTCCACAACAAATATATAAGGGACATAAATTGTGTCATTTGACGAGATCTACATTTTCTGTGGTGTAGTAAGTTCTGGTCTACCTGCACAACAAATATGTATGGGACATCAATTGTGTATTTAGCGAGATCCTAATTTCCTGTGTAGTAAGTTTGGTACCTCCACAACAAATATGTAAATTTTTTAAACTGTGTGCTAAGACGAGATCTACATTTCCTGCGTAGTAAGTTTCGGTCTACCTGCACAACAAATACGCAAAGAACATAAACTGTGTGCTTTGACAAGCTCAACATTTTCCGTGTAGTAAGTTTCTGTCCTCCTGACCACAAATATATGCAGGTCATAAATGGTGTGTGTATACTAGGTCCAGTTTTTCTGTGTGGTAAGTTTTGGACTACAAACATGTAAGGGACGTAATTTTTTTTTTTTTTTTTTTTTTTTTGACGAGATCTATCCTGTGTGGTAAGATTTGGTCTGCCTTCAACAAATATTTAAGGGACATAAAAAATGTGTATTGACGGGATCTAATTTTCTGTGTGGTAAGTTTTGTCTACCTCCACAACTAGTATTTAAGGGACATAAATTGTGTGTTTTGGTCTGCCTCAACCACAAATATATAAGGGACATAAATTGGGTTTTTTCACGAGGTTACATTTTCTCCGTGGTACGTTTCTGTTAGCCTCCAAATGAAATATTTAAGCGGCATAAATTGTGTGTTTTGATCTACTTCCACACAAAATACAAGGGACAAAAACTGTATTTTGACGAGATTTACTTTTCCTGGGTAATAACTTTTGGTCTAACTCCACTTCAAATATGAAGGGGTCGCAAATTATGTGTTTTGACGAGATCTATATTTCTTGTGAAGTAAGTTTTAATCTACTTCCACAACAAATATGTAAGGGGCGTACATTTTGTGTGTTTCGTTCTACCTCCTCAAAAAATATGTAAAGGTCATAAGTTGCGTGTTTTCGTCTACCCCCACAACAATTATATAAGGGACATAAATTGTGTGTTTTTTCGTGATTTATATTTTCTGTGTAGCAAGATTTGGTGTACCTCAATAACAAATATGTAAGGGCCATAAATTGTGTATTTTGAGAAGAGTTAAATTTTCCTGTGTAGAAAGTTTTGACCTACTTCCAAAACTAATATGCTAGAGACATAAATTGTGGGGTATGACTATATCTACAATTCAACAAAAATGTAAGGGGTATAAATTGTGTGTCTTGGTCTACCTCCACAAAAAATATGTAAGGAACCTAAATTGGGTGTTTTGGTCTACATCCACAACAAAAAATTAATTGAGATAAATTTTGAGTTTTGGTCTACCTCCACAACAAATATTTAAGGGGCACAAGTTGTTTGTTTTGACGAGATCTACATTTCTTATCCAGTAAGTTTCTGTCTACCTCCACAACAAAAATGTAAGGGGCATAAATTGTGTGTTTTGATCTACCACTACAACATATATGTAAGGGACATATCTTGTGTGTTTTTGTTTACCTCCAAAACAAATATATAAGGAAAATAAATTATGGTCTTGTCAAGATCCACATCTTCTGTGTAGTAAGATTAGATCTACCCCCACACCAAATATGTAATGGGCATAAACTGTATGTTTAGACAAGATTCACATTTTCTTGTGTAGTAATTTTTTTCTCCCCTCACAACAAATATATAAGGGACATAAATTGTGTCATTTGACGAGATCTTTATTTCCTGTGTAGTAAGTTCTGGTCTACCTGCACAACAAATATGCAAGGGACATAAATTGTGTATTTGGCGAGATCCTAATTTCCTGTGTAGTAAGTTTGGTTTACCCCCACACCAAATATGTAAATTTTTTAAACTGTGTGCTAAGAAGAGATCTACATTTCCTGCGTAGTAAGTTTTGGTCTATTTGCACAACAAATACGCAAAGAACATAAATTGTGTGCTTTGACAAGCTCAACACTTTCCGTGTAGTAAGTTTTTGTCCTCCTGACCACAAATATGTGCAGGTCATAAATGGTGTGTATATACCAGGTCCAGTTTTTCTGTGTGGTAAGTTTTGGACTACTCCCCACAACAAATATGTAAGGGACGTAATTTTCTTTTTTTTTGACGAGATCTACATTTCCTTTGAGGTAAGGTTTGGTCTGCCTTCAACAAATATTTAAAGGGCTTAAATTGTGTTTATTGACGGGATCTAATTTTCTGTGTGGTAAGTTTTGTCTACCTCCACAACTAATATTTAAGGGACATGAATTTTGTGTTTTGGCCTGGCTCCACAACAAATATATAAGGGACATAAATTGGGTTTTTTCACGAGGTTACATTTTCTCCGTGGTACGTTTCTGTTAGCCTCCAAATGAAATATTTAAGCGGCATAAATTGTGTGTTTTGATCTACTTCCACACAAAATACAAGAGACATAAATTGTATTTTGACGAGATTTACATTTCCTGAGTAGTAACTTTTGGTCTAACTCCACTTCAAATATGAAGGGGGCGCAAATTATGTGTTTTGACGAGATCTATATTTCTTGTGAAGTAAGTTTTAATCTACCTCCACAACAAATATGTAAGCGGCATAAATTTTGTGTGTTTCGTTCTATCTCCACAAAATATATGTAAGGGTCATAAGTTGCGTGTTTTCGACTACCCCCACAACAATTATATAAGGGACACAAATTGTGTGTTTTTTGGTGATTTAAATTTTCTGTGTAGCAAGATTTGTGGTACCTCAATAACAAACATGTAAGGGCCATAAATTGTGTATTTTGACAAGAGCTAAATTTTCCTGTGTAGAAAGTATTGACCTACTTCGAAAACTAATATGCTAGAGACATAAATTGTGAGTTATGACTATATCTACATGTCCTGTGTAGTACGTCTTGGTCTGCCTCCACAACAAATATATAATGGACATAAATTGTGTGTTCTGGTCTACCTCACAACAAATATGTAAGTGATATCAATTGTGTGTCTTGGTCTATGCCCACAAACAAAAATGGAAGGGGCATAAATTTTGTGTCTTGGTCTACCTCCACCAAAAATATGTAAGGAACATAAATTGGGAGTTTTGGTCCACATCCACATCAAAAAATTAATGGAGATAAATTTTGTGTTTTGGTCTAGCTCCACAACAAATATTTAAGAGGCACAAGCTGTGTGTTTTGACGAGATCTACATTTTTTATCCAGTAAGTTTCTGTCTGCCTCCACAACAAAAATGTAAGGGGCAAAAATTGTGTGTCTAGGTCTACCTCTACAAAAAATATGTAAGGAACATAAATTGGGTGTTTTGGTCTACATCCACAACAAAAAATTAATGGAGATAAATTTTGAGTTTTGGTCTACCTCCACAACAAATATTTAAGGGGCACAAGTTGTGTGTTTTGACGATATATACATTTCTTATCCAGTAAGTTTCTGTCTACCTCCACAACAAAAATGTAAGGGGCATAAATTGTGTGTTTTGATCTACCACCACAACATATATGTAAGGGACATAAATTGTGTGCTTTCGTTTACCTCCAAAACAAATATATAAGGAAAATAAATTATGGTCTTGTCAAGATCCACATTTTCTGTGTAGTAATATTAGGTCTACCCCCACAACAACTTTGTAATGGGCATAAACTGTGTGTTTAGACAAGTTCCACATTTTCCTGTGTAGTAATTTTTTTCTCCTCCACAACAAATATATAAGGGACATAAATTGTGGCATTTGACGAGATCTACATTTTCTGTGGTGTAGTAAGTTCTGGTCTATCTGCACAACAAATATGTAAGGGACATAAATTGTGTCATTTGACGAGATCTACATTTCCTGTGTAGTAAGTTCTGGTCTATCTGCACAACAAATATGTAAGGGACATAAATTGTGTATTTGGTAGTATCCTAATTTCCTGTGTAGTAAGTTTGCTTTACCTCCACAACAAATATGTAAATTTCTTAAACTGTGTGCTAAAACGAGATCTACATTTCCTGCGTAGTAAGTTTCGGTCTACCTGCACAACAAATACGCAAAGAACATAAATTGTGTGCTTTGACAAGCTCAACACTTTCCGTGTAGTAAGTTTTTGGCCTCCTGACCACAAATATGTGCAGGTCATAAATGGTGTGTGTATACTAGGTCCAGTTTTTCTGTGTGGTAAGTTTTGGACTACCCCCCACAACAAATATGTAAGGGACGTAATTTTTTTTTTTTTTTTTTTTTATCCTGTGTGGTAAGATTTGGTCTGCCTTCAACAAATATTTAAGGGGCATAAATTGTGTGTATTGACGGGATCTAATTTTCTGTGTGGTAATTTTTGTCTACCTCCACAACTAATATTTAAGGGGCACAAGTTGTGTGTTTTGACGAGATCTACATTTCTTATCCAGTAAGTTTCTGTCTACCTCCACAACAAAAATGTAAGGGGTAAAAATTGTGTGTCTAGGTCTACCTCCACAAAAAATATGTAAGGAACATAAATTGGGTGTTTTGGTCTACATCCACAACAAATACTTAAGGGGCACATGTTGTGTGTTTTGACGAGATCTACATTTCTTATCCTGTAAGTTTCTGTCTACCTCCACAACAAAAATGTAAGGGGCATAATTTGTGTGTTTGGATCTGTTTCTACAAGATATATGTATGGGATATGAATTGTGTGTTTAGGTCTACCTGCACAACAAATGTGAAAGTGGCGTAAATTTTGTGTTTTGGTTTACCTCCACAACAAATATATAAAGGACAAAAATTGTGTGTTTTGGTCTACAACATATATGTAAGGGACATAAATTGTATGTTTTGTTTACCTCCAGAACAAATATATAAGGGACATAAATGGTGTGTTTTGACGAGATATACATTTCCTGTGTATCAGGTTTGGTCTACCTACACAACAAATATGTACAGGTCATAAATTGTGTGTTTTGACGAGATATACATTTCCTGTTTAGTAAGGTTTGGTCTACTTCAACAACGAATATGTAAGGGGCCTTATTGTGTGTTTTGACGAGATATTCATTTTCAGTGTGGTAAGTTTTGTATTTCTCCACAACAAATATGTAAAAGACATAACTTGTGTGTTTTGACAAGATCTACATTTTCTGTGTAGCAAGTTTTGGTCTACTTCCACAACAAATATATAAAGAACATAAATTGCGTGTTTTGACGAATCTACATTTTCTGTGTAGCAACTTTTGGTCTACATGTACAGCAAATTTGCAAGGGGCATAAGCTGTGTGTTTTGACGAGATCTATATTTGCTGTGTAGCAAGTTTTGTTCTACCTACACAAAAAATATGTAAGGGTCATAAATTTTGTGTTTTGACGAAATCTATATTTGCTGTGTAGAAAGTTTTGGTCTACCTTCACCAAAAATATGTAAGGGCCATAAATTGTGTGTTTTGAGAGATCTAAATTTCCTGTGAAGTAATCTTTGGACTACCTCCACAACAAATATTTAAGGGGAAAAATTGTGTGTATATACGGTATCTAATTTTCCTTGTGGTAAGGTTTTACTACCTCTACCACAAATATGTAAGGGACATAAATTATGTGTTTTGGTGTACTTTCACAAGAAATACTTAAGGGCCATTAATTGTGTGTTTTCGTCTACCTCTACAACATATATATGTGTGTATTTTCGAGAGCTATATTTTTTGTGTAGTAAGATTTGGTCTACCTCTACAACAAATTTGTAAGGGACTTACGCTGTGTGTTTTCATCTACCTCTACAAAAATATTTAAGGGACATAAATTGTGTGTTTTTCCTAGATCTACATTTTCTGTGTGATAAGTGTGGTCTACCTCCACAACAAATATGTAAAAGATATAAATTGTGTTTTTTTCCTGATCTATATTTTCTGTATGGTAAGTTTAGTCTACCTCCACAACAAATATGTAAAAGATATAAATTGTGTGTTTTTCCTAGATCTACATTTTCTGTGTGGTAAGTTTAGTCTACCTCCACAACAAATATGTAATAGATATAAATTGTGTGTTTTTCCGAGATCTACATTTTCTGTGTGGTAAGTTTAGTCTACCTTTTGAACGAGATCTACATTTTCTGTGTTTTAAGTTTTGTCTACCTCCTCAACAAATATTTGAAGGACATAAATTGTGTATTTTGACAAGGTCTATATTTTTGTTTGTTAAGTTTGGTCTACCTCCACAACTAATATGTAAAGGACATAAATTGTAGGTTTTGACGAGGCCTACATTATCTGTGTGTTTAAGTTTTGGTCTGCCTCCACCACAAATATGTTAAGGACATAAATTATGTGTTTTGAACAGATCTACAGTTATTGTGTAGTAAGTTTTGGACTACCTCTTACGGTTTAGCAGTTAAGCAAAATTCATCCAGAAGAAAGAGATCTTCAGAGAATATTCCCAGAAAGTTCAATATATACATTTTGTTTATCATACAAATGTCTTAAACATATGGTATAATAATTAAAATCCTTACAGGATCAAAATGTTAATACATTTTGCAATGTAAAGGGTAGTTGGTGGTGCGGAGTTTTTTTTTTTTTTTGAAAATCTTCGTTTCGCATTCTTGAAAGATACCATACCTAGCTACCAAGTTCAGTATTATAACCTTCTTTACATTTTTTATCTATGCTGTCCAAAGGCGCAAATATCCATACATTCACCCACACAAACACCTTTTTCTAAAAATCCTTTGTTCAGACTCTGGGTATCCCAAAACTTATTTCCAGTGAAAATTCGACATCTAATTTTTGGGTGGAAAATAGTACCTCCTCTAACCATTACGTGCATTATACATGCGGGTAGAGAAAGTAAAAATAAAAAGCAAAAGCATATTTAGAAAAGCATCCGTGTGTGTGCGTGCGTGTGTCTGTGTGTATGCTTGTGTACGTCTGTGTGTGTCTGTGTGTGTCTATATGTGAGTGTGTGCGTGTGTGTCTGTGTGTGTCTGTGGGTCTGTCTGTGTGTCTGTGTGCATCTGTGTGTGCATGTGTGTGTCTGTCTGTGTATGTATGTCTGTGTGTATGTGTATGTGTGCCTGTGTGTGCATGTCCGTGTGTGTATGTGTGTGTCTGTGCGTATGTGTGCATGTCTGAGTGTGTATGTGTTTCTGTGTGTTTCTATGTGCATGTGTTTGTATGTGTGTGTGCGTATATATGTGTGTATGTGTGTATGTATGTGTGTGTCTGTGTGTCTATATGCTTTTGTGTGTGTTTGTGTATATGTGTGTATCTGTGTGTGACTGCGTGTGTCTGTGTGTATGTGTGTGTGTCTTTGTGTGTATGTGTGTGTGTCTGGGTGTACATGTGCGTATGTATGTCTGTCTGTGTTTGTATGTCTGTGTGTGTATGTATGTGTATATATGGATGTGTGAATGTCTGCTTGTATATCTGTGTCTGTATGTGCGTATGCCGTGTGTGTGTGTGTCTGGGCGTATATGTGTAAGTGTGTATGTCTGCGTATGTGTGTGTCTGCGTGCGTGTCTGCGTGTGTGTTGTGTGTGCATGAATGTATATGTGTATGTGTGTATCTGTGTATTGTGTATGTGTTTGTATGTGTGTGTTTGTGTGTATATGTGTATGTCTTTATATATGTTAATGCGTGTGTTTATGTGTATAAGTCTGTGTGTATATGTGTATGTGTGTGTTTCTGTGTATGTTTCTGTGTGTGTGTCTGTGTCTATGTGTGTGTCTGGAGGTGCCTATGTGTATGTGTGAGTCTATGTGTGTCTGTGTGTATGTGTGTGTCTGTGGGTGTATGTGTATGTGTGTGTGTGTCTGTGTGTGCTATGTATGTGTGTTTGTGTGTGTCTGTGTGTATCTGCGTGTGTCTGTGTGTATGTGTGAGTCTGTGTGTGTATGTGTGTGTCTGTGTGTGTCTGTGTATGGATGTGTCTGTGTGTATCTGTGTGTGTCTGCGTGTGTCTGTGTGTATGTGTGTGTCTTTGTGTGTATGTGTGTGTCTGGGTGTACATGTTTGTGTGTCTGTCTGTGTGTGTATGTCTGTGTGTGAATGTCTGTGATTGTATGTCTGTGTGTGAATGTCTGTGTTTGTATGTCTGTGTGTATGTATGTGTGTATGTATGTGTATATGTGAATGTGTGAATGTCTGCTTGTATACCTGTGTCTGTATGTGTGTATGCCGTGTGTGTATGTGTGTGTGTCTGGGCGTATATGTGTAAGTGTGTATGTCTGTGTATGTGTGTGTCTGTGTGCGCGTCTGCGTGTGTGTTGTGTGCATGAATGTATATTTGTATGTGTGTATATGTGTATTGTGTATGTGTTTGTATGTGTATATATGTTGTGTATGTATTTATATGTGTTAATGCGTGTGTATGTGTGTAAGTCTGAGTGTTTATGTGTATGTGTGTGTGTCTGTGTCTGTGTGTCTGGAGGTGTCTATGTGTATGTGTGAGTCTATGTGTGTCTGTGTGTATGTGTTTGCCTGTGGGTGTGTGTATGTGTATGTGTGTGTCTGTGTGTGTCTATGTATGTGTGTGTTTGTGTGTGTCTGTGTGTATCTGCGTGTGGCTGCGGGTATGTGTGAGTCTGTGTGTGTCTGTGTGTGTCTGTGTGTATGTGTGTGTCTGTGTGTGTCTGGCTGTGTATGTGTGTATGTGCGTGCCTGTAGGTCTGTGTGTGTCTGTGTCTGTGTGTGTCTGTGTGTGAATCTGAGTGTTTGTGTCTGTCAGTGTGTGTGTCTTTGTGTGTATGTCTGTGTCTGTATGTGTCTGTATGTGCGTGTGTGTATGTGTGTGTCTGTGCGTATGTGTGTATGTGTGCGTCTGAGTGTGTCTGTGTGTGTATGTGTATGTGTGCATATGGGTATGTGTTTGTATGTGTGTATGTGTGTATGCCTGTGTGTGTCTGTGTGTATATGTGTATATGCGTGTCTATGTGTGTTTGTGTGTTTGTGTGTTTGTGTGTGTCTGTGTGTATGTGTGTGTCTGTGTGTGACTGTGTGTCAGCGTGCATCTATGTGTGTCTGTGTGTATGTGTGTGTCTGTAAGTGACTGTGCGTCAGCGTGCATCTGTGTGTGTCTGTGTGTATGTGTGTGTCTGTATGTGACTGTGTGTCAGCATGCATCTGTGTGTGTATGTGTCTGTCTGTGTGTGCTTTGTGTGTATGTGTGTGTCTGGGTGGGCATGTGTGTGTGTATGTCTGTTTGTGTATGTCTGTCAATATGTGCAAGAGTGTGTATGTCTGTTTGTATATCTGTGTCTGTATGTGTGTGTATGTCCGTTTGTGTATGTGTGTCTGTGCGTATGTGTGTATGTCTGTGTGTATGTGTGTGTCTGCGTGTGTGTCTATGTGTGTGTTTGTGTGTGCATGTATGTATGTGTGAATTTGTGTATCTGTGTATTGTGTATGTGCTTTTATGTGTATATGCGTGTGTGTATCTGTGTGTGTGTGTGTCTGTGGGTGTCTATGTGTATGTGTGTATGTGTGTTTCTTCGTGTATATCTGTATGTGTATGTGTTAGTCTGTGTGTGTCTGTGTGTATATGTGTATGTGTTTGTCTGTGTGTCTGTCTGTGTATGTGTGTATCTGTGTGTGTCTGTGTGGTCTGTGTGTGTCTGTGTTTGTCTGTGTGTGTATGTGTGTGTCTGTGTATGAGTGCTTGTCTGTGTGTGAATCTGAGTGTTTTTGCATGTGTGTGTCTGTCAGTGTGTGTGGCTGTGGGGTCTGTGTGTTTCTGTGTATGCCTGTGTGTGTATGTGCGTGTGCCTACGTGTATGTCTGTGTGTGTCTGTGAGTCTATGTGTGTATGTTTGTGTCTGTGGGTGTGTCTGTGTGTTTCTGAGTGTGTGTCTGTGTTGATATGATTGTGTGTGTGTATGTTGACAGCATAACTAAAAACGAAAGTCCGTTATATACCAAACATGGTATTTAAGTTCAATATCTTTGAAGAATGCGAGACAAGATTTTCAGGAAGATTTTCATAACCACAAATTCCCTTTATATGCAACATTTTTCAAAACTTTTAATTTTCTTATATCAGGTTCTAATGATTTTGATTAAAATATGTTTCGTTTAATATTTTATGGCAAGAAGACCTTGGCATTCTGGATGACTTCTCCGTAAGGGGATAGACAAAAAGTTACTTCACAAATAATATAGATATTGTTATAGCACACAATGTATGCTCTTTGTTTTGTGTGTGTGTGTTTTTTTTTTTTTTTTTTTTTTTTTTTTTTTGTTTAACCGTTTCGGAGATATTCCTTGATGTTGGTTTAAAGTTTACAATTGTTCACTTGTTTTCATATATCTACCAGCATATCTCTGTAGCCTAGTGTATTCTCCTTTATTTCCCTACTACTTGCAAGGAAACAACTAAATACGATCAATTGCTAGTATTTATTCCGAGTAGCGTGATATAGACGAAAGAATAATGTTTTGAAAAATTTGTTTGTGGAACAGGGAGAATAAGTCATGTGAAAGGAAACCCCCCCCCCAAAGAGACACATGCACACAAACACACACACCTATGCCCATCGCGGTATCTAAACCCGACTCGGTGGACTCCAGCATTTCATGAAATGAAAAGCGAAATGGATGAGCTAAAATAACTACGAAAACTGGAAATTTCGAGTAATTTACACGTATTTACAGCAACCTACGTATTTTCTCGGGAACTATTAACATGTATTAGATTTTAATATCAAAATAAGTATTACAATAACATCGTGGTTGGAAGTATGATAATTTTCGCTCGTCTCCTTAAGGATAATCGTGGCAACACCCATTCGTCATTTGTTACACTTATCGGTTTTGAAACACAGACTTGAGCTACTGGTCGCCGTGTTGTGGCATAGCTAGTCTCAATTAGCAAATGTGGGCAGTAGCACATGACCTTGACCTCTAAGTGGGCGGAGCGTGCAGCCCCGAGGCAAGGGTGGAACTACCTGCTGGCATGCGTTTCCTGTTCCGGTTAGCCTAGTGACGTACTCTTGGTTCACATTTCTACGTCCGTTTCCTCACCATGGAATTTCCATTTCTAATTCTATATAACATGCAGCGCATCTGCAACATGGAAAACTGTTGTGTTCCGCTACGTCAGCGTTTCCTGTATTCCTTATCGTGAAAGCTTTTATAATTGTGGAGTTCCCAGATAGATACACCGAAGTTTACTTTCAAGGAAACTACAATTTGTTTACATTATAAATAAAAGAAAGATCTGATGTAACTTACTCTTCATGTCTATAACAAATTATTTTTAAAAAAATATTTTCTATACACTTCATGCTAATCGAGATTAAATTAACAGAACTGGTTCTTTGTAACTACAAGGGTAATAAGGGAGTATACTAGTTAAAACGATAATAAAATATTTTAAAATATAGTTGCTATGTGATTGAAATTCATTTGTTTATATGCCAGGAGTTGAAATTCCCATATAAGAAGAATTAAGTATTTTAAAGCTGAAACCAAATAACAAAGAATCTCAGAAACGGTCAGCTGTATTAAAAAGTGGTATAACAAATTATATGTTTAACGAGAACTATGTGTAGTACATTTCTGTCTATCTCTTATGGCTTACCAGCTATTCAAATTCAGCAAAATGCATTTAGAATAAAGGATATTCCCAAAAAATTAAATATGTACATTTTATTTTTCATGTAAATATCTTTAATATACAATATTTAAATCAAAATTGTGAGAGCAATTGTTCCATGTTAAGAGTAGCTTAGGATGGGGGATGCTCTTGAAAATCTTCGTGTCACATCATTAGCAGGTACTACATTTAAATATGAAGTTTGGTATTTAACGGTCTTTTCGTTTTTGAGCTGTGCTGTCCACAGGCACATAGTCACACATAGACACACACGAACTCACTCAGACCTTTTTCCAAAAATGCTTTTTTTGGATTCAGGTGAACCCAAAACATGTATTTCCAGTGAAATCTCGGTATTTAATGTTTGAGTGGAATGCAATACCTTCTCTATACATATACTCACAGACACATACATATACACACATACATACAGGCAGACAGAAAGACAATGACCATTTTCTAAAAATGCTTGTTTGGATTCAGGGAGTCTCGAAACATGTATTTCCGGTGAAAAACCTTGGTATTGAATTTTTGGGTGGAATGCATTACCTTCTCTATACCTACGCTATGTACATAGAAATTAAATTTTGAAATAAAATATACTAAAATAGGGGTAAAAGGTTGATATGTTGCAATTATTTGATTTCTATCCATTCTGCAAAAAAGTATTATTTACAAATTATTATTATTATTATTATTATTATTATTACAATAATTATAATTAAGATAATCTTTGTAGATATGCTTTACTTATACATTTTCTTGTATGTATGTATATTTATATATAGATATTATAATGAGAATAGGGAAATGCAGTAAACCTAAGCTATAGTCAAATGTTTTAAGAGCTATTAAAAAGCAATGGATTTTAAATTCCCTTCTTTTTGTTTGAACAGGAAGGAGCTACCTTTTACATCTAACGATTTCGATTAAACTCTCTTATACTTAAAATATTTACAGGAGAAATAAAATGTGTATCTGAAATCTTCTAGGAATATCCTCAGAAAATATGTTTATTCTGTATAAATTTTGCAGAATATTGCATAACTGGTAAACGGTAACAGATAGACAAAAAAATGTAGAGCTCTTCGAGGGATACGACACGAAGATTTTCAATAGAATCCCCCCATCCCTAACTACCCTTCCCATGGAACTTTTTTTCAAACATTTTGATTTTCTCAAAAATGATTCTAACGATTTTGATTAAAATATCCTATATTAAAGATATTTACTTGGCAAATAAAATGTATATCTTGAATTTTCTGGGAAGAGCCTCTGAAGACTACTTTATTATGGATGAATTTTATGGAATTTTGCATAACTGCTTAACCGTAAGAGATGGACAAAAACTTACCTCACAAGAAATATAGAGCTCGTCAAAACACACAATCTAAATACATTATATATATTTTATTCGTGTAGTTGTATGCTTTTGAGGCATTCCTTGTTTTTGGTTTCAGCTTTGAAAAACTCGTACTTTTCTCATACAGGAATTTGTCAACTCCTGTCCATACAACCAAAGGAACTTCAGACACATAGCAACCAATTTTGGACTATCAATTTAACCTATGGCACTACCTTATTTCGCTTCTACTTTACAAGGAAGCAGGTAATGAGACTATTTCTGTTCTCGATAGATGAAGTAAATAGGAGCATAAGCTTTTTAACAATAACTTGTTGCAGAGATGTAGAGAAATATCATATGAATGGAACATATAAAATGTTTACAAAAAGGTTCATCTGTGTCTGTATGTGTGTCTGTGGCCAGCATAACTCAAAAACGAATAGTCCTTTAAATTCCAAACTTGGTATTTAAGTTTTGTATCTCTCACTCGACACGAAGATTTTCAAGAAAATCCAACCCCACTCACGCCAAACTATGCTTTAATTGGAACATTTTTTGAAAATGTTTATTTTGTCAAAAATGGCTCTAACAATTTTGATTAAAATATCTTATGTTGAAGATATTTTTATGACAAACGGAATGTATTTCTTGAACTTTTTGGGAATAGCCGCTTTAAGAACTTTTCATTCTGTATGACTTTTGTGTAACTGCCAAACCGTAAGAGATATACAAAAACTTACAACACAAAAAATGTAGACCTCATTAACATATACAATTTTTGTAGTTATTTTATAACTGACTTGCAATACATGACAATGTTTGTTCAGCTTTCCATGTGTGTATTACACTGAACATACTGCATAGAGGATGGGTATATTTAAAAGCTTAGATTAAGTCTAAAGAAGACCTCATGTAAAATTATTTGTCATTGAAAACAGCAAAATAATTTTCACAGACATTTAAAATCTTATCAGGATAATTTTTCACCCAACTAAGGAATAAAATAACTCGGGGCGTGGCGAGAAAGGTGTATTGTAACAGCAGATTTGAAAGCTCTGACATTTTGAGTTATATTCCTTAAGATTAGTGAGAAGAAACTAATTATTCTTTTAGTGCCTGCAGTGTGAAACTGTTAACTGCCGCATTCGCGCACGACAACAGTCATCATTGAAAACTTGGAGCGGTGTAATAAATAAAATCCAGAATGCACCTACCAGGCATATCTGTAGCAAAATATTTATTTTATATATTCCTTCTCAAAATACTGCCGAGATTTTACTGGCAACACCTAGGATTCAATGTTTCTGTCCCGAAATGAAATTTCCTAAGGATTTTACATATATTCTCAGACACAAGCTTGTTGTTTAGAAACGCTAAGTGTAGAATCAATCCATCCATCCATCCATCCAACCATCCATCCAGCCAACCATCCATCCATCCATCCATCCACCCATTCATCCATCCATCCATCCATCCATCCATCCATCGATCAATCCATCGATCCATCGATCGATCCATCGATCGATCCATCCAGTGAGTGACCAGTGCCTGAATATGTGGTTCCTCTGCATTTCTGTAAACCAAAGGCTTAAAAATATTTAATCTTCTACCGCAAGCATCTTCTAGAAATTTTAAGTTAGGTACCTATTAAATTTTCTTGTCGAGCCATTCCTAAAGTATTCACGGTTTTTTCTTGACAGATTGGCTTATATTATTGGGGAAAACTGGGACTGAAATTGATTTTCGTCTAAAAATATATTTTAGTTTTGGGACCTGAGAATATGGAACTCGAGGATGCGTTCCAATCCTCGGCGCATTTTTAAGCATTGTGCACAATTTCTTGCATTGTATCTATGTATTTTTCTACACTTACAATTATGAGGTCGTCAGCAAAATATAGCTTTTAACTGGGATTCTGATTTTGTAAAGAATATCATTTATGGGTATTAAAATACGATAGGAGGTATACTCTTACTTATAAGATGATGATGGTTGGTGTTTAAGGGCGCTCAACTACTGAGCTCATTAGCAGCCTACTTACTTATAAGATAGAAGATCAAGTATAATGAGCAAATTACAGAGGAACAAGCATGTTAAATTCCTGTTATAAATATATGTCAGAATTATAAATAAGAGACTAGAACCAATTCTGAAAACACTAATGTTAAAGGCACAAATTGGTTTTAGAGAAGGCAGATCATGGTCTCATTGTAGTTTCATCTTTTCTCAACTGAAAAAAGAAAAGAATATAGATTACCAGCTTACTATGTGTTTATTAATTATGAAAAAGCTTTGTCAAGGTGAATGTTATGAGAAATGTGAGTTTCTGCACATTTTATTACAACAATTTAATCATTACGCAAAAATAATAAAATAATTATCAATACCACAAGGAAAGGGATAGGCTCATCCGATATTAGCCTAGAAGTTATTACTCTCGCATATCCTTTGAATGTTTATATTGAGCATATTATTCATAAATGGTTCACAATATTAAATAAGACAATAAGTAATGATGCTTTTAATTTTATGAAGTATTTATTTGCTGATGATTTGATCATAATAGGAAAACCTGAAGACGAAGCGCATAATTTGAGTACAATTGTTACTAATTATGACGATAATATCCACAGATAGTTAAAAATGATGACATTTCCAGGATTGGAACCTATAAGAGCCAAAATTCTTATGCTCGGATATAGAGTGCACAATTTCAAATTTATTAAGTCAAATGATGTAGAGGAAAAATTTGTCAAATTCTGATATTTTTGTTATTTAATGAACTTTAAAACTTAGTGTGGGGAAAGAAACATTACAAAGTAATAGGCCTGCTTTTGCTGTTGCATGGTAGCGAATGCTCGACCTTAACATCAGGCCAATAGTATCATCTGCCACTGGATCATAAAGAAATAGAAATATTAGGCAATGCTAAATATACAATCTTTTATAACTTGAATTGAGAAATATAGACTAAACTAGCGATATAATATCTAACGCATATGACACTCTGCAATCTAATATAATCCAACAGGGAAGAGGAACATTTGACGTTCTTTAAAAAGGCGAAACAGGCTGAAGGGCCAGAAAGACAATGATGATCAAATAAAGTTTCAATAAACAGATTGTTATATTGATCTTCATTGATAAAATTGCCTTTACTCATTCCTGAATTTGCTATTTCAAGAGGAAAGTGTGGATGAAGTGTATCATTTGCCAGTTATGTTGTTACCTAGTAACATAGAAATTAGTTATTTTCCTTACTGCATCAAGGCTTTTTCAAGATCAAAAGAGATGTTTTGGCCATATCACGTTATAATGCTTTACTCCGTGTAAGGTTGAGAGAGATCCTCTTTTGAGGAACGTTACAAACTTCATTTATTCCAGAGTCCAATAAATGTGGTTTCTCTCTTTATACGTGTATGTGCACACATATAATTCTGTGCAAAATTTGGAATGAACTTAAATATTAACAAATGCATTGGCGTTCAAAAAAAAAAAAAAAAAAAAAAAAAGGATATATTTTGCACATGGTGCAATGCAGGAGATATTGGCCTTTGGTTTTCTTTGTCTGCTTTAGGTATAACGATAGCATTAGCAGTGCGTCAATAATCTTGCCGTATTATGTTATAGATAGCCATCAAGTGAAATAAATCGGCCTTCGGAAGTTGTTTCAGAAACTCATAGGAGGCATTATGAGCTCGCGAGCTAAGTTTCTAGAGGACTGAGCCTAAAAGTAATTTTGTCATTATATGTCTGATTAGTTTTAAGTTCTGCGATGATATTTGGTGCTGAAGCCTCGTTTTTCATTTTCAGAAACGCAAATTGGTATTAAGATTACCAAATGTGAGAGCAAACTTCCCAGAAAAGTGTTTGCAACTACTTATGCTTAGCTTAAAAGAACCTTGTCTCCAAAGGGTTTCAGGATTATCATGGACGTTTTGTTTTATTGCTTAGATCTTGTTGTGGATTTTTGTTGTTTATGGATAGAACGTAATTAACTATGAGTTTCTCTTCCTTTCTGTGATAGTATTACTGCTCAATCCTGTAACGTTTTGAATTCAGTTTTGTTCTCTATCGAGGGATGGCTTCGCTTTTCTTCAAGGATTTATTTTTTGTGTTTAATGCTTACGTTTTAGATTTCACCAAGGTATAGATTTTCTCGCGTATACATGATATTAAAGACGCTACATTTTTCTGCGTTTTCTATGATATTGGTAACATTTGTTACAATTTTATCGATCAGTATAATTTGAAGCATGCACGATGTAGGTAACAATCACAGATTTTTCATTCATCTAGAAGCTAAAGTAAGCTTCAAAATTCTGAAGTGCGGGACAGAATATTGCATGATTACTACACTTGATGAATCAATACGAGATAGAGAAATCTTCACTACCGAAAAAAAACTAGTTCATTAAAATATATACTCTGCGTAGCATAAAAATTGTAATTGCATTAGCACTTTTAAAAATAGTTTATATTGTGTGTTTGCACTTTGGCAGAAATTCAATTGGCAAACCTGCTCGTAACTTTGTATTCTCTTTTCTTGCATTGCAGGAGCTAAACATTTGAATAATGACACGAATTGGATATATGATTAAGCAGATATTTAATTTGAAAGCATTCAAAGAAAACAAAACAAAAACAAAAAAATGCACTGAATAACATAACGTGAATAAAAAAGCATTTTATATTAATACTATATTATACAATAATATTAATACTATAATACATAAAGGATATCATAGCAGGAAGCAACAAATTTTAGAAATGGTTGAAAGAATGCAAGATGTGGTTGAAGATCTTCTAAAATGGCAAATCCAAGTCTGTTAGATTCGATTTTGAACCGACTAATGAATTTTGGAAATGGAGGAACCAAATATTATTGAGAATAGCTGACACGTGATCTCAGACTGTAAACCAATGTGCCAAAGAGAACCGTTAGCAAGCAATGAGTCACTGACCCTGGCCATCAAAACAAGAAGGTAATGGTCCAAAAGGAAGTGAATGTGACTTATGACTTGCTCTGATCAATCAAGATACTGTCACATTTCTGTGGTCCATGGTTTGTGCTTTTGTCCTTGCTTTAACAATAGAATGGTTCTACGTAATCAAACAGGAGTGGTAACTGTTCAGATCGTTAAAAGCTTCTGTTACACTTCCATTTTATGCCAAGTCAAACCAGCTGTGGAGAAATTTTACCGTGATATTATCTGCTATCATAAACTTAGTCACAAAAACAAAGATTTTACAAGCTCTAAAAATAGTATGCATAGGCACTCATTCCATATTTTTATAAAAATCTTAATATTTCCTCCATTTAGGCTAGTTCAGGATGAGGAGAATATAATATCTTCTTGTTGCATATCAAAGAATGCCAAACTTAAACTGAGAGTAAAAGGTATTAATAATTGGTCCAACAACTCCTTACAATTCGATTTTATGCAACGTACTTAGGCTGTACAAACTACCAGCAGATTTTACTTTAAAGTATGTACTAGGTTTTACGCACTGATTATAGAAGCAGTCATTAGAGCGCTTGAAATTCGATATTAAAACTAATGAAACTTCAAAAACCATTAGAGAATTAGTTAATGGTGCTGTTCAGACTGTTAAAAGGTATACTTCGACTCATGTAGTAACTCAACAGTTATTCAAGTAATACAAGGATCTTTCGTGTCAAATTACACAGACGGCATCTATCCTTTCTTTCTTTCTTTCTAACTTTCTTCCTTTTTGTTGTGGTTAAACACCCTTGGTCGACAGCCGAATCGTGGGGTGGTTCATCTTCAACCACGACCTTGCTGTCCATATTTCATGTTCTATGACTTCCTTGTTAGCTGTTTCAGGATTGAAGGACCAGGAGCGAATTTTTGGCGAGATGCGGCTGGGCGTTCTCTAAGGGTTTCTTCCTGGCGTCGTTGCAGCAGCACTGAGGGTTTAGTGGGTTGCGCCGTCATCGACTGCGTTCTATCTGAAAAGGTATTGACACCGTCTATGCTTGCGCCCACCTCATCCGGAACTAGTTGTCCTTCGAGTATCTCCTCTAATCGCTACCTCTTAGAGGTTATATAAGCCGCAAAGGGACTCAGTGCTCTATATAAGGTGATGTGTCAAAGTACTGGAAGCACCATATGGAATAATTCGTTTAATATATTTTTATTTTTAATTTTATTATATTTCACACAAGTTGTGTGTAATATAGGAGGAGTTGGATAGGTAGAAAAATTCAATGCCATAGCCGGAATTTGAACCACGGATTTCCCGGTCTGTAGCCAGGTTCTCGGACTACTGATCTGCCATAGTAACATGCCGGTACAAAATTAAATTTTTCAACTGACTGAGTTCTCAACTGAGTGATGGTAACATCACTTTTGCGCCGACATATCCTGTGAATGTACTTGTTTACTTTCAGCATCAACACAGCTTTCGCGTATCTACAGAAACAGATTACGGTTACGTGAAATAGTTTAATAATAAGGGAATTCCGTTATATAAGTTAAGGAAGAAAAATAATTTGCATACTGAACGCAGTACAATAGAGGAAGAATATTATACATAGACTAAGACTTTATTTTTTAATTCATTGGTACAAAGTATCATGTTTTATAGGTTAGGTAGAACTTAAGCAAATAAGCTACTAGCAAGAGAGGTGGATTTTGGGCAAAGGGCACAGGTAAATCTAGAATGTAACAAACCAGAAACAGAAAATCAGAGAAATACTGAATCTTAATATAGCATTATTTGCGTAATAGGAGAAAAATGCTAGAAATGGTTTGGATACATAAAGAGGATTAAGAGTTGCAGCATCTAAAAATAATGCTGGAGTGGAAGGCTAAGGGAAGCAGAAGGAAATGGAAGTCCAGGGAACAGTTGATGGATGCAATAACAGTAAAGAACTTAAGAACGGAAATCTGTGAAGAAACAAAATTGCTTTGAGTTGAAGGTAGCAATTGTATTGCAAAAATAAATCCTAATAATAACATCTAATGTTTTACATTTATATTAATTTCTCTAGCTATACTTCAATAAACTAATGTTTACCAAAATTATTTTTCTATCTACTTCACGTATAACGATACAAATATTTGCAGAAACACTTTCGCTATATACTTCCAGATATGCTGTAGCAGGATATGTTACAAGTACATAGATCAATATAAATGGCAGAATTGTACATCACATTAAGGAAAGCGATGTTAAAACAGTTGAGGATATTGAGATGTACGGAGCCAAATTGTGACCTAGGTAATTAAGGAGAAGGCGAGCTAGCTTAATTCCAGGTAACAGTCCGCCAGCCACCACTTGCTAACAAGCACAGGATAAGTAACGAAAAATAGAAAGAGAAAAAGATAGGAAGGAAAGAGACAAGGGTTGTGACTTGACTTCTGGGAAACAGAGGGATTTTGAAAAATATAAAAAGAGGAATATAGTTTAGGGTAAGATGGAAGCATTGGATTTTTCCAGACCCAGCACTCACAAAATTTGGTACAATTTATTTTCATAGTAGGTAATGTGATGCAACCAAGGGACCAATCACATTTTGTGGTCAGCCTGTGGCAGTATATAAGGGGAGCATGCCACAGTCTTTTACTCAATCTCAATCTGTGTTGTGATCCACGTGCTTAAAGGATGGGGAACGATGTGCTTTTCTCCTTGTTAATATGTTCAACTGGTGGGAAGGTTAATACTGTACGTCCAGAAAGTAAGCTCCGTTTTGTAATAAAATTAAATTGTGCACAGATACAGAATAATTATTTATTGCACAAAATTCTACAACTCTTAAACTACTTTTCCACATAACTGCCGAAATTTTGCAGGCATTTGTCATAGCACAAGTTTTTGTATACCTTCTTCTTAGAAGTTTGCCGCCTGTGTCTTCAAAAAGTTGGATACATTTTCTTTCAGCTCTTCGTCATTGTTGAAGTGTTGACCGCCAAGGAAAGACTTGAGATCTAAGAACAGATGAAAGTGGCTAGGAGCGAGGTCAGGGCTGTACGGAGGATGGTGGCCGCGCCGTGGCCGAGTGGTTAGACCACTAGCCTCTCACCTAGATGGCCGGGGTTCGATCCCAAGCTACCGCATGTGAGATTTGTGGTGGACAAAGCGGCGCTGGGGCGAGTTTTCTCCGGGTACTCCGGTTTCCCCCACCATCGCATTCCACCGGTGCTCCATCATCAGTGTCACCGCCTGCGGTGCCATTAGTAGTTAAAGCGGGCGTTAAACACTAACAAAAAAAAATGGAGGATGGTCATACACGTCCCAGCCAAATCCCTGTAGGAGGCTTTTCGTCACATTTGCAGTGTGTGGTCGTGCGTTGTCGTGAAGAAAAATAACACCTTTTGACAGCAATCCTCGGCGCTTATTCTGTATTGCGCGGCGCAATTTCCTAAGTGTCTCGCAATAAACATCTGCTTTGATTATTTGAACACGCGGTAAGAAATCAATGAGTAAGATGCCTTTCCAGTCCCAGAGCACTGTGCACATCATTTTTCGAGGTGTGAAGATTTGTTTCGGCTTAACCTTTGCTGGGGATGAAGTGTGCCTCCATTCCATTGATTGCCACTTACTTTCAAGGGTGTCGTAAGAAACTCAAATCTCATCTCTGTGACTATCTGTGTCAGAAATTCTTAGCCGTCTTCATCGAACGGGTTAAAAACTGAAGTGCACTACCCATCCGTTTCATTTGTGTTGCTCAGTAAGAATATTTGGTACTCAACGTGAGCAAAGTTTACAAAATTTCAGTTTTTCGGTAACAATTTCATGAATTAGTGATCATGAGCTTTGAGGCAATTCCATAGCGAGAGCACTAATTGTAAACTTGCGGTTTTCCTGGATCTTGTCATCAATCGCGTGAACCAGATCTTCTGTAACCAAAGATGGACGCCCACTTCGTTCTTCATCGTGCACTTCACTACGTCCTTCATTGAACTGTCGGACCCATCTTCTCAAAATTGAATCACTCATCGCATTTTGTCCGTAAACTTCGCAAATTTGCCGATAAATTTCACTTAGTTTCACTTTCCTAGCATTCAGAAAACGAACCACAGATCTGATTTCACAAGCGGCGGGATTTTCAATCAACACCGACATAGCAAACAAGCACAACAAAGCGTATGTGGCTGACAGCGATCTCAAAATGGCGCGCGTTGCTTCTCCTTGATACAGAGCGTCTACCGCGCATGTGCGGAACTGCGATCGCAGCGCTATAGCGGAGATAAATTGAAATGGAACTTACGTTGTGAACGTACCTCGTACATTGTAAAAAACAAGCTAGTCGCCTTTGAAGGTTTAAAGTATTTTCAGAAAGAAAGAAATTCAAGTATTATAGGGAAATGCAGCGTTTATTACAATCTTTCCTTGCCTACAAAAGTACCCTGAGATAATTGGCTAGGCCAGTGTATCCCAACCTTCTGAAGTTGACGGCACCCTTGGGAATAACATTAAACACCAGGGGCACCCTTCCATGAATTAAAAGAAAATTAAGCTTAATATGTTAATTTATTGAAATATTATATAATAATAACGTACACCATAACATACTACAGTAAACTTTACTACAATCACTGAGTAAAAATACATCAATAAATGTTGTTCGATTAATGATTAATGTGAAACTTGTGATTGATGCTTAGAGCACAGATATGTGATGTCGGGTCTTAAAGTTGACAGTGAAACACGCAAATCATCCTCAAGGTTCTTCAGTCTATTTCTTGCTTTGCATTTTATTGTCACCATAGCAGAGAAGGCTTGCTCGCATAGATAGGATGTTGAAAAGGGCAAAAGTGCGTTAATTGCTTTCTTCATTAGGTAAGGGTACTCCTCTCTCCGTTGAAGCCAAAAACTAGCCACCGACGCCTCACTCTTGGTGAACTTACCTTTGACTGTGAAATCAGCGCAAAGATCAATAAATTCATCTCGTTCGCAAGCAGTGAAATCTATTTCCTGTGCACTATCTACGAAATCAAATGGTGAGACAACCCAGTCGAGATTCGTAGTGGAAATAGTTGCAAAGTACGCATCTATTGCATCTTGCAATCTTGATAAGTGATCACAAATGCGGTCTTTCAGTTTACCCAGATCTTTATCTCCTGCCACATTAAGAAGAGATGAAAAGTTCGACAAATCTCCTTGTTGAACTGCAGACTTCCAAGAACTAAGTTTTCTTTTAAAACCTTTCATTTTATTGGTTGAGGAGATTATTGTTTCATGTCGACCCTGCATCGAAACATTCAGTTCATTCAACTTATGAAAAATATCTGCCAGACACGAAAGTTCAAAACACCAAGAATCACTTAGTAAGAGCTCATGAAATGTGTCTTGATTTTCATCCTTAAAAAAAGTTTTTAGCTGTTCTTCAAGTTCGAGAAACCGGTTCAATACACGACCCCGCGACAACCACCTTACTTCTGTGTGAAGTAACAAAGAGGTATGAGCTGCATCCGTTGCGCGACATAACTGTTGAAAAAGTCTGCACTTTAAAGGTCGAGACTTCATATAGTTCGCCATTTTCACAACTTGGTTAAACACTTCAGCAAAATCTTCATTACGCGCTTTCACGACTAATGCCTCCCTATGCAGAAAACAGTGAGTTATAATAATGGATGGATTTTCATTGAGAGCTCTGGCAGTAAAACCTTTAATTTTCCCAGACATAGATGGTGCACCATCTGTACATATATCACAACAGTCTTTCCATGAAAGATCATGGTCATTGAGATAGGAATTAATAGAAACGAAAATATCATGGCCTGTGGTTGTAGTCTCCAGCGGTCTACAGAACAGAAACTGTTCACTAATATCTTTTTCATCAATATATCTGATAAAACCAAGGAGTTGCGGTTTGTCAGCAATATCGAGGCTCTCATCTACTTGCAAAGCAAGTAGATGAGTTTTTATTTTCTCCGTGACTTGTTCGTTGATATTGCATGACATTTCAGATATCCTGCGGCTGATTGTGTTGTTAGACAGAGGAACTTTCGAAATCTGATTAGCTGCTCCTTCGCCAAGTATTGTTGAAACTATAACTTGACATGCAGGGCCAATGATTTCCTCTCCAAGAGGATGATGTTTCTTTTTTTTAGCTATCAGTTCTACTACTTTAAATGAGGCTTCAAGAGCAGTATCACCTATGGTCATTCTCTTTACCATTCGCACAGCTTTTTCTTTTCCCCTTCTAATATATGTGAAAAGTACAGAACACTTTTCTGTGTCACACTAGGATGCTTCAGTTTGCTAGGTACCATGGCCTCGTTGCTAAGTGTTTCGCCACAAACTAAACACACAGGGATAGGGTTTTCCTCGTTGTTATTCCACTTAAATCCATACGCTAAGTAACTGTCCTGGTATGTTCTTTTCTTTCGTTTGTCTTCTTTATGTGGTGAATTCGACGGTCCGGGAGAAACTGTAAGATTTGGCTTCTTAAAGCAAGCAGTAGGAGCCGACTGTTCACTTTCACTGTCCTGGCGTTTACGTTTAACAATGAACTTATCCATAGCTAAACACTGTGAAGAGGAAGACAACTTCATCTGTCGAAGTCTCGGGAATGTTCGTGAGGAAGCGAGTAGTCTCGGGAATGTTCGGCAGGGTATAGCTATAATGCCATATGTGGGATACTAGTATAACTGAATTATTGAAATGAATCGACCACTATCACCATCTGCCGTGCATGAGAGTAATTGATTTGACTTATTTTATTTCAAGACCTTACAAGGCTTAAGGCTTCAGTAGAAGGTTTTTCTTGTTTTTTGTTTATCTCAATATCTCGCGGCACCCCTTAGCCAATCACACGGCACCCTAGGGTGTCGGGGCACACCGGTTGGGAACCGTTGGTCTAGGCAATACTTGGACAGGAGCTTTCAGCAGCCGCTGAGCCGAGGACGCCGGAGATCGAATCCCGCTACAATGCGAGAATAATAAGATACACTAAGCTAAAGTGAGAGTGAAATCCACAAGAGCTAGTCGTTGTGTGATGCAATGACATTCCTTGATGTATTCCATTCTCATGCTTAAACTTGCTTACAAAATATTATTTTTATCTACACGCTGCTAGTCGAGATTAACATTAGCTGAAGCGGTCTTATTGCTTTTTCCTTGTAATTTGAAGGGAACTAAGCTAATGCGATAGTCAAAATCCCTATAAGCTGATAGCTATGTGAAACAATTGAAATTCACTTCTCTTCGTATGGCCAGGAAGAAAACAAAAGAAATATGAAACGATTGAGGAGCTCCCGTTTGAGAAAAGTTTAATTATTTTAAAATTGAAACCAATTACAAGGCATATTTTGCAAATGATTAACTCTACAAAAAATAAATTATGTCAACCGTGCGTTTTAACGAGATCTACTTTTTTCTATGGTAAGCTTTATCTATATCTTAAGGTCCGCCATTATGTAAACGTCATGCAGAATGAAAAAGTTTTCAGTGCCTATTCTCAAAAAAACGCATTTTATTAGTCACGAACATACCTCAGACATAAATATATACATATAATCAAAATCGTTAGAGCCATTTTTGACAAAACAGAGTTTTCGAAAAATCTTCCAAGTGAAGGGTAATTTTGGTTGGGTGATTTTCTTGAAAACCTTCGTGTTACATACTTGGACAATGCTGCAACCGATTTTTCTCTTATGAGCGCTCGCGCACGAATCTTTTTCTAAAAAATGTGTTTTGTCAGCGGATCTCAAAACATGTTTCCGGTGAAATCTCGAGGTCGAATTTTTGGGTGGATACAACACCTTCTATACTACTATGTACGTATATAGTACCTGTAGGAAAATTAATAATGAATCATTTTCTATTTGACAAATATAATAATATAATGATATTTTAAATTTGAAACCAACAACTAAGAATATCTCAGAAACCGTTAACTTCACAAAAAAGTATTTGGCAAAAATTGGTTGTTTTAACGAATCTCCATTTTTTGTATGAATGGTTCGATGAGGTAAATTCTATTTTATGTCTACTAAAATGAATTTAGATTTTAAGTGAAAATACTTAAATATTATTAAGGTACGAGAACACGCTATAGAACCTTATAAAACGTGCAAATTATTTTAATTAAGAAGTAAATTAAATAATATTTCGACTATTTGTTACAGTACACCATCTATGCAAACATCATCCAGAATGAATAAGATATTAAAGGCTGCTCCCAGAAAATTATAATAAAATGTGTTAAACATATTATATTTTAATCAAAATCGTTAGCACCATTTTGGGGAAAAGCAACATTTACGAAAATGTTCCACGTAAAGGATAATTTGCTTCGGTGAATTCCTTGTTTCAATCCTCGCATCTCATCCTTAGAAATTGCTGATTTTAATTTGAAGTTTGGTATTAAATAGACTTTTGTTTTTAGGTTATCCTTTTCACATACAAACATATAAACACACACACACACACAGAAATGGACTCACCAACACGCTCACAGAAATACACACACACGCTCGTGGATTTTCTAAAATTTATTTTTATGCATTGTGGCTCAAAACATGTATTTCCTGTGAAATTTCAGTATCGAATTTTTGGGTGGAGCAAGTAAAAGTGAATGATAACGTCAACAGCATATGTGTCTAATTTATATCTGCCCTGAGCGATATCTCACGTTCTGGCGGTTCTGGATTCGAGTACAGTGAAACCCATTGACACTCTGACCTTGAAATTTTTGTGGTTTCTATGTAAAGTGCCTACGTCAAAGGTTGCGCTGCATTTCGAGTATTGGTAAGGCGGACAGGGGCAGGCTAAGGAAGAAGCATAGCGTGTAACTTATCTTATTGATATTTATATCACTTATTATACACAATAATATTTTTGCCTTGTATCAAAATTCCATCTTTAAATAATAAATGTTATTATCTATATTTATTGCTATAGTAAAATGTGAGGTATTACACTCACATCCCTTTCTCTAGCTGTTCTAAAAACTGAATATCTTTCTACACCCTACTAATCAAGATAGGTATTAATAGTATTTTCTTATTACTTACATTACTTATAAGTAGAAGGGAACCAAAGGACTGCACTATGCTAAAGCGATAGTCAAATATTTGAAAGCTGTCGCTATGTGATTGTCACTGACATTCGCTTTTTTTTGCCTGGCCAGGAGTAAAACAAAAGAAACACGGGTGACTCCCTGTCTGAGCAAAGCATAAGTATTTTAAAATTGAAAGCAATAACAAGGAATATCTCGGAAACGATTAGCTTCACAGCAAAAATGTTATTTAAATTCAGGTCTTTCAAGAAAATCTTCCACCCTATATTACTCTTTACTTGAAACATTTTAACTTTTGATTTTGTCAAAGTTGTTACTAGAAGTTTTGAATAATATTTCACATGATTTAGATATCTACAAAATACATATAATGAAAATCTTGAATTTCCTAGGAATAGCGTGTCATTAAAAATGACTGTAGTATAGGTAATTGGTAAACCATAAGATATGATCTCAGTATTTAAGAATTGCAATCTGTACAATCTCCCACTTTATGCAATTTTTTTTTTTTTTGGTTAATGATTTGTAAGGTATTCCTTGTTATTTTTTTAATAGCCATATACTTTAGGTGCATATATTCTATTTTCACAAAAGGCATTCATTATCAACCAATATCTACAACTAACTAGCAATATAATATTGTGGTCTACTTTCAGAAAAGATCCGTGGAGTAGTGTTTGTTTACGTTGGCACACATGTGAGAGCATCATGTGTATAGACACACATATGAGAGCATCATGTTTATAGGCACACATGTGAGAACATCAATTTTATAGGCACACATGTGACAGCATCATGTTTATAGGCACACATGTGAGAGCATCATGTCTATAGGCACACATTGAAAGCAACATCTTTATAGGCACACATATGAGAATATGATGTTTATAGGCACACATGTAAGGGCATCATGTTTATACGCACACATGTGAGCATAATGTTTATAGGCACACCTGTGAAGGCATCATGTTTATAGGCACACATGTGAGACCATCATGTTTATAGGCACACATTCAGAGCATCATGTTTATGGGCACACATGTGAAGGCATCATGTTTATAGGCACACATATGAAGGAATCATGTTTATAGGCAAACATTGAGAGCTTCATGTTTATAGGCACACATGTGAGAGCATCATGTTTATACGCAAACATTGAGAGCATCATGTTTATAGGCACACATGTGAAGGCATCATGTTTAAAGGCACACATGTAAAGGCATCATGTTTATGGACACACATGTTAGAGCATCATATTTATAGGCACACATTGAGAGCATCATGTTTACAGACACATGTGTTAGCATCATGCTTATAGGCACACATGTGAGAGCATCATGTTTATAAGCATGCATTTGAGAGCATCATGTTTATAGACACATGTGAGTGCATCATGTTTATAAGCACACATGTGAGAGGATCATATTTATAGGCACACATGTGAGAGCATCATGTTTATAGGCACACATGTGAGATCATCATGTTTATAGGCACACATGTGAGTGCATCATATTTATAGGCACACATGTGAGAGCATCATGTTTAGAGGCACACATGTGAGAGCATCATGTTTATAGGCACACATGAAAAGGCATCATGTTTGTAGGCACACATGTGAGAGCATCATGTTTATAGGCACACATTTGAGAGCATCATGTTTATAGGCACACATGTGACAGCATCATGTCTATAGGCACACATGTGAGAGCATCGTGTTTAAAGGCACTCATTGAGAGCATCATGTTTATAGGCTCACATGTGACAGCATTATCTTTATAGGCACACATGTGAGAGCATCATGTTTATAGACACACATGTGTCAGCATCATGTTTATAGGCACATATGTGAGAGCATCATGTTTATGAGCACATATGTGAGAGCATCATCTTTATAAGCACCTATGTGAGAGCATCATGTTCATAAGCACACATGTGAGAGCATCACGTTTATAGGCACACATGTGAGAGCATCATGTTTATAGGCACACATGTGAGAGCATCATGTTTATAGGCACACATGTGAGAGCATCATGTTTATAGTCACACAAGTGAGAGCATCATGTTTATAGGCACACGTGTCAGAGCATCATGTTTATAAGCACACATGTGAGAGCATCATGTTTATAGGCACACATTGAGAGCATCATGTTTATAGGCACACATGTGAGGGCATCATGTTTATACGCACACATGTGAAAGCATCATGTTTATAGGCTCACTCGTGAAGGCATCATGTTTATTGGCACACATTGAGAGCATCATGTTTATAGGCAAACATGTGAAGGCATCATGTTTATAGGCACACATGTGAGAGCATCATGTTTATAGGCAAACATTGAGAGCATCATATTTATAGGCACACATGTGAGAGCATGATGTTTATAGGCACACATGTAAGAGCATCATGCTTATACGCACACATGTGAGCATAATGTTTATAGGCACACATGTGAAGGCATCAAGTTTATAGGCACACATGTGAGAGCATCATGTTTATAGCCACACAGGTGAAGGCATCATGTTTTAAGGCACGCATTGAGAGCTTCATGTTTATAGGCACACATGTGAAGTCATGTTTATATGCACACCTGTATAGGCATCATGTTTATAGGTACACATTGAGAGCAACATGTTTATAGGCACACGTGTGAAAGCATCATGTCTATAGGCACACATGGAGAGCATGATGTTTATAAGCACACATTTAGAGAGCATCATGTAATAGGCACACATGTGAGAGGATCATATTTATAGGCACACATGTGAGAGCATCATTTCTAGAGGCACACATGTGAAAGCATCATGTTTATAGATACACATGTGAGCGCATCATATTTATAGGCACACATGTGAGAGCATCATGCTTATACGCACACATGTGAGCATAATGTTTATAGGCACACATGTGAGGGCATCAAGTTTATAGGCACACATGTGAGAGCATCATGTTTATAGGCACACATGTGAAGGCATCATGTTTTAAGGCACGCATTGAGAGCATCATGTTTATAGGCACACATGTGAAGGCATGTTTATATGCACACCTGTATAGGCATCATGTTTATAGGTACACATTGAGAGTATCATGTTTATAGGCACACGAGTGAAAGCATCATGTCTATAGGCACACATGGAGAGCATGATGTTTATAAGCACACATTTAGAGAGCATCATGTAATAGGCACACATGAGAGAGGATCATATTTATAGTTACACATGTGAGAGCATCATTTTTAGAGGCACACATGTGAAAGCATCATGTTTATAGTTACACATGTGAGCGCATCATATTTATAGGCACACATGTGAGATCATCATGCTTATAGGCACACATGTGAAGGCATCATGTTTATAGGCACAAATTGTGAGCATCACGTTTATAGGCACACATGTGAGAGCATATTATTTATACGCACACATTGAGAGAATCATGTTTATAGGCACACATGTAAAGGCTTTATGTTTATAGGCACACATTGAGAGCATCATGTTTATAGGCACACATGTGAAGGCATCATATTTATATGCACACATGTGAGAGCAGCATGTTTATAAGCACACATTGAGAGCATCATTTATATAGGCACACATGTGAGAGCATCATGTTTATAGGCACACATGTGAGGGCATCTTGTTTATAGGCACATATGTGAGAGCATATTATTTATACGCACACATTGACAGCATCATGTTTATAGGCACACATATGAAGGCATCATTTTTATAGTCACACCTTGAGAGCATCATGCTTATAGGCACAAATGTAAGAGCGTCCTGGTTATAGGCACACATGGGAGAGCATCAAGTTTATAGGCACACATATGAAGGAATCATGTTTATAGGCAAACATTGAGAGCTTCATGTTTATAGGCACACATGTGAGAGCATCATGTTTATACGCACACATCGAGAGCATCATGTTTATAGGCACACATGTGAAAGCATCATGTTTAAAGGCACACATGTGAAGGCATCATGTTTATAGGCACACATGTTAGAGCATCATATTTATAGGCACACATTGAGAGCATCATGTTTACAGACACATGTTTTAGCATCATGCTTATAGGCACACATGTGAGATTATCATGTTTATAAGCATGCATTTGAGAGCATCATGTTTATAGACACATGTGAGTGCATCATGTTTATAAGCACACATGTGAGAGGATCATATTTATAGGCACACATGTGAGAGCATCATGTTTATAGGCACACATGTGAGGGCATCATTTTATAGGCACACATGTGAGAGCATCATGTTTATAGGCAGGCACACATGTGCGAGCATCATGTTTATAGGCACACATGTGAGATCATCATGTTTATAGTCACACATGTGAGTGCATCATATTTATAGGCACACATGTGAGAGCATCATGTTTAGAGGCACACATGTGAGAGCATCATTTTTATAGGCACACATGAGAAGGCATCATGTTTGTAGGCACACATGTGAGAGCATCATGTTTATAGGCACACATTTGAGAGCATCATGTTTATAGGCACACATGTGAGAGCATCATGTCTATAGGCACACATGTGAGAGCATCGTGTTTATAGGCACTCATTGAGAGCATCATGTTTATAGGCACACATGTGACAGCATCATCTTTATAGGCACACATGTGAGAGCATTATGTTTATAGACACACATGTGTCAGCATCATGTTTATAGGCACATATGTGAGAGCATCATGTTTATGAGCACATATGTGTGAGCATCATGTTTATAAGCACATATGTGAGAGCATCATGTTCATAAGCACACATGTGAGAGCATCATGTTTATAGGCACACATGAGAGAGCATCATGTTTATAGGCACACATGTGAGAGCATCATGTTTATAGGCACACATGTGAGAGTATCATGTTTATAGGCACACGTGTCAGAGCAACATGTTTATAAGCACACATGTGAGAGCATGTTGTTTAAGTCTAGCAGAGTCAAAGGATACAACAGCAACCCCGCGAGACCCTGCTTACCAACAGTTACTTAGTCGTGTAAAATTCTCTCTCTCTCTCTCTCTCTCTCTCTCTCTCTCTCTCTCTCTCTCTCTCTCTCTCTCTCTCTCTACCCCTCTCCCCTATCTCTCGCTGTCTCTCTCTCGATTGCTCTTTCTTTCGCTCTCTCTACCCCTTAAAAGCTTCGTAATTTTTTTTTAAAAAATCAGGTTTTACATACTGGCTTTAAGAGTAATAAGAGTAATTATTTTTCTATCAATGGCTATAAGGTTTTCGTAACTTTTAACGTCAAAGAAAAATAATTCTTAGATTGTTACATTATATATGTTCGGAGAACTTCATTATTAGCTTTAATGTAGCGTTTCATAGTGTTATTTTTATTGCATTTACGTTTTTCTAAGTGTAAATGCATTTAAATGAACATATTTAAAAGTATGTAATTCTCCACTTCTTACTTTCTCTACACCTACTATGCATATAATGTATAGAGAAGGTATAGCACTCCACCAAAACATTCGATAGCAAGATTTCATCGGAAATATATGTTTTAGGATCCCCTGTATCCAAAAAAAGTATTTTCAGAAAAAATCAGTGTGTGTGTGTGTGTCCGTGTATCTGTGTGTCAGTGTGTCCGTGTGTCTGACAACATGATAATTCAAAAACGAAAAGTAGGTAAAATACCAAATTGGTATTTAAGTTTAGTATCTTCCAGGGATGCGACACGAAGATTTTGAGAAAAATCCCCGCACCCCAAACTACCCTTTACATGGAACATTTTTGGAAATTTTTGAATGTGTAAAAAATGGTTCTAAAGATTTTCATTAAAATATTGTATATTAAAGATATTTACCTGACAAAAACATGTATCTTTTGAATTTTCTGGGAATAGCCTCTGAAGACTACTTTATTCTGGATGAATTTTACGGAATTTTGCACAACTGCTTAACCGTAAGAAATGGACAAAAACCTGCGGCACTAAAAATATGGAACACATTAAAACTCACATTATATGCCATACACAATTTTTTCGTGGGGCTGATAGTTTTTAAATATTCCTTGTTTTTAATTTCAGCTTTGAATAACTTAACTTTTCTCATACAGAAATTTGTCAACTCCAGCATACAAACAAAGAACTTCATTCACATAGCAACTAGCTTTTGACTATTACTTTAACGTATGGTACTCCTTTATTTCGCTTATACTTACAAGGAAGAAAGTAATAAGACTATTTCTGCTAATTTTTCTCAGTTAGCATGAAGAAAATAGAACCTTAAGCTTTTTAACAATAATTTGTTGCAGAGATATAGAGAAAGTCATATGAATGGAGTACATCAGATTTTTTATGAGCTCATTATTTCGAAATACAGTTTTAATATTGTTTTGACATGCTGCATGTATGTAAGTCCGTATTGTTTTATTTGATGTAATGTCTAGGTAAACATTTATCGGAATAAAAGTATGGATTCCTATATAAATAGTATTGCATTTCATGGTTTATTAATGTTGTTATATTTTATTATTTTTGTGTCTTTATATATCTTTTGAAATAGGAATATCTAGTCCAGGGACGTAATTTAGGGCAGCAAGAGCGGTCAATTACTTTCCTCATAAGTTATTAGAAATAATTAGGCTATGTTTATTTTGTTTCTTAATGTATCATATCAATATCATCTTTAACTTCTATAGTCACTTTGGGAACTTTGACTTGAGAAACAACTATTGGTGCTTCACTGTACTTAGGACTTCTTAACTGGGGGTTATCAGTTTTAAACTATGAACACTAGACATCTGATATAAGGAACCAACTATGGTTATTATTGCTCTACATAAACAAAACTCACGATTACTGTACTTTTAATGCATATATTTCACATGTCTTAAACAAAAGAAGATTTTATTTTAGGCAATGTTAAAATTCATATGAGAATTTAAGAAGCTACTTCAGAATATCCTCCTACCTTAAGCATAAACTGAAATAGTGCTCCAGTTGTTGTCCTTGAGTAAAATGGAATACGTCTGCTGTATCAGATGGACGTTCGGAAATAGAAATATAACAAGAGTATTAACGTTTTACGCTGCACCTACTTTCTAAAGCCATTTGCCACACCGGTGGTCCTTTCTGTGGAGTAGCCCAAAGCGCAAAAAGGAAAGCAGGAAGAAAGGAAGGAAGAGCAAAAGAAAAGAAAAGGAGCAAGATTTATTTTTGAAACGATGGCTGTCATACAACCCCTAACTCCTCATCTTCGGAGAACACACGCACACACACTGCAGGGTCAATGACCTTCCCAAATACAAGTCTACGTGCCTCCTCACTCTACTCCGGTCAACAATAAGATGGAACATGGAGATAATTTCACTCCTCACTTGCTCAACTTAAAATTACATGTACACCAGCAGATAATAAGCCTTTGTCACACACATTTACGTTTTCTAGCACTCACTCTAATCAAAGTTACGATTCTAAACTAACAAAATATTTAGGTTTCTTATGTAAGAAGTGAATAATAAGAACAAAACAAATATTAGGAATAACTACCATTTGACTTTTCCTAACCGTTGTCATTTTAGAGCGGTTTTGCTAAAAAGGTCAAGGCAATATTATTATAGTTATAAATAATTTACACTAATGATAACAACCAAGTAATGCCGCCATGTGAGACTTTTCGGGGATTTCCCGGTTCGCCAGGCGAATGCTGGGTAGATTGCGTATAGTAATGGTTTATCCTAGCATCGTCGACGGTACCACTACAGGGAGCTCCCTCTGGAGGACCGAGGGGCTCGGGACTGGTGAACAGAGACAGCGCGGAGACGGAAATCGTCCCACCTGCAACCATTAAGGGCCCCTCTCTAGTTTGCGCCCATCGTCATCTGCATCTGATCGACCTTAGAGTCTCTGCCCTCATCCTCTTCCTCCTTGAGGTCTGATACCTCTGTCCGATACTCTGCGGCAGCGTACTGGGAGCCCCGTCCGTGCCTAGTGTAGTGTATCGGAGGGGATTCCGCACCTAAGCCAGGGATTAGACTTTTTGTAAGTCAGACTCCGGAAGAATAGGATGAGATGAGAGCAATTACAGAGGGCAGCCGGATCAGACTGCGACAGGGAGCCATAGCGAAGAGTCCCTAACTGTTTCCAAGCAGTTCTTCATCTCGACACGGTGAGCACCAGGAACCCGCGCCTCAGATCTGAATAAATGTACCTGAATACTCCGATGATCCCAGAGCCATTCTGTCTCCGAGAGCTAAGTTTCCAAAGCGCAATCATCTCCACGATATGGCGCCACCATCGCATTCGTTGCCAAACCATCCCTGAAAGAAAGACCAGACGGATGAAATAGAGGGACAGGAAATTCGGGGGAATGAAGAATCTTCCGCAGCCTTCGCCTAGTGACCTGAGAGAAACCCGAAAAACCCATGGGTCAGAGTGGTCGGCCTCGGGAAACCGATCCCACGACCTCCCGAACCTGGCTCGGTCACTATAAGCACAATCATCTTTAATAAATACACTTGTGTTATACAGAAGGGTGAAACATGCCAACAAATCAAGCTGGTGTGTCACAACTTAATAATAACATTTACCTTTACTTTCTTTCTAACAAGAAAGTCTTTTATTCATAATCCATTTCTCATGATAAAATGTTTTCCAGAAAGAACTAAAGATAAGTACTACCAGATATGTGCCATGAGGGTCCCTAGGGAGTTTATGGGACGGTGTTCAAGAGATTTCTCCAACACTTGACCCATGCTTAGAGGCCAGTCGAGGCTCGACCTGCAGTGGAAGTGATGATACTCCACATTAAGCAATGTGAACTTGAATGCATGAAAATGTGGAAAATTTAAACACGAAAAACACATAATCAGTTGGAGGATTGAATGTCATGCCGGCATGTTGTCACAGTACTCATTGGTTAGAGCAACCGCAGGGAGAGCGGGAGAACCGTGTTCAAATCTCAACTGCGCCCTGAATTTTTCAGCTGATTCTAGTAATAAAACAACTGTTTGTATTCTGTGAGTTTTGTAACTAGTAAGCAGAATCTTATGTTTGTAAAGATGTTCATAGGTGTCTCATGGCGGTTCAAGTTTCCGGTTGTTGAGCTAGTTCTAACAGTAAAGTCCAAAAAGCTGTAATAATATCACCAGTATAAAAAATGTACGTTTTGAAGCTCAACTTCGGTAAATATAACAACACAGCTAATATTGTCATAATTAAACTGATTTGTCAAATAACACTTACATTTGTATGGTAACCCTCTCTTATGATTCATGAGTAATACAAAACTGGGTAACGATCAGGACTTTGGTTGTTCATTTTATTGCCATTGCAATCAAAGTCGTCAGGAGAAATAATAACAATACTGTTTACATGAAAAAGTTAATGGGAGTTGAAGGAAACGTTATGAACATCTTCGTGTTCCATCTTTGAAAGATAATGGACAAGTTTCATCTGAATTTAGCTTTGAAATATGCTCTTCACAAACACTCAGTCGCTCTCTCTCTCTCTCTCTCTCTCTCTCTCTCTCTCTCTCTCACACACACACACACACGCATACACACACTAGAATATTTTCTTAAAAATACTTGAGGGAGCCACAAGATATACCTTCTTCTTCCTCAAAAGGTTTAGGCCTTTCGACTGTTCCGAAGCCAGCAGAACCGGTTATTCTATTTCCTCTGTGTCCAACAGTTGTTCTTCCTGAAGAGGCCATTCCTAGAACGTGTATGTACAAAGTACGTATGTTCGGTAAAACATAAATATCGAACTTTTCTGTCGAACACTTACCACCCAATTACTAATACAGCTGTGAGTTTTTAAATGTGCAAACATAAATGTTTCTGAAATGTGCAAAGTTATGAGAAACATTATTTTCCATTCGTTTTAGATTTTTCCAGACCATGGATTTTAAATGATAATAAATTATCTCCATAAAAGCTGCAGGGTTATACTTTATGTAAGATATCTGAATAAATTATGCAAACTAAATAATAATTAAAAATCCCAAGAAAAATAATTCAATTAATAACAATTTTTCAATTCATAAAACGCTTGCTTATCTTATAAAGATTTTCCCGTTATATGCGATTCTCTACTGAAGAGAGCTGCATTGGCTCTTTGCAGAAAATACACTTCTGTAGCCTTATTTCTCATATGAGTATTTTAAACTCTTATCTATTAAAATACATTACAACCATTTTTGAAAAAATAAAATATTACATAAGCATTTTTATGCAATGGGCTATTAAGCTACTTGTTGTTCAATGAAAAACTTAGTTTTACATCTTTATGACATATGCGACTGAAATATGAAGTAAATACACACTCTCATTATGTGTGTCCTCGCTCGCGCACACAAATGTAACACACATATCGCAGCTTTCTGAAAATAATTGTGAGGTATTTCAGTGGTAATTTCGTTATCAGATTTTTTGGAAATCCTAATGAAAAGCCACAAATGCTCCTTGGTTCGTTACAAATAATAAACTTATCAGAAACTTGGAATTCTCCCTCTTCAGGAATACAACATCTCTCACAAAGTTCGTGGAGCTCAAAATTTCAACTTTGTAACCAAATGCCATTAAATAAACAGACTGAAAATACACTTCTCTCAAAATCTACTTGGCGATTCCGAAGACAGTGATTTCACATAACCTTTATTGTTATACTTTGACCATAAAATGTTTCATATCCACTGGTTCAGTACTTCAACTCTTACCATTGTAAATAATTGTATATTCTTTTCTTTTTTTCGCTTAACGTGCTTTAATCTGATTGGTCATATCGGACGACGAATGAAATTGGTGAAATGATGCTCAAATGATCTCGGGGTCCATGAAGCTTAAAGTTTCTCGACATTCGTCTTCTCAGGATAAGGGAAAACCCCGAAAAAAATCTTATCCGAGTAAGTGAGATTCTCACCCTAAGTGAGATTCGAACTCACGATCCTTTGAATGTGAGACACACGCTACCACCACACTACCCAGGCGGGTGTATACTCTTATTTATATATATAGTCACCTTAACTTACGTTAGAGGAGCCAAAGGCCAACCTCAGCTTGTTCATATTATGTTAAGTTATCAATAGCCTGTAAAGCAATAATTGTATGCTGATCGGTTAATAATAAATTAAAAAAATATATGGTAATATGTGTAACTTCTTCATACCAGGCGGGCGTACACGTAAGATAAACTGCGTAACTTTTAGTGCTCGCGTTAAAATGACAATGTTTTCCTCCGGGCGCTTAAGTCTAGTTTGATATAGTGTAAGCAAATGAGGTTCTCAAACGTTTTAAACCTGTTCTTCAAACAGAAACAACTTCTTTAATATTAGGCTAAGGGAGCTGAAATGGTCTATCTCAATGTTAAATTTTACAATTTCATGTTCTTAGTTACCCACACAAAGCATAAGGAAATGAATTCATATATATCTGTCCACAGGCAGATACAGACACACACACACACGCATATATATATATATATATATATATATATATATATATATATATGTGTGTGTGTGTGTGTGTGTGTGTCTGCCTCTGGTCAGTATAATTCAAAAATTAAAAGCTGAATAACTACTAACTTGGTCTTTATTTTTAATATCTTTCAAAGATATGTCAGGAAGATTTTCAAATTATATCTCCCCGTGCCAAAAACTGTTTGTATGGAACAATTATTCGAAATACTTCATTTTTAAAAAATGGCTATAACGATTTTGTTGAAATTATTATTATATATTAAATTGTATAGACAGTTGCATGCAAATAACGCACACAGATATTTATATATACAAGATGGTTCACCTGTCCCTTATTCTCTAGTTTTATGCAACCCGCAGGTTACAGTCTAAACTGAAAACATCGTTCCTGAGACTCAAACTAACATTATGTACTTTGGGGCTGCAAATTATAGCCAAACAGTAGCGTTATTGACTTTAGTTAGTTTGAATTCCAAGATGTTCAATCCAAGTTCGAAGCTTACTAAAACTTTGACAATTTTTTCCCCCGCTTTCTTCCTTCCTGATTTTGACACAAAGCTAGATGGAATATTGGAATATTTTTAATTTGTTTATTTATTTATTTTTTGTTGTACTTTTTATTTATGTTTATTCTAATTTTATCAATCCAGTTACAGGAAATAAAATGAACATTCTTAGGCATATTCATTCAGTTTACTCTGAATATGCAGGTATTATTACCATGTTTTGAAACTATCATAGTTATTTCAGATAATACTACAGAACCAAATCTCTAAAACGAAAATGTCACAAAAAGGCTGACAATCACAAACTGTGCCAAATATATAAGTATTCACCAATACTTTCAGTTGAAAAGAATATTAGGTTTATTCCCCTTAACTTAAACTTCTCAAAATCTATACCTACATGGGGCATGTCTAGACCTAAAGTGTCTTCCGGTAGTATTCGCTAACCCACCGAGGTTATCAGCTACCAAAATTTTGTGGAGAACATTTTCTAACTACGAAGAACAAACGATAACATGTTAGGTGTTCCAGTATTTTGAAATTGTTTTATTAACTTTATACGTTTTGAAAATTTACTTTGTTATTTAAAGTCTTCGTGAAGTTTCTTTTTCAAAATAATTACAAAGAAAATTAAGGATCGAAGACTGAAGAACACGTAAAATGAACTCTCGTTTATTCGTCATTCGTATACCTTTTTGTTTACTCCTAAAATTATTAGAGTGACAAACACTGAACTAACTTTGCACTTCGATGGATAATATATAAAGAAGAAAACAAGTGCACGCAGACTGTGGGAGTCGAACCGCAGACACGCTGGAAGTGATAAGGGAACATGACATTAACCAGTTGAGCTACAACCTTCGTGCCCACTTGCTCCGTTAAAACTTGTAGGTGTAGTATCTCTGCTTCTGATCTCTATATAACTGTTATGGACCCCTTTTTGAGGCTTAAGTCATCAGTCAGCCCTCAGTCATTATATTTCACGTTGCAGAACGTATAACAGCGATCCTATTGATGTAACATATACTGTAACAAGAGTTATTAAGCGCATGTTTTTGGAATGGAATCTTGGATTTTCTGGGAATAGCCTGTTAGGTCCACTTCATTCGGTATCTGTTTTAAATACACAATTTACTCCATATAACCTTTTTGATGGTGTCAGCCATATCCGAGACAGTATTTATTAATTCTTGTTCAGTGCTAGTGTCTGTTAAAATGCTTTCGATGTATTTAGTTGGACTTTCTCTTTCGCACAAATCTAGGTAGTTTAAAGAATCACAAATTGAGAATTTTTATTTTTGAAGGATTTTAAGTTAAACATTAGCATCCTATTCATATTAATAAAATACTTATTTTGAAAGTTTAAAGTAAGTCTGTTGCTAACACTGTATTTTCTATACTATTTGTACATATTTGTCTTTTTTACCTTATTATTATTGTTATTATTATTATTATTATTATTACTTCTATTACCGTTAGGGCAACTATTGTATTTCCCCGAAAATTCATAAAAAGTTTTCACCGGAAATATTTCCCCATAACCCTAAAAGTAGTTTTAGGAAAACGTCCATGTTTGTGTCTGTGTGTATGTTTCTGCCTGTAAGAAAGACAAAAACAACAGAAATAAATTGTTGTTTAGCTTCAGCATCTTCCAAAGAATCGACATAAAAGTGTTCAAGAAAAACCTCTATGCCTCAATCTGTTTCAAACATTTTGATAGCCTAAAAAAGTGGTGCAAACGATTATGACTAAAATATTTTATATTTAAGATATTTTTGTGACACTTAAATGAGTATCTTGAATTTTCAGGGTATATTCATTGAAATGCTTTTCATTCTATGTATTTTTACTTCCTCTACACGTACTATGTACATAGTGTATAGAGAAGGTATTGCACTCCACCAAAAATTCGATACCGAGATTTCACCGGAAATATGTGTTTTAGGGCCCCCTGTATCCAAGAAAAAGTATTTTCAGAAAAAGGTCCGTGTGTGTGTCAGTGTGTCCGTGTGTCTGTGAACACGATAACTCAAAAACGAAAAGTCGGTAAAATACCAAACTTGGTATTTCAGTTATACTAAACTACTTCTAGGGATGCGACACGAAGATTTTGAAAAAAAATCCCCCACCCCAAGCTACCCTTTACATAGAATTTTTTTCGAAAACTATGATTTTTCTAAAAAATGGCTCTAACGATTTTGATTAAAACATGATATATTAAAGATATTTACCTGACAAATAAAATGTATATTTTGAATTTTCTGGGAATAGCCTCTGAAGACAACTTTATTCAGGGTAAATTTTACGGAATTTTGCATAACAACTAAACCGTAAGAGATTTATGGTTTAGTAGCTATGCAAAATTTAGTTATGCCGTAGATTTACGGCACGTAAAAGAACCTCAAGCCTGATAAGAGAGGCCTCTGAGCAAAATTAGGCGATCTTTCACGCCCAATATAGAATGGGACACTGAGAACCAAAGCAGTTAAAGAGCGTCCAAAAATAACACGCCATTTCCATTTTTTTATAAGAGATGGACAAAGACTTACCACTCAACAAATGTAGAGCAATTTAAAACACACAATTTATGTTATATACATTTTTTTCCTGGAGTTAATTATTTTTGAGATATTCCTTGTTTTTGATTTCAGCTATGAACAGCTTAACTTTTCTCATACAGTAATTTATCAATTGCTGTCCATACAACAAAGGAACTTCAGTCACATAGCAACTACTTTTGACTATCACTTTAACCTATGATAATCCCTCATTTCGCTTATACTTTCAAGGCAGTCAGTAATGACACTATATCTGTTATTTTTTTTCTCGATCAGCATGAAGGAGATGGTAGCAATGGCTTTTTAATGTTGTATTTTTTGCAGAGATGTAGAGAAAGTCATGTCAATGGAACACATCAGATTTTTTTTACTCATAAATCGTAAGACATAGAAAAGTCTTACTAACTATATCTCTATAAAGCTCAAAATTTATCACAATTACATATGGTGAGGGACTAGTTAACGTTTTCTGAGATCATCCCTTATTACCCTTCAGAATTTTCAGAAACTGATACTTTACTCAAAAAGGAAATTGTTATTATCTTTTCTGTTCTTCATACAAAGAGAACTGAATTTAAGGTCATCACTTGTCGATTTGGTCTTAAAATAGTTTATAATATTAGTTAAGATAAAATGTGACCTATAGGCTTTAAGAACATATATAGTTGTATCACTTTAATCACCAAGTAACTGAAGCTAGAGAGATGTGTAGGCGCACGCTTTATAAAAAGGATTTTCAAGATTAAACCTTGTTTCCTCACAAACTTTTTATAACACTTTTCCGTAACCAAAATGTTCCACATGAATTTTTAGAAATTTGTTTCAATATTTTTACACTGTGTGTCAAATTGCATTAAAGAAAATTATTATATTACTTTTTCGAAATGGGTCTCCAATTTTGAGAAATACATAATTAAATATTGAAAAATCTAGAGCTTTGAACGATATGAAAAATTATATTTTTCTACACTGGTTAGGGCTAATATAAAAAGTATAATAAGCCATCCATTTCTAAACTCGTGTTCTGTAAAAATGGATTTTTATGTGCATATTTTTCAAAATGCATCACAAGGCGTGTTTTTATTAGAGCAATCAATTTTAGACGGTAAAAATTGTTATTTAATCACCCATGCAAGATATATTTTGACACATGGCAAAAATATCATTATTATTGTGTATAATAATTGATACAAATTTCAATAAGATATGTTCCAGACTTTGGATTTTCCAAATTTAATAGTTGCATCACCACCTTAAGACTACCTTCTACCCCTATTTCCATTGTACCGACAAGGAAATATGCAATAAAACATTTCTATAAATGTGTATCTTGATTAACATAAAGTAGGTAAAAAAAATAAGCTTTTGGAATTATGGTTTCCTGATGACTGGGTATAAAAAGTAGTACGTTACACATCAGATTTTTTTTTCATAGGTGGCTGTTACATTAGAATCACACATTGCAATGTGTGATTCATTAAAAAACATACCATACAACACAAAAACTCTTAGGCAAGTGAGGACTTAAGTGCACAAATGTCGTCAAAACGAAATGTATCACAGCGATATCTGACGAATAATTCTAGATATGAAGCAGTGGAGCAATCCGCCTGCCTACTTCAATCAGGTAAAGCTGCCCATATAATCATACACCGGAGTGCTTTGTATTTCGGCACAGTACTAAGGTGTAAAGAATCTATTAGTATTGGTTTTAATTGTTTTTCACACAAACCGTGTGTAGGACAGGAGTTGGATATATTGGCTATAATATGAACCCTAGGACTTAAAGTGCGTACTGCATTGTAAGTCGCCATTGGGGTTGTCATCTCAAAATAATTTGAGATCATCTTGTGGTTTACATGCGAGTTAGTTGAGAAATTCAATGCTACGACGGCATGTTGTCATTGTAGCTCAGTGGCAGAGCAACCAGCTAGAGATCGGGAGATCCGTAGTTCAAATCCCAGCTATGGCACTGAATTTTTTAGTCTGACTCTACCTAACCAAATCTATTAGTATTAGCTGCCAATACCGCCAGTCCACCGATCGAATTTGTATAAAAGACATGTCCATATTGTAGTTATACTATGATTTCGTAAAAGAAACTCCCCTGCATCCCCTACCTTACGCTTAAAATAAATTTAAGGATTTGTTATAACGCACCGAAATAAGAGTGAATGTCCAACTCTAAAGAAACCACCACGAGAGAAGTTTTGTTTCCGATACTTGAATGTCCGCTGTAAAAATATCATTCCACACTTCCCATTTAATAATTTTTTTTCAAGATTTCTCAAATTTGGTGTTTTATTTCCAACGATTCAAGATACAAAGAGAGAACGTTTATTAGTGTATATGTACTGAATAGCAAGCTGTTGAAGATATTTTATTTCACTGCCACTCCTAGAGCTTAAAAGCAGCATCTTGAATGCATACTTAATTGTAATATTAGCTAGATTTACAAGCCTCTATAAAATATATTAAAAAAAAATGCTGCCATATTGAATTCCAAAAGTTGTTATGTTCTAATCTTAAGATGCTATAATATTCTTTTGATATATACATTTCTTCACACTAGCACGCTTCCTGCCTTTGACTAATATATGTACCAATATCGTAAATGTTTTTTTTGTTTTTTATTTGTAACTGTATTCCTAATATATCTAAGGGTGGAATAGGATTTTATGTTAGTAGGAGCAACATGTTGAAACTAGAGCATAGACCGTGGGATCGATCCCTCTCGCATGCAATAACTAGAGCAACTAGTTAGAGTGTCACAACTCCTCCTCCTTTAATTATCGAGTGGTTGGATGGTGGTTGGAGTAGGGATGAATGTATGATGATTGTTTTGCCCCTTAGGATATAAGTAAGTTTACCAAGTAGCATGTGTTCAATTCTGTGTGGGTTGCTCAGTTTTTGCTTGAGGGTTTCCAGGTGTGAGGGTGTAAGAGATGAGTGGTGTGAGATATGTAGTATCTGTATGTTGATGTTGTTGTTGTTGCATGATTTGGGCTGTAGGTCTCTGGGTGCAAATAAATTACTAATGCAACGAGTTTGAGTCTGATTGACTACAAACAGGATGAGTCTTGCAAGAGAATATGTTCTGGCAAGCCAGTAGCAGCTGGGGATAAAAGAGTTAGACAGCATGTGTCTCTGACGGGTTGAATGTGTATGTAAGTAAGTTACTAGTGCAACGAGTTTGAGCCTGATTGCCTGAAGCAGGATCTGTATTGTAAGAGAGCATATTCTGGCGAGTCACTAGCAGCTGGCGCTTCGTGAAAGAGTGAGGCAGCATGTGTCTCTAAGTGTATATAAGAGGATGTCAGGTTCTTCGAGTGTTAAATCATTATTGGAAGATGAGGAAACGATTGGACTAGAATTGAGGGACCACATAATGGCTAATCATAGGGAGTCATTCGAGGGCAAGATGCATGTGATTGTATGCAGCAAACCTTCTTGTCACAAGCAGTTTACAAGTTCCTTTCCGTGCACAGAGTGTTGTAGCATTTATGAGCAAAATAAATTGTGTGTGTGTGTGTGTGTGTGTGTGTGTGTCTGTGTGTGTATATATATATTACAAAATTGATGTTTATATTAGCAAATTTCGATGTAGCAGCATTCATGCTCCATCTATATATCTGCAGAGATCAGGAGCGAACAGTTGTCTCCATCACAGCTGGATGCTAGCAGACAAGATAGGAATGAAGTAGATGAGAGCGCTTCTAAAGCATCAGTTAATGGAAAAGGATCGTGCAGAAACCTGCTAAACAGAGAATAGAGTATACAGTTTTCTGTTTTAATTGCTAGTTATAAAACAATAAAACTCATTTGTTTTTATTTCATGAGGTGGATGCATGCAGTGGGGTGAACAATAATAATAATAATAATAATAATAATAATAATAATAATAATATATGTGTATGTTTCCGTTTATGTGTTGCAGGTGCGTGAGTATGAGAGTCCACATAAATGCGGATGTATATATGTATGTAGTGTGTATGCTCACTTCTAAGATTACTTGTTCTTTCCTTGTAGATCAGGAAAGAGGAGATGAAGAAGAAGAAGGCTTCATACGAGGATGTACTCGTTTTCATCCTAGAACCACTTCCAGCAAAAGATGCAGCCAAATGATGAAGTTATGCTGAAGGTTGTCCCCTTTCGCCAGCAGATTCTGTGAGCATTGGAATTCATCATGAAGTTCCTTCTCTACTCATACTGCAACGAGTGATCCATCTTACGTATATATAATAAAGTCAAACTGGGACATTCTTAAGGAAAATATAGGAGAGAGAAAATAAGTACACATGTGTCGAATATACTATGTGTTATATGCACACAATGCTATTCATAAATAATGAAACAAAATGTCTAAATGTATGTTTAATTGATCATGATATTATGCTAAGTGACTGTGAAATAAGTGAGCTAAAATGAGTCAAGCCATATATTGAAAGACATTTAACATACTTGCATGATGTACATGTATCAAGACTCATATTATGCTGGAAGCAGGAGTGGGAAATCGAAGATTACGGAAATGTATACTGCAATGATTTAACATTTATGCATAATCATGTTTTATTTATTTAGATCATCTTAAAACATCTAAATTGTTATGAATGAAATTACATTCTAACCAACACTTGAAAGAGGTTTATATGTAAAACCTTGTCATGTAGAAAACGACAAAGCGGTTGTTGTCTGAACTGGAATATAAGCAGATGTTTGAATTTCCAATTTAATGCTGACGGCTGCAATGGGAGTCTTTTCTGGCTGGTGGGAGTAATCGATGACAAATAGTGGTGCATACTGAAGAAAATCTCTTTTCATCAAGAGAGAATAGTTATCCTTCCCATTATTATGAGTTCAGGAATCTCGAATACATCTCTCACAAAGATGCAAACTTTGAACTTCCAAAATCTAAATGCATGTCATCATAGGGATAGCAATCGCTGTTGGTAAAGTTTTACATTATTAATATTATTAGCAGTCAAATATTGGGCAGTCTTTCGTAGCATCATTTAATATTGCAGTCAGGGCACCAACTATGACAAAACGAGGTTTTTCGAACTTGGAGGTCGTTGAAATATTCCAGATGAATGATTTGGTCTGAGGAACGGCAGGTTGGGTATGAAGATACACGGTTCGAAATGCAACATATAGAGGTTTATCAGCCTTGACAATTTTTAGAATGTCTATCTTTTCAGAGCCGGCAAGTCGAATGGCAGACACCCTCTCTTCTATTCTTGTCAATTTTAGAATTGGCGACTTTTCTCCCTCATGGTGAATGCAATTCTTAGAATTCTTTGATCGAATGAGAGGAAATTCAAATTTGCTATTTAGAATGACTTCCTTGTGATCGTCTGCAAAATCTAAAAGCATCGAAAGAGGAACTATGACATTGAATACCCCATTTGCAGCATTCGCAATATCCATATTTTCTTTAGGATACGTCCATCCTGCATTGTATAGGCAAAGCGATACCATTGGATTGAGGGTTGGAAAGTTTCGCATCATTGTTGAGATTCCAGGATTTTTAATTTTGTCAATAGTACACTCATTCAGATCCACACGAATCTCATCAAACATAAATGCAATTGCGTTATTGGTGAGTTTTGCAGCTGTCGGGGATCCATTAGCCTTGGTGAAAGATCCTTCTATGTAAAGATTACTTCTGCTAGGTAGAGTGTATAGATCTTCAGCTTGACATGGAACTCTATTATCGTCGTTTACGTCTAACGCTGATGTGCTGTCAGGTAAAAATACATGCTCCTCCTCTTTTGCAATCTTGTCTTCAAAGGTACGGGTACTACAGTCGCATTCAAATTATCCATTATAGCACTCTATATCCTAATCTCTCGAGGAACATTCAATTAACTGATTTTAACACAACGAAGGTCGGTTAACGTGAATGAATGCATCTACAGAGAGATGATCTATTACAGCATCGACGATACAATCTAAAATGTATTCCCATTGCGACGAATGTGTAGTCGAATAGTTATAACCTCGTTCTTGAGATCAATGAGTTTGCCGTACTGATCAACAAATCCCGAAAAGATATTTTATCAATCAATTCTGTAGACATGGCAGGTAAATATATGGAATTCGATGGCTCTTGCTATATGTGATGTCCTGGTGGTACAGATGGAAAAATCTCGCACATCGAATGTACGCTTTTACCACTTTAAATATGTTCACAAGATCTTTAGTTCATTCGATTCATCTGCCTTGAGAATTCTATCTCCAGCAAATCTTGAAACGGAGATAATAGTTCTCTCTTTTGAAAAATCACTCGTATGTGGACAATTAATCTCAGCCTTCATTGTATTATTATTATTATTAGGGCGAATGAAGAATACTTCATCGTCCAGTCCAAGCGAATTGATGTCAGCAATCTCATATGCTTCATGAGGTATCTGGATTACTCTCGAGACATTATTGGAAATATATTGAAATAGACTTGCTTGCACCAACGTTTGGAATAGAGTACAATGTTTCAAAACTTAATAGGGCAACCCCATATTGTCCTGCAGGATTGAGACGTAGAGGAGGATTTATAAATGCCGAAATGGTTGCATCAGATCTGCTCACAGCGATTGTACAACTCATTTTAATGACCACTCTCAGCATTTTTATGAGAGAAATTGAAGGTGGAGATGCCACAGATGACACTATTAAAATTCTGACATCTTTGCACATTATACTGAATCCTAACACCAGCGAGGTAAGTTTCAATCTCTGGAGGAGGTTTGAGGACTCCAAAACTATCGAATAAAATGCAATATCATCCTCTTTCGGACGGCAAGCCAACGCTTCTCTTAAGCATCAATGTTCACTTCCACCCTATATTTCCCCAATTTCTTCGATGGTAACTTGTCGATCATGTATACACCCCTAAAGTGAAGTACCTTAAAATACTTTTGAAGTACGTTTAGCATAACTTTCGATATTAAGATTTCTTAGAGGTTTCTGCGTTTAAGTGCAGTCCATTTCCCGAGTTTTTTTAACCTTTACCTGCAGCTCCAATTTTATTTAAAACCAGCATTGGACTTAGACTAGCTCGAACATAATTCATCGTCCTCCTCTTCTTCTTCTTCTTCTTTGCAAAACCCTTGCTTTTAGACTCAAACTCCCTGTTATGTCATGTCATTTCAGCAAGTTGTTTATCAGCAGCCTTCTTCTTATTCAAGGCTGTGGCTATCTAGGCAGCTGCTCCAGCAGCAGCAGCACCTAAAGAAGCAATTATAAGAATCAGGGATAAAAAGCCTCCTCCATTCGTCTTCCGATTTTCTGCTCCTACAGCAATCTTCTCCTTCATTATGGTGGTTACAATTTCGCAGCAAGTCTCTTTCTAATCGGCGTTACCTGATTGAATACGATTCCAAGTCTTCTCTGCAAGAGCTCTGTCAGGAAGAAATGTCCTTATTGGTAGTGTAAGCATTATCGTAGTCCTTACAACCTTGGTCAAGAAGAATTATCCCGGGATCTCCCCTCTGCAGAGTTTCCGTAGCTTTGTGTCTGGCCCACGGTGTCTGTAGCCAGCAAATGAGCTTCAAAGGGAAGCAAATTATACATCGAATTAAGTATACCTGAGCCTCTCTTGCAGGACGTCCTTCGTCTCCTACACTTCATTGCAAACTAGATCTTATATACCGATACACAGCATTATGTATTTAGTCACAATGATGGAGCGACAGTGTACGTTACCTATTCAGGTATTAGATTTTGAAGGTGAAATGAGAAAACATCGACATAACTATATGTTTCCCAGCAATGTGAGACTCTTGATTTCAGGTAGCTAATATGCCGCTAAAACAAATAAGTTAATCAATCTGCTACTTCACGATAATGGCTTAGGTATGAAAATCAATAGATTTATTGAAATTCTCTTCATTAACCTAAATATCCACATCTGTTCAAAGTTATTGAATATATCCCTGATATAGCAGCACATAAATTTGAAAAAGGAGATGAGGTATTGCAACCATTAGATGCCAAAGAAAATTCAATCTTTTTATTTGCTGATATCATCAATGAGAAATAAGACAATATTGCTTCATATTACAGCATGGGTACACATCGCAATGTCGATGCCTTTTACTTTGTTCAGTCCTATCTAAACTTCAGTTCTATCAAACATTCAATCAAAGACAATGCCAATATGATTGTAATCTTTAGGCAGAATAGTTTAAATATACGGCATATATTTGACGATTATGTCAACACAGACATACATTTCAATGAATTTAAAGATTTGAGTAGGAATGTACAGGAAAGTGATGCAAGAAGATTCGTTTGTTGTTTTAATTCCCGAATGTCCATTGCACAGTGAGTGCTATAGAAACGGATTCCATACATATATCAAGATAAATGAGTGACATCAAGCAGTTGAGGTTAGTCATGAGCGTCGACAGTTTTGGATCGCAGAGGGTGCGATCCTCCAGCAGAATTCTTAATTGTTATATTATAAATAAGGATGGTAAGGGAAAGTATCAATTCAGATATATGAGATTATGCAATGTTCATGATCCTGAAGATGGGAATACTATGTCCAATAAAACCTATATTGATAAAATTAGGGCTATCAGTGAGAAACGCTGGTAAGAATTTTCACGTCATCATACCTGTGGAGTTGAGGTTACACTTGGAGGAAATGGAAATAGCGTTTTACTTATGGACGCTCTTTAACTGCTGTGGTTCTCAGCGTTCAATTCTAAATTGGGCCTGAAAGACCGCTTAATTTTGTTCAGAAGTTTCTCTTTCAGGCTTGAGATTCTTTTACCTGCCGTAAAACTACGACACGGGATCAACTGCTTTACTTCCCTTGTGAATGAAGCCATGCTAAGGAGTTCTACGCCCGAAAAAATCCATCGTTCACCGCCGGGTTTGAACCCGCAACATTGGGAATATGAAGTTATCATGCTAACCATTACACCCTGGAAAGCGACTTCGCTTAGAGGGAAATATATTTTAAACAGAGTTCATGACAATAACATTGCAATTGGAAAACATCGACTAAAAGTATGATTAGAATCAATTCATGATCATGATGTGGTATATAGCAGATTTATCGCCCAATACGTCATTCTAGGACTCAATCGTTAGAAAATGATGGTAACCTGAGATATCAACAAAGAAGGCTTACAGGTAGCCCTGTTGTTGAAACCGGTGCTTTAAATAAAAGATACATTTCAAATCAGATGACGAATGTATTTAACGAAACGCGTCAAGATATAGACAAAATTGCATATACAATATCCTCATCATCAAATGATTTCGATGCTAAAATAAACAGTTAGATTTAACTTACGAGTATTTAGAACAAATACTAAATTTATCGGCAAATACTGTTAGTGATTTCACAGATTCAATGAAAGAACTAAAGGCATCCACTCTTGAATCTATGGACAATATGAAGAGAGAACTACTTAATTTATAAACGAAGATCTCAGAGGGAAGCTAAAAAGTGTTGATGATAATGGACATAGACTCATCGAATCTGAAAATATTTACAGTACGCTGTTCTCAAGACCAGAGGTGTCAACTCTTAAGTTGAACAATGAAATAGAAAACATCTCAGGAATGTTGAATATAAATAATGAGAAGCCTAAAACGGTGCAAGATAATGATGAAGCATTGATGCTTTCCAATAAAAAATAATTGAAGTCGTATCTACAGTTTGCATTATTCATTGCGGAGAATGAATGCCAATTTAACTATTTTCTCTACAGGCAGATATGAAAGCAGATGTGGAACGTTCAAAATTATCAGCGATTCACATGGGAAAGGCTTTGGATACTTTGTCAACACTGCTTGCATGGGTGATTGGAAGAATTATCATTCAAGATCAGTGCAGGAAAATGTGCAAAAAATTGGGTATCTTCCGGTTGAGATTGTATTTATTATGAGCAGTTCGTAAATAGTATCATGTAAGATGATTGTGGTTACGTACCGATCTGTCTGACCTTTGTGATAATGACTTGATTTGTTAAAATCATGTTCATTCTGGAGAGTCTTATTCATGGGTTCAGTTTCCAAGAAGATTTTATTTATATGATCCACAACTCTCCTTAATTGGGTGAAGAAGTCATTGATTGCGTTTCATCCTCTAAATAACGTGAATTTCGACAATGATGGATCATGACGACATAAACCTTTAATGATATTGACATTGCTTCACGACGTTGAACTTGTAATGTGCATTCGATCTCCCGCAAGATTGAACTTTGGTCAACACTGACCCAATATCTGCATTTACCATAAAGGACACAGAAGCACTTTTTGAATAAGCATTGAATTCAGTGACAATTCAGTCCGGGCATTTCAAAATACGGGACACATTTGCACTTCTATGTGCCCTCAAGATTTTTTTCACTACCTCACTAGGTCATGCATACTTCGCAAGTATAGAGTTTCTTGGTATTCTTAGTAACTTGAGATCTTACAAGTCTAGATAGGTTGGAGATGAGATAGTAGTGTGCTTTTTTAATCTTTTTAATAAAGTAGATTGATACAATGCTGTTTTTTCCCCTGATGTCTGGTATAGTGGAATGCCATGTAGATTATTTTCTGATCCAAAAACAGAAATAGACGTTTCTGGGTTCTGGTTTTCAAAATAATCGATCACAGGGAATATCTTATTCAGACAACTGAATGTTCTGAAAAGCAAATCTTTGAAGTAGAGACCTTATCGATCATTAGAAAGCTTTGCAGGATATCTTGAAACCAATTAACACCATGCTTCAGTAAGCTCAATATATGCAGAGGCATGCAGTGGGTCCTATCAGGAAATGCCAATCACCAAACCATGAACTACGAATAATGCTTTGGACGAGGCTTTACCATCGAATTATAATATGTGTTCTAAAATGCAATTTCCAATTGCATGGAATATGGATTCAAGATTGAGAACAAGTTTTGCCTTTGAATTAAAGAAAACTAGGAGGATTAACTCCTTTTCAGAGGTTTGAATTAAATATGTTTCTGGAGAAACATTCTTGTAGAGTACATTTTCTTTTTTTTCTTTTTTCGTTACCGGAACATTGCATTTCATTAAGAACTCTCGGGGTAAAAATATCTGTAGCGTATTTTCAACCCGGGAGTTATAAATACATCCCCTGAATGCAGATCTCTAAGTTAACATTCTAAAGCAGCAGTATGAGGATGCAGATTCACGCTAAACTTTACTTTTTTGCGAGAGGGAAATACCTCTTCTCCTGCTTCTCGTTGGTGGGTCTGTTTGGAGATGACGAACAGGACGGTTCAGTTTCAGTGACGTCATCCGACAGGAATGATGCTGCTCGGTCGACTGAGTGAATGAAGTCTGCAGATTCCTAGATAGGTCCAATGGTAGATTGCTATAGAACGGGATGGCTGATTGAACAGATTGCCCGGATGTTTTTTTTTTTAACCGTCAGTTCCAATGCCTTTGCCTCAACAAATCCTCAGAACATATAGGTTGCTTAGTTTTGGTTTAATTTTTGGTGTAATAAACCATATTCAATTATAGTCAATGTGTGAGACAACAGTCTTCTTTTTAATTTCACTATAATAAATCCATTTTCATAAGCATTCAGTATCCTATATTGCTCTCTTACCTGTTAATCTTGGAGTTTGCCTCTGGTTTATGGCATCTCCTATAGGTGTCTGGAGCATCCTCAATGTCCCCTTTGACATCATGGAATCACAGATTTCTGGTGCAATGGGAGGGGGATTCTGTTTCTCTGCTCATTTCGCCTAAAACACATATATTACATGTAATGATAAATGTGTTATCTGAAAGCTATATTGTCGATATTTTACTTGAATTTATCTTACCAAGTCTTTTTATTAGCAGTAGGTTTGACGAGCACTGAGAGGTACAACTTTCCTCCCGAATATTTGCATTCTGTAACATGTATTACATGTATATAAATGCAAACTAATATTCAAATTATGCTAGGTAACGATATTTTAAAAAATGATAGCCTATCGAATATTTGCTTCTGTAAGATGCATCACACACAAACACACATATACATGCTGTTAAGAAAGTACCGGGCATTGATCATTTAAAAATCCTGTTTAAAAGGAGATTCGAAATTATTGTTGTCGCTAAGTTGGTACAACTTTCCTATATACCCACGCGGAGCTTGATCGTCATCTGTCAGCTAGTTTGTTTACAGTACGCCATTTTGTTAGTTTATCTGAAAGGTGATTTGCAATATTACGATGGATACAAATATTGAACAAAGAATCTCTCTCAAATGTTGCATTGCAAATGGTATTTCGTGTGCCGAATCGCTGAAAATATTACAGAGGGCTTACGGTGAATCGACTTTATCAAAAACACGTGCATAGGAGTGGTACAGTGCATTCAAAGGTGGTCGAGATGTGGTGGAAAATTTGCCTTGCTCTGGTCGGCCATCAACGGTTTCAACTGAACTGAACATCGCTAAAGTGAAGAAAATGGTACTGAAAATCGTCACTTAGGTCTGAGAGAGATTGTTGCTGAACTTTCTGTGTCTCACGAATCGATTGGTACCATTTTAAATGATTTTTTGGGCATGACACGCGTTGCAGCTCGGTTAGTTCCGAAAGACTTGAATTTTCTACAAAAACTCAATCGCGTAAGGATTGCTGAAGACATGGTAAAACCAGCCAGTTCCGACCACACATTCATGAAACGCATTGTAACTGGTGACGAGACGTGGGTTTACGAGTTTGACACTCAAACCAGTCAACAAGCTTCCTAATGGTCATGTTGACAGTATTTCTCGATTATCGGGATTCGTGTACTCAGAGTTCTTGCCAGGTTATGTGGCGTTTGACAGAACAAATACGGCGAAAAAGGCCAGATTTGTGTAACGACAACTCATGGATTCTGCACCACAATAACGCACCAGTTCACAAGGCTATCATTGTGAACGAATTTCTGGCCAAAACTCAAAAAATTTCATCGAACAACCACCGTATTCACTTGATCTGGCTCCTGTCGATTTCTTTCTCTTTCCACAACTCAAGTTACCACTTCGAGGCATCCGTTTTCCGTCGATAGAAGACATAAAGTAAAATTCGCGGCGACAATTGCCATCAATTCCTAAAAGTGTCTACAAAAAATGTTTTAATGATTGGATTATTCGTTGGCATAAATGTATAATTTCAGAAGGGGCCTACTTTTAAGGCGATAAAAATAAAATTGGATCACTAATTCATTTTTTTGTGTTTTATTGGTAAATTTCCGGAACTTTCTTGACACAGTAGTATGTGTATATATATAAATTTCTCTATCCATTCTTCTTCAGTAAATTATTCTTAAAACTATTTATAACGGTGTAACTAGCCATAATAAAAACCCAGAACTATTACATTAGCCTTATCTCCACCCAATTCTTTAACAAATTAGGGAAGAGAGAGATTGAGAGAGAAATTACATTTAGATGTTTTATTGCGCTATATTTATAATTTGAAAGTTCATTTTTAAACAAAGCACATGTGATTTATTGACTACGTGAGGAGCTATCATTTATTGGGTCAAACTACACTAACACCAAAATCTGATTTTATGCATTTCACATAATTTTCTCTATCCATTTTCTTAGTTAATTATTCTTAAAACTGTTTATAACTGTGTAACTAGCGATAATAAGAAAAACAAAATCGTTATATTCACATAACTTTCTCTATACCCAATTCTTCAACAAATTATACTTAAATTTACATAATTTGCATTATTTTATTTACATAATGCTCACCTAAAACAATATTATGCATATGTTCCTATACATTCATGGAATACATTTTTTTTTAAATATTTGAGAGTTTCTCACTAAGTTATTACATTGGTTTTCTTTTAATTTACACAACTAAACTGAGGCATTATGAAAACAGGCTAGAAGATATGTAATGCTGTTACACTCCAAACTTGCGTATATTGGTGTTTTTCACTGGAAATATTAATAGACGCTGTAATTTCCATAAGTTTAGTTAAATCTGAGAGTGTAATTTCAATGTTTACATATTATAACATGATTTTCATTCATGTTAAATTAATACTTTTGAGAGCTGATATATAATATATACGATTGGTTATTTGCAGTTATTTCCTTTTATAATCTATAAATTCACTCTTAACTAGCTCTATGTTTCAAAACAGATGACTTTCAAAAACATGCAAGTGATAGAGAATGAATGGGGAGACTAACCTTATATTTATGTTTGAAGTTCGTTTTGACGTATGCTTTGCACACACAATGTGTCGATGCTTGTACAACACACACTCACACGCAGACACTTAAATACGCACTTTATTCATTGTTCAGACCCAACCGCTTTTTCGTTATGATCTAAGCGATAATAACAGAGATATAATCGCACTTTGCGTATATAGCGTCTTTTTATAAGCTACATTACATCACTTCCCCCTATAAGAGGGGAGGGTTGCATAATGCGCATTATGCTCAGGAAGTAAAGTTGGTTTACTAGTAGGAGGTATGCTCTAAATTACACATTGCGTGCGCATGCACATGAGGCAATATTAGGTTACTTGGAGGGGGCACGTATATCGCGATCTTATTTGGAATGAGGGAAATGTGACACTGCTTTTCTTGGAGTCATCCCTAAGTATCTACACTATTATTATTATTATTATTATTATTATTTAAACAATACTTGTATTGCCCTTGATGTCTAGACAGGTACAGTATACACAGATATCGTAACTCGCCTGCGGTGCCTCAGTAGTAAAAGCGGGCTTTAAACACTGTAAAAAAGACATCGTAATTAATAGCTTCTGCTGTAATTATATACTAATTTTTAAACACCAGCGGCTTCGTACTTTGCCGGCTTCCAGAACAGGTGCGCTTGAATAAAGAATACCTTTGATGTAGTACTCGTCTGTATAGTTAATTAAATGCTTCTGCTGCATATGCATTCAGGTGTGAGCAGACTGAATATTGTTACCGCGAGTTGGCAGCGTGCGTTTCCGACAGGTGAGTGAACGACTTTCAAGTTTGGTTTTTTTATATCTTTACTTTTAGGGGTTCTATACAGGTCTACGCAAAATTTCCACCTGCTCCAATCCACTTATTGGTTTTCCTTGACGAAGGTGATTGAGATCGAATTTCACTGTCTACTATCAGCCCATTAGATTTTTAAAGAATTGTACCTACAGGTTTACGCACTTCCTGATTTCCAGCAGGCCCAATTGAATGGATGCAGGTGTGCAATTCGATCTCAGGCCATTGGCAATGCTTTTGCCTGTTTTTCCTTAAGGTAGGTATAGCATCAGCCCATTAGTTTTTTAAAGTCTTGTGTTATATATTTATGCTTTGTTGATTTCCAACTGGCCGACTACATGGATGCTGGTGCGGAATTCGATCTGAAGTAATCTTTTGCCCAATTTATTTCTTTTTATTAAGAAAGGTGATTGAAATGAAATTCCATTCGTTTACCATCGGTGCATTAACTTTCTAAAGTCTTGCAATTACAGATTTAGCCATTTCATGATTTAGACAGCATTGAGAAAGATGATGCAATTCGATCTTACGCCATGGGTTATATGTTTTGCTCTCGTGCTCACACACCTCCCAACCCTCTTGCAACCAACAGATATTACTTACCTACTAGCATTCACCTCTCACATGCTGCAACCACATACCGCCAAGCCACAGATACTACATACCCTCACCCACATCTCTCCCAGCCTCAAACTGCACACAGACCCGGCACAGAATCGAATACGTGATACATAATATAAATTATAAATATCCTATTGGACAAATCCATAATCATATATTAATCCCTACTCCAACCACCGTCCAACCAATCAACCATCTAGGGAGGAGCAATGACGGGCCTCCAACCCATGGACACTGTTGTAGTTATTGTATGCGAAGATGATCGATCCCACGGCCTATGTTCTAGTTTCTAGTTGTCCCTACTTATTTTCTTATATACTCAATAAGTAAATAAATATTGCATTTTATCCGTCCATTACATCATGCTGTGACGGTCGGAATGCGTATGCTTACAAGTTTGACACACAACAGGCAGTAGTAATAGTAGTAGTAGTAGTAGTAGTAGTAGTAGTAGTAGTAGTAGTAGTACTAGTAGTAGTAGTAGTAGTAGTAGTAGCAGTAGAAGTAATAGTGGTAGTATTAGCAGTAGTAGCAGTGATGGTAGTGGTGGTGGCAGTAATGATGCTGGTGGTAGTGGTGGTATAGAAGTAGTAGTCGTCATAGTCGTCTTAGTTGTCGTAGTCATCGTAGTAGCAGTAGTAGTTGTGGTGGGGGTAGTGGCGGTGGTAGTTGTGGTAGTAGTAGTAGTCTTTGTCGCAGTCATCGTAGTAGCAGTAGTAGTTGTGGTGGGGGTAGTGGCGGTGGTAGTTGTGGTAGTACTAGTAGTCTTTGTCGTAGTCATCGTAGTAGCAGTAGTAGTTGTGGTGGGGGTAGTGGCGGTGGTAGTTGTGGTAGTACTAGTAGTCTTTGTCGCAGTCATCGTACTAGCAGTAGTAGTTGTGGTGGGGGTAGTGGCGGTGGTAGTTGTGGTAGTACTAGTAGTCTTTGTCGCAGTCATCGTACTAGCAGTAGTAGTTGTGGTGGGGGTAGTGGCGGTGGTAGTTGTGGTAGTACTAGTAGTCTTTGTCGCAGTCATCGTACTAGCAGTAGTAGTTGTGGTGGGGGTAGTGGCGGTGGTAGTTGTGGTAGTACTAGTAGTCTTTGTCGCAGTCATCGTACTAGCAGTAGTAGTTGTGGTGGGGGTAGTGGCGGTGGTAGTTGTGGTAGTACTAGTAGTCTTTGTCGCAGTCATCGTACTAGCAGTAGTAGTTGTGGTGGGGGTAGTGGCGGTGGTAGTTGTGGTAGTAGTAGTAGTCTTTGTCGCAGTCATCGTACTAGCAGTAGTAGTTGTGGTGGGGGTAGTGGCGGTGGTAGTTGTGGTAGTAGTAGTAGTCTTTGTCGCAGTCATCGTACTAGCAGTAGTAGTTGTGGTGGGGGTAGTGGCGGTGGTAGTTGTGGTAGTACTAGTAGTCTTTGTCGCAGTCATCGTACTAGCAGTAGTAGTTGTGGTGGGGGTAGTGGCGGTGGTAGTTGTGGTAGTACTAGTAGTCTTTGTCGCAGTCATCGTACTAGCAGTAGTAGTTGTGGTGGGGGTAGTGGCGGTGGTAGTTGTGGTAGTAGTAGTAGTCTTTGTCGCAGTCATCGTACTAGCAGTAGTAGTTGTGGTGGGGGTAGTGGCGGTGGTAGTTGTGGTAGTACTAGTAGTCTTTGTCGCAGTCATCGTAGTAGCAGTAGTAGTTGTGGTGGGGGTAGTGGCGGTGGTAGTTGTGGTAGTAGTAGTAGTCTTTGTCGCAGTCATCGTACTAGCAGTAGTAGTTGTGGTGGGGGTAGTGGCGGTGGTAGTTGTGGTAGTAGTAGTAGTCTTTGTCGCAGTCATCGTACTAGCAGTAGTAGTTGTGGTGGGGGTAGTGGCGGTGGTAGTTGTGGTAGTAGTAGTAGTCTTTGTCGCAGTCATCGTACTAGCAGTAGTAGTTGTGGTGGGGGTAGTGGCGGTGGTAGTTGTGGTAGTACTAGTAGTCTTTGTCGCAGTCATCGTACTAGCAGTAGTAGTTGTGGTGGGGGTAGTGGCGGTGGTAGTTGTGGTAGTACTAGTAGTCTTTGTCGCAGTCATCGTACTAGCAGTAGTAGTTGTGGTGGGGGTAGTGGCGGTGGTAGTTGTGGTAGTAGTAGTAGTCTTTGTCGCAGTCATCGTACTAGCAGTAGTAGTTGTGGTGGGGGTAGTGGCGGTGGTAGTTGTGGTAGTACTAGTAGTCTTTGTCGCAGTCATCGTAGTAGCAGTAGTAGTTGTGGTGGGGGTAGTGGCGGTGGTAGTTGTGGTAGTAGTAGTAGTCTTTGTCGCAGTCATCGTACTAGCAGTAGTAGTTGTGGTGGGGGTAGTGGCGGTGGTAGTTGTGGTAGTAGTAGTAGTCTTTGTCGCAGTCATCGTACTAGCAGTAGTAGTTGTGGTGGGGGTAGTGGCGGTGGTAGTTGTGGTAGTAGTAGTAGTCTTTGTCGCAGTCATCGTACTAGCAGTAGTAGTTGTGGTGGGGGTAGTGGCGGTGGTAGTTGTGGTAGTACTAGTAGTCTTTGTCGCAGTCATCGTACTAGCAGTAGTAGTTGTGGTGGGGGTAGTGGCGGTGGTAGTTGTGGTAGTAGTAGTAGTCTTTGTCGCAGTCATCGTACTAGCAGTAGTAGTTGTGGTGGGGGTAGTGGCGGTGGTAGTTGTGGTAGTAGTAGTAGTCTTTGTCGCAGTCATCGTACTAGCAGTAGTAGTTGTGGTGGGGGTAGTGGTGATGGTAGTTGTGGTAGTACTAGTAGTCTTTGTCGCAGTCATCGTACTAGCAGTAGTAGTTGTGGTGGGGGTAGTGGCGGTGGTAGTTGTGGTAGTAGTAGTAGTCTTTGTCGCAGTCATCGTACTAGCAGTAGTAGTTGTGGTGGGGGTAGTGGTGGTGGTAGTTGTGGTAGTAGTAGTAGTCTTTGTCGCAGTCATCGTACTAGCAGTAGTAGTTGTGGTGGGGGTAGTGGCGGTGGTAGTTGTGGTAGTAGTAGTAGTCTTTGTCGCAGTCATCGTACTAGCAGTAGTAGTTGTGGTGGGGGTAGTGGCGGTGGTAGTTGTGGTAGTAGTAGTAGTCTTTGTCGCAGTCATCGTAGTAGCAGTAGTAGTTGTGGTGGGGGTAGTGGCGGTGGTAGTTGTGGTAGTAGTAGTAGTCTTTGTCGCAGTCATCGTACTAGCAGTAGTAGTTGTGGTGGGGGTAGTGGTGGTGGTAGTTGTGGTAGTACTAGTAGTCTTTGTCGCAGTCATCGTACTAGCAGTAGTAGTTGTGGTGGGGGTAGTGGCGGTGGTAGTTGTGGTAGTAGTAGTAGTCTTTGTCGCAGTCATCGTACTAGCAGTAGTAGTTGTGGTGGGGGTAGTGGTGGTGGTAGTTGTGGTAGTACTAGTAGTCTTTGTCGCAGTCATCGTACTAGCAGTAGTAGTTGTGGTGGGGGTAGTGGCGGTGGTAGTTGTGGTAGTACTAGTAGTCTTTGTCGCAGTCATCGTACTAGCAGTAGTAGTTGTGGTGGGGGTAGTGGCGGTGGTAGTTGTGGTAGTAGTAGTAGTCTTTGTCGCAGTCATCGTACTAGCAGTAGTAGTTGTGGTGGGGGTAGTGGTGGTGGTAGTTGTGGTAGTAGTAGTAGTCTTTGTCGCAGTCATCGTACTAGCAGTAGTAGTTGTGGTGGGGGTAGTGGTGGTGGTAGTTGTGGTAGTAGTAGTAGTCTTTGTCGCAGTCTTCGTACTAGCAGTAGTAGTTGTGGTGGGGGTAGTGGCGGTGGTAGTTGTGGTGGTAGTAGTAGTAGTCTTTGTCGCAGTCTTCGTACTAGCAGTAGTAGTTGTGGTGGGGGTAGTGGCGGTGGTAGTTGTGGTAGTACTAGTAGTCTTTGTCGCAGTCATCGTACTAGCAGTAGTAGTTGTGGTTGGGGTAGTGGCGGTGGTAGTTGTGGTAGTAGTAGTAGTCTTTGTCGCAGTCATCGTACTAGCAGTAGTAGTTGTGGTGGGGGTAGTGGCGGTGGTAGTTGTGGTAGTACTAGTAGTCTTTGTCGCAGTCATCGTACTAGCAGTAGTAGTTGTGGTGGGGGTAGTGGCGGTGGTAGTTGTGGTAGTAGTAGTAGTCTTTGTCGCAGTCTTCGTACTAGCAGTAGTAGTTGTGGTTGGGGTAGTGGCGGTGGTAGTTGTGGTAGTACTAGTAGTCTTTGTCGCAGTCATCGTACTAGCAGTAGTAGTTGTGCTGGGGGTAGTGGCGGTGGTAGTTGTGGTAGTACTAGTAGTCTTTGTCGCAGTCATCGTACTAGCAGTAGTAGTTGTGGTTGGGGTAGTGGCGGTGGTAGTTGTGGTAGTAGTAGTAGTCTTTGTCGCAGTCATCGTACTAGCAGTAGTAGTTGTGGTGGGGGTAGTGGCGGTGGTAGTTGTGGTAGTAGTAGTAGTCTTTGTCGCAGTCATCGTACTAGCAGTAGTAGTTGTGGTGGGGGTAGTGGCGGTGGTAGTTGTGGTAGTACTAGTAGTCTTTGTCGCAGTCATCGTACTAGCAGTAGTAGTTGTGGTGGGGGTAGTGGCGGTGGTAGTTGTGGTAGTACTAGTAGTCTTTGTCGCAGTCATCGTACTAGCAGTAGTAGTTGTGGTGGGGGTAGTGGCGGTGGTAGTTGTGGTAGTACTAGTAGTCTTTGTCGCAGTCATCGTACTAGCAGTACTAGTTGTGCTGGGGGTAGTGGCGGTGGTAGTTGTGGTAGTACTAGTAGTCTTTGTCGCAGTCATCGTACTAGCAGTAGTAGTTGTGGTGGGGGTAGTGGCGGTGGTAGTTGTGGTAGTAGTAGTAATCTTTGTCGCAGTCATCGTACTAGCAGTAGTAGTTGTGGTGGGGGTAGTGGCGGTGGTAGTTGTGGTAGTAGTAGTAATCTTTGTCGCAGTCATCGTACTAGCAGTAGTAGTTGTGCTGGGGGTAGTGGCGGTGGTAGTTGTGGTAGTAGTAGTAGTCTTTGTTGAAGTCATCGTACTAGCAATACTAGTTGTGGTGGGGGTAGTGGCGGTGGTAGTTGTGGTAGTACTAGTAGCCTTTGTCGCAGTCATCGTACTAGCAGTAGTAGTTGTGGTGGGGGTAGTGGCGGTGGTAGTTGTGGTAGTAGTAGTAGTCTTTGTCGCAGTCTTCGTACTAGCAGTAGTAGTTGTGGTGGGGGTAGTGGCGGTGGTAGTTGTGGTAGTACTAGTAGCCTTTGTCGCAGTCATCGTACTAGCAGTAGTAGTTGTGGTGGGGGTAGTGGCGGTGGTAGTTGTGGTAGTAGTAGTAGTCTTTGTCGCAGTCTTCGTACTAGCAGTAGTAGTTGTGGTTGGGGTAGTGGCGGTGGTAGTTGTGGTAGTACTAGTAGTCTTTGTCGCAGTCATCGTACTAGCAGTAGTAGTTGTGGTTGGGGTAGTGGCGGTGGTAGTTGTGGTAGTACTAGTAGCCTTTGTCGCAGTCATCGTACTAGCAGTAGTAGTTGTGGTGGGGGTAGTGGTGGTGGTAGTTGTGGTAGTACTAGTAGTCTTTGTCGCAGTCATCGTACTAGCAGTAGTAGTTGTGGTGGGGGTAGTGGCGGTGGTAGTTGTGGTAGTACTAGTAGTCTTTGTCGCAGTCATCGTACTAGCAGTAGTAGTTGTGGTTGGGGTAGTGGCGGTGGTAGTACTTGTAATATTTGTCGCAGTCATCGTAGTCGTCGTAGTCGTAATAGTAGTCGTAGTCGTGATAGCAGTGATGGTGGTAATGGTAGTAGAAGTAGTATATACATGTATCTGAACTCAAAGCTTATCACTGGAGCAGCTGGCAGCAGACGGAGACAAACATTAAATGCTAAATTAGAAGTCATATAAGTTATTCATAAATACAAAAAATATTTTGGAAAATGTTTTCATTTTATGTGCTGACTTCGTGAACAATTAAAACGAAATCTTTGGAGGAAGCGTTGAATTGTCATTCTGTAAGTTAAGATGTAACTCTTTTTACACACCATCTTTTATTGCAATGACTTTTATTATATTTATTTCAGAGATAGTATACACCACATAAGTACACCTAACGTCCACATATACATACAGGTAGGTCTTCAGAAAAACAGCAAACCATTAATAATTGTGTTTTTGGTTTCTTACTCCATAAAATGTTATGTATGCAATATAGAATTACCCAGGCAGAGCGTATTCCTTTGAAAATATTTTTTATATTTATGAATAACCTATATCATATTAATTTAGCAACTAACGTGTTTCTCCGTCCGTTGTCAGCTGCTCCAGTGCTTCTGATCTGAAGTACTATTAAGTGCGAGAAGAAAGTCTCGAATCATTATTTATATGTACACCTTTTCTGGAAACTATCGTCATTCAAAGATGTCAACATTTCCTTAATGTTTCATTGTTATTTATCTGTTTGCACACTCAGTTTCTTAAATCATCTTAATCATAAAAAGAACATAGTTCTGAATGCAAACAGGTGTTTTTTCTCTGCTTAATACGGACTATGGGTTTCTTTGTCTGTAGTATGCTTACTCGAGAAAATATGTTGGGCGTTTTTGGTTTCAAAATATTTGTATGTATGCTTTCGTAAAACACTAAATTGTACACAGCAACCATTCAAATATTCCCTCTCTATCAGTATATTAACTTCCTTATTTTGTATTTGTTTATGTATTATGGCTATCCTTTACAATGAAACCGTAAAGCCATTTGCCTTTCATCAGAAACCAATAGCTACGGAACAGCAAGCGATCCTTTGTTAGAGTGGGTTCTTTTTTTATTGGAAGAAATTCTTTTGTACAATTAGGTACAAGTTAGATGACCTAAACTAGACACAGAACAACATGTAACATGTACTTTGAGTACCAGCCAGCGATTGACTCAAAGAAATAGTTCACAGAAACTAGAGAAAACAGCACAGAAAAATAATAAGAAAGCTAAATGTTCAGTCGCAGATCGAAATACCGGCGGCGCTTGAGTCTTCGTGTTTTAGATTGTGATGGCGCAAACAGAAGCGATGGACCCTCTTGTAGCTGATGCGGAGGACACACATTACCTTCGGTAGGACTATGTCAGAGTGCAGATTTGAATTGTGCACGTACCATGGAGCGCCTGACATGAGAAGGAGAAAACGGTTCTGTGTGCGCTGGATCTTGATGGTCGGCGACGGAGCGGCAGAGCCCCATATGGCCCACTATATTGCCACATGGGTCGAATTTAGGAGGTATAAATAAGACGCTTGTAACTCAAAGGCAATGGTGAGGATCCGGACACAAGATGATGGGCGTCGCGGATGTGATGACGTATCCTCTGCATTAGACTGGAGAGATGGGGACCTTATGTAAGCCGGTTGTCCAAGATAATGCAGAGGTACCTTATAGAAGTCGTGATGGGTATCTCTGTCCCATTTGACAAATAAGATAGGGAGTCACATTCTTTTTGTAGGTGAACTTCACAACACGCAATTTATGAGCTTTCATAGTCATCCTCCAACGTTCGTACCAGGAATGCATTTGGTTGCAGAATTCCTGAAGGCTGCTAACCGTACCCACACTTACCGCCGCCACATCGTCGGCATGGTGAGCAATGGTGAGGATAACTAGGAAAGTCCGAGATATAAGCCAGGTATAATAAGGTGCCCAATACGCTCCCTTTCGGCACACCAGAGGAGATAGGAAGGGCATTGGAAAATGCACGGTCATGTTTAACAGACAATGTGAGATTTCTCAAATAGGAATGTATGGGGCGGAAATAAGTGTCCGAGAGGTTCGGTTTGAGTTTGATTAACCTTGCCTTGTTCCCAACTTTATCAAAAGCCTTCCCTGTATCCAAAAGCAGTTCTAGGCGCACAGATTGACGCTCATTTGAACCAACAATAGTGTCAACGACACCATGGAACTGTTGAGAGCTGAAGTAAAGACAGAAAAACCAAAATGGGTTTCAGGAAAAATCGGTGAGACGTTCGAAGATTTTTTAGAGTAGCAAGAGCAAACTAATAGGACGTTAACTGCGGGCAGCATTCTTAGCTTTATCAGGTTTCGGAAGAAGGATAACAGTAGTTAGTTTCCATTGATGAGTAATATGGGCAGTGCGGAGGATAACGTAGATTTGCGTCAACAAACCAACGCATTCCCAGTTAGGAGTGTGGGTTGCAAAATGAGACCAGAACATGGGGATTTGTGAGCTGAAGAGCGAGCGATGATATTTTTAACTTCAGCAGCGGTAAAGTAGTGGCAAAAGGAGTGATCAACAGTGGTTGCGTGAGTTCTTCCTGCATTCGATGAGTAAAGTCCACGTCCAGGACAGATTTTCCAGGATTCGGATAAAACTGATGCGCCAGGAGTTTCGAGCACTTGTTCACCTTCCCAAGTGGTATAGAAAACCAAGTGCTGTCAACCTTAAGAGGCGGCATGGCAGCTAAAGTTCTAGTCTTCTGCCATAGTAACCTATCGCGGGCGTTTAAGATTTGTATTTGGTTTTGAGCAGCATTGGAGCGTGCAGCATATAAGGAAGTCTTCAGCTCCCGAGTAGCGAGTAATGCGTGCGTTCCTCAGGGTTTCCGACAGTCTCTCTTGATGGAGTGCAGATGACGAATCTCGGGAGAATAGAAAGGCACAGAACGTGAAGGACGGATATCCTGGAGAGAACTGCTGGCAAGGTTAGCAGCAAACTGGATATTGCGAGTCAGAGCAGAAACAGCTACATCAACATCACGGGGTGACTTAAGCGGCACAGTTGTATTAGTGAGGTCGGCAAGCAAAGACTGTAGAAAAGCCAGTCAAAGGATGCCGCATCAGGATAGGTCTTTGTACTTCGCACCCTCTGAGGGAGTAAGCAGAACTGATAAATGATCGGAGTGCAGATCAAGTGAAAAACGGAGAGACGAGAACAATGACGGAAAAGTTGAAGATATCCAGATATCTAGCACGTCCGGAGTCGTACCATTATGTGGGCAAAACGTGGGTTCAACAATAGAGTGTACATCTAAGTATAAATGATGGATTGCAGAGTGTAAACATTTATGCCTAGGATTTGAGAGATTCGAACCCCAAAGAGGATGTTTGGGGTTAAAATCGCTGTCGATCAAGAAGGTTGCATGGGAAGCATGAACAACACCCCAGAAGTCGGTGAGACTAACATGGTTCTGAAATGCAGGATCAAACGTTAATTGTGTAGTTATATGTTGTCTACATGACAGCCCTCATTTGAGGAAAGTAATTAGTGATGATGATAATAATAATAATTATTATAAGAAGAAGAAGAAAAAAAAAGAACCAACTTGAATGCTTGCGGAAGTAGTAGATAGCTGCTTCCCGGTAACCTGAAAGGAGTCCTCTAGAATGGGCGATAGGGCATGATGAGCCAGACACGTTCTGATCAACACCGCAGAACCACCCATTCTGGTAGAGTTAGGGTGATCAGCACGATACACTGCATATCCAGGAAAATGGAAAAATATGTGTCGAACCAATTGGTTCCATTGGCGAGCAGGAAGTCTACGTCATAAATCGTAAGGAAGTGTAATAATTCAGAAAACTTATTAGCAGGTGCAGTATCGAATGGAAGAAATGACTTAGCCATGATCACGGAGCGGAACAGGAAGCAATTGCTGCAGGGTAGTAAGGAGGGGCTGTTGAAGAGCGAAAACAGAGTCCAGTTGAGCCATAAAGCAGTCCAATGGAGAACGATCCTGTTCACGGGTTGCGGTTTCAAAGAGCTGTGTAGCACCGGAAGGGGAGCCCCGAGAAACTAGAGACGACAGCAGAGATCGAGCACCAAATGCAGGAAAACGAGGAGAGACAGCTCCAGTGGAAGTAGACAAGGTAGACTCCATTTGTGGGAAAGTATGAAGTGGAGGAACGGAAGCAGGAAGGGCACTAGAAACGATACGTCGTGGAGAAGAGCGCGACTGGTGAATGACTTGGAGCCGTCGATGAACAGGGCAGCCTTTGTAGTTCGTCATATGTGGATCTTGACAGTTCACACATAGTGGGGAGGAGCCTTAGAGCATTGCGCATTGGGATGATTGCCACCACAATCACACGTGGTTGTTTGTGACAATAATTATGACTGTGCTTAAATTCCTAATAATTCAGGCACTGAATAACACCTCGTTTGGATTTCGGGGGCTCCGCTCCCACCATCGTGTAATACAAACAATCGAGCTTATAGATGTGGTCGTTGAGTGAATAGGACTTTAGATTCAAGAAAAAGAGGGGTAGTATCATAACCTTGGTGACGGGATGCTAAACTGGAGTCATCTGTGCGGGTGAATAACCAAGAGAAGTCAATTGTTGCAGCATGAGAGCAGTGTCAGTAGTAGGATGAAGCCCACGAATAACCACCCTGAGTTTGCGATTATGACACATTTAGCACGTGTGAAACTTGGCCTTCTGGGCCTCAAAATAATGTATGTTTGCGCGATGACCACCCACAGTCTTGAAGGTGAATTTGATCTTGCTGCTGTGCAAGCGTAACAAGCTTGTAAGGGTCCACATTGGGCGTTTTTAAGTGTTTGAGAACAGTATTTATGTTGAGTATACTATACGAGGTGGCTTCGGGGGTGGGGAAGTAGAAGGAAGACATGATCACCGTCCCCAAGATCCATGTCAGCCAAGGGTGCAAAACGATTAGGTACGAAAGGAGAATCAGGTGCGGCAGAATCCAGGTTCTTCCTCTTGCAGTGACGCAGACAAGAACTACCCCGGCTGGATGATGCAAAACCGGCGGAAGCCAGGCCACATTTGATTAGAGCAATGCGTAGTAGTGGGCACGGGCTGGTGTAGATGATGAGGTGACGAAGTAGAGGCTTCTCCCTGGAAGCTACTTGATGCGGTTTCAAGAGCTGGGTTTGGTACCGGTAGAGAAGATGACTGGTCTCCAGACTGGAAGCACGGGCTGGCGTAGATGATAAGGTGACGAAGTAGAGGCTTCTCCCTGGCTGCTACTTGATGTTTTTGAAGAGCTGGGTTTGGTGCTGGTAGAGAAGATGACTGGTCCTCAGACTGGTAGCACGTGATAGCGGTCCCGAGCTGGCGTAGCTGATGAGGTGACGAAGTAGAGGCTTCTCCCTGAGAGCTACTTGATGTGGTTTGAAGAGCTGGGTTTGGTGCTTCAGAGAAGATGACTGGTCCCCAGACTGAAAGCACGTAATAGCGGGCCCGGGCTGGCGTAGCTGATGAGGGGACAAAGTAGAGGCTCTCCCCTGGTTGCTACTTGATGCGGTATCAACGGGAGCAGCCATAGTGTAGAAATGTTCCAATGAGACAATGGATGGAAAGAAGGCACGAACACACAAGGATAGAAGAGGCTGACAAGTTCAACACTTTGCGAAACTAGAGTGAGGTTGAGGATGGAGACTAAATGAAGATAGATGGTTTGGAAAATTTGCAGAAATAAGTACGAGCTGTTGCCATAGCGACCTAGCAAACATCTGCCCCCCTCCCAGCAAACAGCTTTCTCTCAAGTCGGCTGGCCATCATTAATAATTTCAAACCCGGGAACTCCCAAATGTGAACAGAACGGCACCCATCCGTGCAGACTTGCTCGCTTACACAGATTGAGTACGTATCAAATAGTGTTGAACAAATTTTATGCAGTACTTAATTAGTTTTTGTTATTGGTTTTGGAAATTCAACATCAACAATACGTTTCAAAGAGGGAGAGAGAGCGAGAGAGAAATTGAAGGAGCAATGACACTAATGATACCTGAGCGACACTGCCCATTGTTGTTGTGCAATAAATAAATTACTCAAATACGTGTATCACTCTAACTTTACATATACCGAGTAACAAATGCTATCGTTCACCACAGTACCCTATAATATCTAGCAGCAGAAAAACTACAATTCGAAATACTATTTATCTTTATCATATATTTATGGTATATTTGATGGAAAAGAAAATACGTATTGTTAAATTTCACACAACGTTTGCATTATGTAGCCTAAAATATATTAATACTAAAACACATATAATGATCAGCATAAAAGATAAATAGGATTTTATATGAATGACACATCTCCCCAGAACATGCCTAAAGACCGACCGTCACGCGCACCGAATAAAAAATAGAGATCTCCGTTTATAAACCATTGTTGTATTATTAGATATATCTTGTACATAATTCTGTACAATTTCTTTCGCTTTAGATTTTGAGGGACGTTACTGACTTCTATCCCCAATAAAGAGCTTGTAATTCTTTGGAATTCTTTTTGTATTTTTTTTTAATGTGTGGTTGTAAAATACACAATATCGTATAGTATTTTATCCGAATTAAAAAACATTGGCAAATGTGAGCTAAAACACATGAGCACACTCATTTTTACCTTTTTACTTAGAATATAAGGTGGAGAAGATAATGCACTCCAAAAGTTAATACCGGGATTTCATTGAAAAAACACATTTTTAGGTGCCCTGAATTCAGAAAAGCAGTTTTGGAAAAACTCCGTTCTATCTGTGTGTGCGTGATCGTGTGTGTGACTGTGAACATCACAACACAAAAAATAAAATCGCTTAAATATCAAATATGACAATTCCATTCAGCATCTTCCAAGAATGTGAATCGAAGATTTTCACCAAAACCCCTCCACCCCAAACTTCAATTCACATGGAAAATATTTTCAAATTGTTTATTTTCTCAAAACCTGTCAAACGATTTGGAGTAAAATAAATATTACAATAATTTAAATTACTTATTAATCCAAATAATTTCCACATTTATTAAACTCTATAGGGTCTTCTCGTCCCTTAACAGCATTTAAAGGTTCTTCATATTAACCTTTATTTATATGAAGTATAATAACTTACACGAGAAATACTAAAGAGTCAGAATAATAAATGCACCATATATTAAATATATACATAATAAGTAAAATATGGCTTGACTCAGTGTGGATAATTGTATAATTTTTGCATAATTGATTAATCGTAAGATATAGAGAAAAACTGTACGAAAACCGGATATTTCGTAAAATCACAGTTTATGTATATACAATTTTACTTTCTCTACACGTACTATATACATAGTGTATAGAGAAGGTATTGCATTCCACCCAGAAATCCGATACCGAGATTTCACTGGAAATACATGTTTTAGGTCCTCCTGAATAAAAAAAAAAGCATTTTCAGAAAAAGGTCCGTGTGTGTGTCTGTGTCTGTATGTGTGTCTGTGGACAGCATAGCTAAAAAACGCAAGGACTGTTAAATACCAAACTTGGTATTTAAGTTTGATATCTTCCAAGGATGCGACAAGAAAATTTTCAAGAAAATCCTTCCACCTCCAACTACCCTTTACATGGAACATTTTTCGAAAATTTTGATTTTCTTAAAAATGGGTCTAACGATTTTGATCAAAATATCGCATATTAAAGATATTTACCTCACAAATAAAATGTATATATTGAATTTTGTGGGAATAGCCTCTGAAAACTACTTCATTCTGGATGAATTTTACGGAATTTTGCATAACTGCTAAACCGTAAGAAATGGACAAAATCTTACCGCACAAAAACTATAGAGCACTTTAAAACACACAATTTATCTTACATACAATTTTTTTGTGGAGTTGATCGTTTTTTAGATATTCCTTGTTTTTGGTTTCAGCTTAGAAAAAGTTATACTTTTCTCATACAGGAATTTCTCAACTCGTGTCCATACAAACAATGGAACTTCAGTCACATAACAACCAGCTTTTGTCTATCACTTTAACCTATGGTACTATCTTATTTCGCTTCTACTTACAACGAAGTAAGTAATAAGACCATTTCCTCTAATTTTTTCTCGATTAGCATGAAGTAAATAGAAGTATAAGCTTTTTAACAATAATTTGTTACAGAGATATGGAGAAAGGCATGTGAATGGAACACATCAGATTTTTTATTTCTTTTTTGGGCTAACAACTTCCAAAATATTTCTTGTTATTGGTTTAAATTTTAAAATAATTAAAAGTTTTTTGAAACGGAAACTTGGCATTCTTCTTCCTATTGTTTTACCCCTTACCATGCAAAGAGAACCGAATTTCAATTATACCAGTTTTTAAATGATTTGACAATCACTCCAGTCTAGAGCATTCCCTTAGTTCCCTTCTGATTCAAGGAACTAGTTAATAATACCATTTTTACTTATGTTTATCTTGATTAGCACGAAGTAAATAGAAAAATAAGCCTTTGTAAGAATAGTTTTATAGAATAGGTAGAGAAGATCATGTGAATGATCGCGAATTTTTTGTGTACAAATAGTTAAATGAATGTTAACCACATACATATTTGGATTCCTATTATTCCCTGGCCACAGAAACATTAGTTTCTCCTTCTCTGTCGCTTTCTCTCTTTCTTTCTCCCCCTCCCCCTCCCTCTATCTTCGCTCTCTCTCTCGCCAGCAGTAGTTACTATGCAACCAGAGAAATTAAGGAAGAGATAGGCAGACTAAAATCTTACCTGAGTATTCCACCAGGTATTAAATTAAAGAGGCGGAGGGTTACTTGAATAGGATTTTGGGCAGAGTCTTCTGTCTTTTGGGAATGAAGTATGTCGGAGTTAGGGGCTGGAGCGCTTATTCCGCCCCGCAACAGGGGCTCATAGTTCATTGACCCCTTAGAGAACAGAAGATTCACCAACCCCAAACCGTGCGTTTCGTTTTTTTATTCGGCGAGATAAAGGTGATGAACAAATATCGATGTCTCGTGGATAAGGGTTTTTAGCATCGTTCCCATCGTTATTGCCTCTTTTTTATTCATTCTTTTCTACCTCAAAGCGAAAGAAAGAGACCCCCACCCCGTTTTTGTCCTCTTAGGGGCTCTCAAGAGATGTACTTGATATGAGGAGGGAAAGAAATCAAGTACCAGAGGGAACATCTGCGTAAAGAGTGTTTTTCGAAACATGTACACTGATGTAACTTTGGGATTTAGAGAACAGAAACATTCATCTGGTACAATTATGACAGCGTCAAAGGCCAGCAAGCTACACAAAACTAAACATGTGCATTATAGTTGTGCTGATTTGGCACGCAGCATAACGGCAATCCCGAAATTATTATTGTTGTTGTTGTTATTATTAATAATAATAATGAGTGAATTGATTATTAAAGATCCGACACAACAAGCACAAGCAGGTCGCGCCTTGGCTGAGTGGCTACATCAGTCCCCTCTCAGCCTAGCGGCACGCATTCGATCTCAGGCGACCGCACGTGGGATTTGTGTTGGACAAAGCGGCGCAGGGGCGGGTTTTCTTTTTTCCCCCGCCGGTGCTCATCTTCGTTCCTTATATCACTAGTGGCATTGCCAATGGTGCCATATATGATTACTCATTTCCGGAGCACGAAACATAGACATTAAAGCTCATAAACCTAACGCCCCTTCACAAACTGCAAAAGGTGAAAAACAGCGGGTGTTAAATACTATAAAAATCTGATGTGCACCATTCACATGACTTTCTCCATATCTCTGCAACAAATTATTCTTAAAAAGCTTATACTTCTATTTACTTTATGCTAATCAGAAAAAATTAGCAGAAATAGTCTTATTACTCGCATCCTTGTAAGTAGAAGTGAAATAAGGGACAACCGTAGGTTAAATTGATAGTCAAAAGCTGGTTGCTATGTCAATGAAGTTCCTTTGTTTATATGGATAGGAGTTGACAAGTTCCAGTATGAGAAAAGTATACGTTTTTCATAGCAGCAACCAAAAATAAGGAATGTCACAAAAACGACGAACTCCACGAAAAAAAAATGTATATAACATAAATTGTGTGTTTTAATGTGCTCTACATTTTTTGTGTAGTAAGCTTTTGTCCATCTCTTACGGTTTAGCAGTTATTCAAAATTTAGTAAAATTCATCCAGAATAAACTACTCTTCAGAGGCTATTCGCAGAAAATTCAAGATATAGATTTCATTTGTCAGGTAAATATGTTTAATATCCGAAATTTTAATCAAAATCGTTAGAGCCATTTTTGAGAAAATCAAAATTTTCGAAAAAGTTCCATGTAAAGGGTAGTTAGGGGAGGGGTGATTTTTCTCAAAATCTTCGTGTCGCATCCCTGGAAGATACTAAACTTAAATACCAAGTTTGGTATTTTACCGACTTTTCGTTTTTGAGTTATCGTGTTCACAGACACACGGACACACGGACACACACTCACACATGGACCTTTTTGTGAAAATGTTTTTTTTGGATATTGGGGACCCTAAAACATATATTTCCGGTGAAATCTCGGTATCGAATTTTTGGTGGAGTGCAATACTTTCTCTATACACTATGTACATAGTGCGTGTGGAGAAAGTAAAACATCTGATGCTTTCCAGTCACATATCTTTCTCTAGTTGTTCCATATAGAAATTATTTTTTCAAAGGATTACTCTATTATCTACATCATGCTAATCGACATAAAGATTAGCAGAATTGATCTTATTACTCTTTCATTGGATGTAGAAGCTAAACAAGGACATACATTATGCTAAAGCGATAGTGAAATTATTTAAAAGCTGGTCACTATGTGAAACAATTGAGGTTTGGTTCGCTTTGCATGATCCCGTTTGAGAAAACTTAGGTAGTTTAAAAATGAAACCAATAACACCAATATATCTAAATAAAAAAAAAAAAAAGGTCAACTGTACTAGAAAAACACATATAACATAAGTTATGTGTTTTGTCAACATTTTTGTTCACCTTATGCAAAATTCTGCAAAACTGGTTCAGCATAAACAGGTCTTCAGAGGCTATTCCTAGAAAATTGGAAATATACATTTTATTTCCCATATAAGTATTTTTAATATATGTTATTTTAATCAAAATCGTTAGAACCATTTTTAAGGAAATCAAAATTATCAAAACATTTTGAATGTAAAGTGTAGTTTGTGGTAGGGATAGGGATTTTCTTGAAAATCGTGTCACATTCTTGAGGATACTAAACATTACTACCAAGTTTGGTATTTACCGAAATTTTCGTTTTTGAGCTAAGCTGTCCATAGACACACACACACGCATACACACACCTTTTTTGTAAAAATGCTCTTTTAGGACTCTAAAAAAATTAAAAAATAGCTCACACAACATATTCACACTAACTCGCAGCCCGATACATCTGTGTGAGGGCCGCGCCGTGGCCGAGTGGTTAGACCACTCGAATCTCACCTAGACGGCCGGGGTTCGATCCCAAGCGACCGCATGTGAGATTTGTGGTGGACAAAACGGCGCTGGGGCGGGTTTTCTCCGGGTACTCCGGTTTCCCCCGCCATCGCATTCCACCGGTGCTCCATCATCATTCATGTATCATCAGTGTCACCGCCTGCGGTGCCATTAGTAGTTAAAGCGGGCCAAAAAAAAAAAAAAAAAAAAAAAAAAAACGATACATCTGTGTTTAAAGAAAAAAATCCCGTGGCCCCTCACATAGTTGCCAAATGTTCTTAGTGTTTAACCCCATTCTTACTACATATGGTAGCACAGTGATTAGAGCAACCGCTAGAACCCGGAAAATCTGGGTTCAAATCTCGGCTATTGCTATCTATTTTTCAGTCTGACTCTGCTTATCAAATATTAAAATACTTACGGTATTCCAGTGTGACATTTGACCAAAAATTATAAAAAATAAAAAAATATATAGTAAAGTTATTTATAAACTTTAAGAAAACATATCGTTTGCCCATTTGCCCAGCAATTAACTGATGCTATAAATGAATATGCACCTGCTTGTTAATAAACACGCCCAATTTTAAACTGTTTTTTCTTGCAAACTTTTTCCCAACATTTTCCATGCTCGAAATGCTCTAACACGATCAATATTTTATCATGTTCTGTAAAAAATTGTTATACTGCTTCTCATACGTGCATAAAGATAAAACGTAATACAGTTTTTCGATATAATGCTACAATTCTGAGAAATAGATGGTTAAATTTTGAAATCAAGAGTTTTGAAGATTACGTAAAGTACTAATGTGTCTAAAATAATTTCGTTTAGTATAAAATATCATATAATAAGTCTATTAGTAAAGTCATTTACCGATAAGCTTTGATATTAATCTGAGTAGTTTTAAAAATTCATCACGAGGCTCATTTTTAATAAAAAATGTGAATTTGGAAAATAATAAGCTTCATTTAAACAACTATGCAAGCTAGAATTTTGAAGCATTGTAGAAATATGCCTATCACTGTGTATAATAACTAGTATAAGTTTAAATAAGATATCTTGAATACAGAGAATTTTACAAATTTCACTGATACATTATCTTAAGCAATAAAATCTGTGACAGTTTATCATAAGAAATATGCTTTCTAGAGCTGAGCAGAAGTGTCAATACATGACCTCGCGTGATGTAGTCTCTGCTCGTGGCAAAGGAGAGTTCGTCCTTCACTGACCTCCAAGAGGACATAGGGCGCCATCGAAGACTGCTCCAGGGCTGATGGCTTCCTCCGCATTAAAGTACAGCAGAACGAAATAAACGAACGAGACACCCATAAATCTAATAAACACTGCTTCAGAAAGTATAAGACGTCCATCAACGCATTCTTAAATGTTAGAAGAGGAAAATACACATAATCAAAGAATGTGGTATTTTCAGCCGCCTCGTAGAAAACAAAACTCGTTGACATTCAGCTGTACACTGAGATCTTATTTCATGTATCTCTTATTAATATACTGGGTGCAAGTTCATATTTGTGATGTAAAGGGAGGTTGTTGATGCATAACAATGTAAAGTAGGAAAGTTAACCGTCAGAATGAGAAAAATCTGATGTGTTCCATTCATATGCCTTTCTCTACAACTCTAAAACAATCTATTTTTATAAAGCTTATATTTCTGTTTACTTCATGCTAATCTAGAAAAAAGAATGACAAATGGTCTTATTTCTTGCTTTCTTTTAAGAAGAAGCGAAATGAGGGAAAGATAAATATAAATAAGATAGTCAAGAGCTGGTTGCTATGTGATTGAAGTTCCTTTGTTTGTATGGACAAGAGTTGACAAATTAATGTATGAGAAAAGTGTAAGTTTTTTAAAGCTGAAACCAATACCAAGGAATATCTTAAAAAGGATCAACTCCACGAAAAAAATGTATGTGACATAAATTGAAATTGTGTGTTTTGGTGTGCTATACATTTTTTGTGCGGTAAGTTTTTGTTCATGTGTTACGGTTTAGCAGTTATGCAAAATTCCGTAAAATTCATCCAGATTAAAGTAGTCTTCAAAGGCTATTCCAAGAAAATTCAAGATACACGTATTATTTTTTAGGTAGATATCTTTAATATACGATATTTTAATCAAAATCTTTAGAGCCATCTTTGAGGAAACCAACATTTTCGAAAAACGATCCATGTAAAGGGTAGTTCGGGGTGGGGGATTTTCTTGAAAATCTTCGTGTCGCATCCTCGAAAGATATTAAACTTAAATATCAAGTTTGGTATTTAACGGTCTTTTCGTTTTTGAGCTATGTTGACCACAGACACACAGTACTACATCCGTATTTCCTTCAGATCATGTCCCTACAACCAAAAGCCCATTTGAGGATATAATTACATGAAGTAAAAAGCGGAGATAACCGTTAATATTACAGCGATTAAATATTCAGGGACGTGGTAGTTTCTTTTATTACTTACAGGCAAACTAATTTTAGCAAAGCTGACTTTTTGTGACCTTGATCACTGTTTTTTTTTTTTTTTTTTGTAAGAAAATAAAAACGTAATATTGCAACACTTAAATATTGAACACTGAACTACGTGTACGATTCGCTGAGTCCAAAGGTCACGGCCTCTCAACTCAACAGTTCCACCGCCATTTCCTTTCTATAATAATCTCCTTCATTTCGTTGTTTCTCGTCCTTCCGGTGTATACCATATCTTTTCTTTAAGATTCAATTATTAGCCAAATCAGCAAATTAAGGTGTGTCTAGCATATTAGATACAACTAGTAAAATTTGATGTGTTGCACTCACTAATGTTCTCTGGCTATTTGAAATCCAAGCTATTCTTACAAAATATTATTATTTTATCTACGTCATGCTAATCGAGATAAACATTAGCACAATTGGTTTTATTATTTGCTTCCTTGTAAGCAGAAGAGAAATATGGGAATATATTAGGCTAAAAAATCCGATCGATATGTGAAACAATTGAGGTTCAGTTCGCTTTGTATGGCCCCAGTTTTAGTTGAAACCAATAATAAAAAATATCTCGAAAACGGTCAATTCTACAAGAAAAAGTAGTTATATAAATTAAGTGTTTTAACAAGAACTACATTTTTTGTGAAACAACTTTATGTTTATGTCTTACGGTTTAATGCAAAATTCTGCAAAAACTAATTCAAATAAACAGCTCTTTGTTATATTTTATTTGTCATGTAAACATATTTAATATGTGGTAATTTAATCAAAATCATTACAGCCATGTTTACAAAAACAACCTCTATGAAAAAATGTTCGATGTAGGTTGTTTTTCTTGAAAAATCTCCCTGTAGTATCCTTGGAAGAAATATATAAATACCAAGTTTGGTATTTAACGGTGATTTCGTTTTTGAGTTATCTGTCCACACACACGCGCGGATTTTTGTCTAAAATGCTTTTTTAGGACTTAGGGGACCTAGATTTCAGTTGAAATCTCGACATCGAATTTTTAGCTGGAATACAATACTCCTCTAGCTATTGGGCACATTGTATATACCCCCATACGTGCTAGAGAAAGTAAAAACCTTTAAATTCATTAAAACTACTGCGACCCGTAAATAAATATTTCATTTACGCATTTCAATTTTAAATTCATAAGCATTCAGATATCGATGACATTTTAGACGTGAACTTCAAGTGACAAAAGCATGTATATGATTCTAAGCCACATCATGGAGAAATGTAAAACTTGCACGACACGCTACATGTTCATCACTAGCTCATTTTCTTCCTTTTTGATTGATTGCGAGCTTTCCAGAAAAAGCGGGAATGTTTTCTTGTTTCCATCAGTATCATTAGTTGCTTCGTCACTTCCGCATCCGTTCTACATTCGTCGTCTCACTTAAGAGATGTGATTTACATCCATTACATTTAAATCATAGGCACAAAGTTGCAAAGGAATGCGGAAATTTCAGATAGCATATTACGCCATGTGTGGAGATGGTGGAAACGTGAGCTCTTAGGTTGCTGATATGTTATATGTTTTCGTAAACTTCCACGGCCAATATTAAAATTATCTTGGTCCAGAGTTTCCGGTGTAGACCGCGTCTTAAGGCTAAAATCTGCCGACGTTTCGCCCATCTTGTGATAAGGCTTCCTCAGGGCTAACTGCGTCTGGTCCGGCTGGCGTACCTTCTTATATCCTGTAGTTGGGACATGCCAAGTACCGCCCTCCTGTGTTGCCATTGGTTATCGTTTGGCCAATGGCTGGGGTCGCTGCTTTCTGTATTCCTATTGGCTCGCTGGCCGCAAGGTGGGATGCTTTTCTTAGCAGAGGTCTCCAGATGGTGTTCAATGGAAAAAGTTTGAACACCATCTGGAGACCTCTGCTAAGAAAAGCATCCCACCTTGCGGCCAGCGAGCCAATAGGAATACAGAAAGCAGCGACCCCAGCCATTGGCCAAACGATAACCAATGGCAACACAGGAGGGCGGTACTTGGCATGTCCCAACTACAGTATATAAGAAGGTACGCCAGCCGGACCAGACGCAGTTAGCCCTGAGGAAGCCTTATCACAAGATGGGCGAAACGTCGGCAGATTTTAGCCTTAAGACGCGGTCTACACCGGAAACTCTGGACCAAGATAATGCTGATATGTTGTTCTAGAGACAATATCCACCAGAATTAATATTCATAAGCTAATATGCTATTTATACCTCAAAAAGAAACTACTAAAGTATTTCTTTCTCTCGAACCTGCACATATGCTGCAACTTCATCCGAAATGATAAAGAGGATCTTTCCATTGCAAGAAGGGTCCACAGCATCTTTACAGAAGATACTGAATTTAACTGTTCTACATGTATAGACGCAGATGTTATTTTGGAGGTCTGAGAACGAAGACTTTTCAAATATCTGTGTTACTCATTTTGACAGTCAGCAGTTATTTATTCAAGCTGCTTCTCCTAATCGAAAATGGCACACCATTAGATAAAAGAGTTTTGTAGCAACATACTGCGTTCTCGTCCACTTCTGCTTCATTGGAATATTACAGATTACTAAAATACAAGATCATCTGAGGTACACAGAAAATAATCTTCTCTGATATTAATTTATACAGTAGATGTTTTAAATTATATAAGAAATTCTAATGAATAAATTCTGTTGGAATACATAAGCTAAGGAAGTGTAATGAAAAAATCAAAATCCTTTATTTATTTTAAATTATTTAACCAAACCTTTAAAAGGAAATACTTAATCCTAAACATTTTTTTTTAAAAAATTCAAGATAAAATTAAAAATCTCATTTATGCCAAATATGTTAACTTTTATTGATATCGAGGTAATGTATCGAGAAGAGGCCCAGTATAGCATTTTTGTTATCGCTGAGTGCAAGAAAACTATTGGTTTTATATGTACTTTATCCTTTTCGGCAGATTTTACATCTTCTGGTACTTTCAACAATGTTTTTGCTTTCTCTACACGTGCTATATACATGTTAGAAAAGATATTGTGTTGCACCCAAAAACTTTATATCGAAATTTCAGCGGAGATATATGTCTGAGGTCCACTGTGTCTAAACAAGCATTCTTAGAAAAAGGTCCCGTGTATGTGTGACCATGTGTGTCTGGGAATATCATAACTCAAAAATGATTATTCTGTGCAATGTCCACTTCCACACCACGGCCTACAGCATTTCATTTGGTCACCGGCCATGAAAGCTTCAGCACATTAATAATGTTATGTTTGCTTAGTTGATCATCCTCTTCTCCTTTTATTTTTCATTTGTTTAACTTCGATTGTCGTATGACAGCTTTGAGAAGTAACTGAGAATGTTAGTACTCATAGTGGCCCTTCACAAACCGCAAATTATAAATAACACATTGGTATACATATTTCCACAGCTATCTTTCACTAACGTGATTTTAATGAATTTTACTAATAAACTCATTAATATTCGTGGCCACATTCATCTTTCAGACTGCGGAAAATAAGAAATGATTCTGGTTAAATAAGACTTATTCGCCCCGAGCTCTGAGTTGAAAAACGAACGCTAGATGTTTATAAGATTTTCTAAAGACAAGTTTATCAACTTCATCAAAGATGGCACTCACTTACTATACCTCTACAATCTCACGTATAATAAAAAAACATTCGACTTTTAAACCCATGCTCATGAAATAACTATTATGACAATAATCTCTCATTTGCGCCCAGTTACATTATTGTAAACTACCAATAAAATCGACACTAGTTGAAACGGTTCCTTTAAAAACGCCAAATGTTAATACTATGTTCTTGCCTCACTTTTCGTTTATAAGTTCTGACATTCCAGAAGTGATTTTATAAAAGGGTTCAGTGGAACACAGAAAAGTGTTGTTTGCTGCAAAATCGAATTTTTATGTATCACGCAATGCTTTGGGGCCGCACCGTGCTGAGTGGTTAGACTGCTCACCTCTCATCTCGATCCCATGAAAGATTTGTGACGTAGGGGCAGGTTTTTCTTCGGGCTCTCCGGTTTCTCCGCCATAGTGCTCTATCTTCAATGTATATATCATCGCCTACGGTGTCGATGAACTATAAGTGGGTGTTAAGCACTTTCAAATGCAAACTTTAATGCTAATTTACATATTTTATAGGTGGTAGAGAAATAACAATGTCAATTCCTAGATAACTCCATTGTACTAAACTTACTTTGACTGATTGGTTTTATGGTTTGGCCAGCAGTGTAGCTTTTTGGCTATCGTGATTTATGCAGTTTTTTTTTTTTTTGGAGAATCACCAACCTTTAAGAAAAAAATCTGATGTGTTCCTTTCACATGAATTTCTCTATCTCTCTGCAAAAAAATATTGTTAAAAAGCTTGTGCTTCTATACTTCATGCTAAACGAGAAAAAATTTGCAAAAATAGTCTTATGACTTGCTTCCTTTTAAGTAGGAGCGAAATAAGGGAGTAGCATAGGTTAAAGTTAAAGTAATAGTCAAAAGCTGGTTGCTATGTGAATGAAGTGCCTTTGTTAGTGTGGAAAGGAGTTGATCAATTCCTGTATGAGAAAAGTATAAATTTTGCTAAGCTGAAACCAAAAATAAGGAATACCTAAGAAGCTTTTAACTCCACGGAAAAAATGTGTATTACATAAATTGTGTATTTTAATGTGCTCTACATTCTTCTGTGCTAAGTTTTTGTCCATCTCTTACGGTTTACCATTTATGCAAAATTCCTTAAAATTCACGCAGAATAAAATAGTCTTCAATGACTATTCAAAGAAAATTCAAGATCTATATTTTATTTGTCAGGTAAATATCTTTAGTAAACGATATTTTAATCAAAATTGGTAGTCATTTTTTAGAAAATCAACATTTTCGAAAAATGTCCATGTAAAGGGTAGTTAGGGGTGGGGGATTTTCTTGAAAATCTTCGTGTCGAATCCTTGAAAGATACCAAATTTAAATATCAAGTTTGGTATTTAACGGTCTTTTCGTTTTTGAGCTATGCTGCCCACAGACACACACACAAACACACACACTCACATACACACAGAGACATTTTTCTAAGAATGCTTTTTTTTTTGTTTCAGGGGAACCCAAAACATGTATTTCCGGTGAAATCTCGCTATCGAATTTTTTGGTGAATTACAATACCTTCTCTATACACTATGTACATAGTGCGTACAAAGAAATTAAAATCTGATGTGTTCCATTCACATGACTTTCGCTACATCTCTGCAACAAATTATTGTTAAAAAGTTTATGCTTCTATTTACTTTATGCTAATCGAGAAAAAAATTAGCAGAAATAGTCTTATTACTTGCTTCCTTGTAAGTAGAAGCGAAATAAGGGAGTACCATAGGTTAAGGTGACAGTCAAAAGCTGGTTGCTATGTGACTGAACTTATTTTGTTTGTATGGACAAAAGTTGACAATTTCTGTATAAGAAAATTATGTTTTTCCAAGCTGAAACCAAAAACAAGGAATATAAACGATAAACTCCAGGAAAAAATGTATATAACATAAATTGTGTGCTTTAAAGGGCTCTACATACTTTGTGTGGTAAGTTTTTGTCCAACTCTTACGGTTTACCAGTTATGCAAAGTTCCGTAAAATTCATCCAGAGTAAAGTAGTCTTCAGAGGCAATTCCCAGAAAATTCAAAATGTACATTTTATTTGTCAGGTAAATATCTTTAATATACGATATTTTAATCAAAATCGTTTGAGCCATTTTTTAGAAAATCGAAATTTTCGAAAACTTTTCCATGTGAAGAGTAGTTGTGTTGGGGGAATCTTCTTGAAAATATTCGTGTCGCATCCTTGGAAGATACTGAACTGAAATACCAAGTTTGGTATTTAACGGTCTTTTCGTTCTCGAGCTATGCTGCACACAGACACCACACATACACACAGACAGACACAAGGATTTCTAAAAATGCTTTTTTGGATTCAGGTGGTCTCAAAACATGTATTTCCGTTGAAATCTCGGTATCGAATTTTTGGGTGCAATGTACATAGTACGTATAGAGAAAGTAAGAATACCATGAGATCGAAATATGAATAAGGTTCATTATGATCCTCACCAAAAGAAAAGCAAAAAAAAAAAAAAAAAAAAAAAAAAAAAAAAAAAAAAAAAAAAAAAGACAGAAACGAAGCGACGAAATTAGGCGAGTGAAGGGCGTGAGACCGTAGCAATCAGCAATGAAACCAGTTGGGTCCAATGGTTTTGAAATTTATATATATATATACGAATTCGATTCAAATAAGGAGTATTTCAGAAACTCTGCAATAAAGAGCAAACTGTATACATGCGCCCAAGTACTAGACTTACCCAATGATGACGCATACAGACGAATTCTTAAACAGTGCATTTAGAAGAACTAAACATCTGTTTTTGTGTATTACAACGACATTGGTATATTAACCTCTGCGCACTATTATTAACTATTTGAAGTTCTCGCAATGATTTTACAACGTCTTAGAAAGGGAGTAAACTTGCAGTGTGGGTCACGGGTCTTCAAGTCTGCTCTGTTATACGCGTTTTCTTTCCTTAAGTCACTACTCTTAAATATTAAGGCACTTATCTGGTACCCTAGTTTCTATAAAACATTTAAAAAGTAATACTGCAAGTGCCGGAGAGATTCTGAGGATCGTGATTGCATTAGCTTATACAGAAGCCTTTAATTTATTTATACATATGAGAAACATAGCTCGATGCTATTGCATTCTTAATAAGTATGTTTTATTTATTTTTTTTCCTCGCAAGGAGTAGAGGAAGATTTAAGCACGGTAGCTAGAGGCTATTGTTCCGTATGCAATCTCTGGGAGAAAAGGATGAGTTAAAAATCCAAAGGGTTGTTGTGAGGACCAGGTAGCAGCAGGTTCTGATATTGTGTTCCTAAGGTTTACACATAGAGATGTTCGCAAGCTCTCCTCCTGATGAACAGGTCCGAACTATCCTGGTTCTATACCAGAGGAGGAACCATCCTATACCATGAACGTTGTTATAAAATGGAATGGTGAAAAATTCGTGGTATTAGAAGAAAATCCTGGTGAGAAGGGAAACCCAAGAAAAACCCAAGTGAGAGTGGACGATCATTGAACTTCCCGAATGCAGGCCACAGACGAAACCTTCAAAGGTATCTCGCACGGTTGTATGTAAATTATTTTTTATATAACTACAAGATTAGCATCTAGTATCCTTCTGCAATTTGTTATATGAACAAAACAAGATATGGACTGGTTCTCTAAGGTTAGGTGGAAAGTGTGGGAAAGGTCTATTGGAGTGGGAAGTGATTGTACAAGGGGATGGAAAACCTGGTTTTGTACTTATATAAACCCCTCTGGTCCCGGACCTGCATCAACAGTTAACTGCTTGGCTAGGTTGGGAGATCTGCCTCTCAGCATCTAGGAAGGATGTGGAAGAGGGGTTGTGTTTTTTGCTCTCTCTCCCCTCCAGTACTTTCATCCCTTTATCTGGCTGACTTGCGTGTCGTTCGGGTCACTGAACGACCTAAATACAACACCAGCTCAAGGTGACGACACTGCCGGGTGGTCCCGAGTTCAATGCCACTATGTAAACATATGTTGTTAGAACATGCAAACGTACTTAAGTAATCGAATGTTGTACAGTTACAGATATGCTCTGTTATTTTGAAGCACCACTTACAGCAATTATAGACAGACATAATAATAACCTTTACTTTGGATTATTATTGTTATGACCCTAAATTCAGCGACATTATCGGAGTTTGTTTAATTGTAAATTTTTATTTTCTCTGGAATTTATCTATACCGATTAAAGGAACTGTTGCATTTCAACCTAAAGCTGTTTTCCATACTTCATTTGAAATATACGTCCTAAGGTTTTCTCGGACACACCAACTTGATGTATAAGTGTGTGTACCTACATCTTCTAATATAAGACACGGAAAATCCCCACCGAAAATTACCCTTTATTTCGAAAGAATTATTTAGCAAGCATTTTTACAAAATAGCTCTAGAATAATTGGTTTGAAGTTTTACGTCCTTTAATCTTCTAGATCACATTGGACGATTCACGAGTTACTCGATATTCGTCTATAGTGTTTAACGCGTGATTTTAATCCAGATGTCACCGCAGGCCGTAGAATGAAAATGGAGCACCAGTGGCGGGAGAACCCAGAGAATACCCACCTCTGCGCCGCTTTGTCCACCACATATAGTCGCTTGGGATTGTATCTGGGCCACCTTGTCTAACACGGCGCGGCCTTTCAACTTGAGGGAGACAGGCTACCGCTATACCACAGAGGTGGGCTCTCGCTATTTTAGGTGAAATAACAGTTTTTGAAAAAAAAATTACAAATTGAATTTTCTGTTATAACCTTGAAGTTCTCTTTGTTTGAATGAGTTTTGCATAATTGTTAATATCTGATAAACTATAAGAGATACACCAAGGGAAAAAAATGTAGAGTTCTTTGAAATATGAAGATTGTGTCAATGAACCCTTACTGTAGTCTTTGCCATTTCCGAAATATTCAGGTTGTTGTTATTATTATTATTATTATTATTATTATTAGTAGTAGTAGTAGTAGTAGTGGTATTGTTATTATTATTATTGTAGTATTATTATCTTTATTATTATTATTATTATTATTATGACTATATTATTATCATTATTATTATTATTATCATATTATTATTATCATTATTATTATCATTATTATTATCATCATTATTATTGTTAGTATTATTATCATTATTATTTATTATTATCATTATTATTATCATTATTATTATTATTTACATTATTATTATTATGGTCATTATCATTATCATTATTAGTAGTATTATTATTGTTAGTGTTATTATCATTATTATTATCATTATTATTGTTAGTATTATTATTATTATTATTATTATCATTACTTTCAAAATCTATGTAGCAAATACTTGCAGCTTGCGGTTTATATTATGCATGTCCTTTAATTTGGAATTAATTAAATTAAAATATACAAATATATATATATATATATATATATATATGATTTAAGTGTAAAAAATCAAATGTTTACTTTTTCTACCACATAATTAAGTAGAAGGAGAAAGAATTGAGTTCACACTAAAGTTTATCTTAGATTTCACCAAGAACACGTGCTCTAACGTCCCCGAAAACAACACTATTAGAAACAGATCCGCGCGCGCGCGTGTGTATGTGAACAGAATAACTACAAAACGAAATTTGGGAAAAATACGAACATTTTTAACCTCAGATTTTAAGGTTATTCTCCATCCCAACTATTTTTTATTTTCATTAAAGCACTATATTTATTATAATTTCATTTTTGAGAAATACCTGTGAGGTCCTCTTCATTTGGAAGACATTTTGTGCAACCAGTAAACCAACCATAGATTAAAAAATTGGATCTTTTGCATTCGCATGAGTTTCTCTAGCCACGGGCATTTATTACTTTCTCTACCACATACAATGCATGCACATAGTAGGTAAGAAAGGTATTGCATTCCACACCAAAATTCGAAAATGAGATTTCGCCGGAAATATGTTTGGTGTATGTTTTGAAGACTCCCGAATAAAAAAGAGCCTTTTGTATCTGTGAATAGCCTAAGTCAAAAACGAAAAGTACCCTTACATGGAATATTTTTTAAACATTTTGAAATCCAAAAATGGCTCTAAGGATTTTGATTAGAATACAGTATTTTTAAGATTTTTTCGTGACAAATGAAATGTTTAACTTGAATTTTTCGTGAATAGCCTCTGAAACCCTCCTCATTCTGCATGTCTCGTAAACCGAAATATATACATGAAAAGTTGCTATACAAACGTTAGTTACAACAAAAAACTATATCTCGTAAAAACATACGGTTTATGTGAAATTTATCATATCTAAGGCATTCATTGTTATTGTTTTCAATTTTTAAATGCTTATAAGATTCTTAATCGGGAAGTCGTGAGGCATTTTTATTTTGGGTTACTCCTGGCCATGCAAAGAGAAACAAATTTCAATGCCATAACTGCAGTACTCAAAATATTTGATTTACGCTTTGCCCAGTACATTCCCTTATTTCTCTTGAGTCTAGAAAGAAATAAGTAGTAGGACCATTTGTATTCACGTTTCTCCGTTTAGATTAAAATAGATAAAGAAAAGTTTGTTGCAGAACAGGAGGAGAATGTCATATGAATGCAACATATCCCATTTTGTACACCTAAGCATAGTTTTTGTAAACTATTCTTTCTAGAGCATAATTTTTACTTTCTCTATACGCACTATGTACATAGTGTATAAAGAATGTATTGCACTCCACCCAAAAATTCGATACCGAGATTTCACCGGAAATATATGTTTTAGGGTTCCCAGTACCCAAAAAAAGCATTTCCACAAAAAGGTCCGTGTGTGTGTGTGTGTGTGTGTGTGTGTGTGTGTGTGTGTCCGTGTGTCCGTGTGTCTGTGAACACGATAACTCAAAAACGAAAAGTCGGTAAAATACCAAACTTAGTATTTAAGTTAAGTATGTTCCAGGGATGCGATACGAAGATTTTGAGAAAAATCCCCCCACCCCAAACTACCCTTTACATGAAACTTTTTTCGAAAATGTTGATTTTCTCAAAAATGGCTCTAACGATTTTGATTAAAATTTCGTATATTAGAAATATTTACCTGACAAATAAAATTTTAATTTTCTGGAAATAGCCTCTGAAGAGTAGTTTATTCGGGATGAGTTTTACTTAATTTTGAATAACTGCTAAACCGTAAGGGATGAGCAAAAACTTACTGCACAAAAAATGTAGAGCACGTTAAAACACACAATTTATGTCATATAAATTTTTTCGTGGAGTTCGTCGTTTTTGAGACATTCCTTATTTTTGGTTTCTGCTATGAAAAACTTATACTTTTCTCATACAGGAACTTGTTAGCTCCTATCCATATAAACAAAGGAAGTTCATTGACATAGTAGCAAGAAATAAGACTATTTCTGCTAATTTTTCCTGATTAGCATAAAGTAAATAGAAGTATAAGCTTTTTAAGAATAATTTGTTGTAGGGATATAGAGAAAGTTATGTGAATGGTACACATCAGATTTTTTATTTTCATATTGTTAATCGTTAAAGGTTCTATTTTCAGATTTCCTTATAGCTACAATGGGAATACAAAGGGCTGAAGAATTGACCAAAACGTCACGTGACTTTCTCCACATCTCTGTAACAAATTATTGTTAAAACGTTTATTCTTCTGTTTACATCATGCTAATCGAAATAAACATTAGCAGAAATTGTCCTATTACTTGGTTTCTTGTAAGTAGAGGAAAAAGGAGGAGATATACTAGGCTAAAGTGATAGTGAAATCCTTTAAAAGCTGGTTGGTATGTGGTTAATATCCGTTTCTTTGCACTGCCAGGATTTGACTAATTCCCGTGTGAGAAAAGTTTTAAATACAATGTTACTATAAATGAATTTGCCGATTACAAGTTAGGAGACACTTAGAAATATATTAGTATCAATAAAAAGAGAAACCAAATGCTTTTTGTTATGTTGATGAACCTGTTACATACATATCAATTTCTTTGCTAGGAGACGATATAACAGATAAATGACTGCAGACGAAGACAAAAGGGCATTTTGTGTGCTATATTTTCACATATTCCAATCTGCTGTCACTGTACAACTCAATTTTTTAAGAAAATTGGTGTTGGTACTCCTGGTGGTGCCAGTTTCCGTAAGTGGGGATGCATCTATAAGCGGAAGTACATATGTGAGAGCGTTTCATCGTAAAAGCCAGTAGAGAATTAAATATTCCCCAACAAAATGTATAATTCCATACCCTTTTCATGGCATTGTGGAACCAACTAAAAGTTTACATCACTCCAGAAATGATGAAAGTATTTAAAACTGAATCCAACAACTAATACCTTGGAAATGGCTAACACTACAAAAAACATTTGAAACAAACGCTGTGATTTAAAGAGAGGCGCATTTCTTATACAAAAGTTTTTATCCATCAATTATGTATATGAAATAATACTACAAAAACAGAAAGCCTTCACTAGTAGTTGGCAGAAAATTAAAAATGGAAAATATGTTTTAACATTCAGTGTTTTAACTCATTTTCTAAAAAAATAAAGAGTAAGTAATCTAAGAATCAAGAACGGCTGCCATATCTCATTGACATTGCTTCCGTCGCATGATGGTATTACCAGAAATGATGAAGCAGATGTGGCAGCTAAATTTATTACGAGGTTGCAACATACTGAAACTGGAATAAATGGTACACTTCAGTACTTAAAAAATGCTCATCAGTCACTTCAACTTCAGCCATGGTTATCGCATGAAGATGCTGTATTCCATATTCAACACTACCGAAGGATGCAGAAAAGCTATCAAGTTAATTCAATATCACAAATTTTGGGTTTTAATTTAATTGTTAAAGCCAGATTTTGATTCTATTAAAATTATTTATCAATATACATATGCTATATACTACTGTTAGCAAAGTTCAAAATTTTAAGTTCAAAACCACAATTCAAATATATTTGTAATTAAATTTTGCATTGCATTGCTCTTTGTTCTGTAAAAATAATACTGTGGTCACTGATTGCCTCTGCTGTTATAAAGTGACCTTAAATAAATAAATAAGGGAAGTGTTTCTATGTAAAGAGTAACTTAGGACGGAGAATTCTGTTGCAAATCTTTGCATCTCGGCAATAGTGTACGGCTAAAATAATACCAAATTTGGTAGTGATATTGGTTTTTGATTTATGATGTTCAGATTCACGCGCACGCGCACACATGCACACAGAGACACATACGCTACGCACGCTAAGGAGTTCTCTGATTGGCTTCAGATTATATGTAGTTTTTGGTATATCTCTATGCCTAATTTTTTAATGCAAATACAAAACATTTTATTCTTAGTATAGATAGAGTCTGGGGAAATTAAAAACTACTCTGTACCCACTGCTTCAGAAATGTTTTTCACCATTTTAACTTCTAGGCGATGGATGTGTTTTACAATATTGACGGCAGGACTTTACCCACACCATAACACTTTCGCTTCCTGTCAGTCTATAGCTTGCAAATATCTGCGGCTGTCAAACTACCCATACAGATTGGTGCGCTAGGACCTCACAAACGTTATCACCTGGGCCATCCCGCTCGCTACCATCTTTGTTACAAAAGTTTCACCTCCTTTCTACATGTATATATTTTTTGTTGTGTGTGTGTATATATATATATATATATATATATATATATATATAATCACTACAATTTCCAATTAGATACAAGTACAAGAGGGATACAGAAGACTGAAGCGACAGTCAGTTGTTTAAAACGTGGATGTGTGTGTGATGACAGAAGTTCTCTCTTTGCATCCACGAGGGAAAATATCTGATGTGTTCCATTAAATGACTTTATCTCCCTATACTGTAAAAGCAACAACCTCTTGCAGAAGATTATTCTTTAATACACTTCATGATAATTGAGATAGTCATTAGCAAAATGGTCTTATTATGTAGTCCCTTATAAGTAGAAGGGAACTAAGGGAATACAAAGGCTAAAGCACGAGTAAAATCTTTTAAAAACTGTCGCTATGGGATTGTTATTGAAATTTGAACGAATAATTTATTTAGAAACGTTTAAATATTTTAAAACTGACAGCAATCACAAAGAAAAGGTTAGCTCTACTATATACGATGTATAAAAATGGTGTGTTTTATGACAGCTACATTTTTGTTCAGAAGTTTCTATCTATACCTATCTTACAGTTCATCAGTTTTGCAAAGCTCATTCAGAATTCAGAGGACATCAGAGGCTATTCCCAACAAACTGAAGATATACATTTTATTTGCCATGTGAATATATTTAATTATTACTATAATTCTTAACGTTATTTTAAACAAAATCGTTAGAGCCTTTTTTGGGGAAATCGAAAATTTCGAAAAATGTTCCTGTATAGGGTAGTTTGGAGAGGAGAAAAATTCGTGTCGTATTCTTGTAAGATACTAAACTTAGCCACCTTGTTTGGTATGTAATCGGCTTTTCGCTTTTTAGTTATGCTGTTCACAGACGCGCACACATGTCTTTAAAAATATATTTTTGGCCACAGGGGGCTTCAAAACATAAATTTTCGTGAATTCTTCACATCGAATTTTTGGGCGTAATAAAATATTTGCCAATAGCGGATAGCATAGTTTGAAAAAAGTATAGTTTATTTTAAAGTTCAAACAAAATCAAGGTATATCTCGGAAATGGTTACTTATAAAAATGGTTAAACTTAAATTGAAGATTTTAATGAAATATAAATGGTTCACATATACGTTTTCATCTATCGTGTATATTTACCAACCATACAAAACTGTATCTATAACATTTATTCCAAATGAAGAGATCTTCGAAAAAAGACATAAAATATATTTTATTTGGCATACAAATATTTAAACATTCGGTATACTTTTCGTTAACATTATTTTTGGGAAAATAGAAAATATATAAAAATATCGAAATTATTTCCATGTAAAGGATTGGTACTCTACGTTGAAGGATTTCCTTGCAAATTCTTCGACAGGCAATCTTATAAGTCTCTGAACTTTGAACTGTTTGTCTTCCCCCTTCCACAAGTTGTGTTCAAGATATGGTTATATCCAGCGACGTCACGCATATATAACAAAATCTTCGCAAAATCAACTTAGTGACGTATGCGACGAAATTCAGCTACGACTTAGGGGGAAAAGTTCGAACTACTCATCCCTTCGCACTTCAATCGACCACTGTGGGAAAAACTTCCTGCAGTCTAGTGGGAAATTCGTCGAGGAGATCGTCTTTAAGAGCACAGCGAAGTTTCATTGCGTAGCCGCCAAGGGTAGGCAAACGCAAGTTTTCTCTCGGCTTGGGCAACATTGTGGGGTTGAATATGTTTTGGTGAGTCTAAACTATTATTATTTTGAAAAATCTACTTTGCTAATCAGGACAATCAGGCGTTTCTTTGATCGAAAGATTTAATTTTAAATTGTTAATTCAAGACCTGCAACTTGTAAATGTAACAAATGTAAAACTTATTCTAAGCAAAATACATTAACAATAAAATCAGTTATAGCTTTAATGGCTGCTTGTTAAACGATTTTTCTCCCTAGACCTTTAAGGAAACTTTATTTTTTTGCTATGAGTATGAAGTAAAAATGTTGATAACTTGATGATATGCAATTTATGTTGTGAATATTTATTCTATGGCGTTATTCATTTCCCAGATTCAGACACCATAGTTCTTTAAATTCGCTGCTGTGAGAAAATTTTGAAGTCCAAATTAGGCCAAATAAGCAATGGGGAAATAATCGACTGAAACCTAATAGTTTCCAAGAGATTAATTCTATTTTATTTTGATTGTTTCTTTTCTTCGATTCAAAAAAATAAAGCTAAAAGTAAGAAGCGTGTAGTATGTTGACTTCCTTGCCAGAAAATGCATGAAAATATACACTGCTAGCGACAGATGAAACATTAACCTGTCTCCATGTTGACAGGCTATATCAATTTTGTTTCACTACCTGGTTGATGGTAAATTCACAAAATATTATCGGAGATGAGGTGTAAGTGGTTAAAATGTTCCCGAGATAGTTTCTTCGTGAACCTTTTAAAATATGTATAATGTGAAAGAAATTTAATTCTATTTCATGAATTAAAAGTGTTGCTTTCTAATGGTCATTTATTCTTTTTTTCTACCTTCAGCAAGCGTGGTTGTATGTGTTCGGAGTGATAAATTGCTGAAACAACATAGCAAAGCACCAAAGAAGGCAGCTCACTTGTTTATTTCTTACTTTCAAAAGGAAGATCGCGACTTCAGATCCGTAATTTCGATCAGAGTTACATTTCAAGCCACATAAAAGAAAGAAATATAAATTAAATCAACTCATATATTCATCTGAATTTGAAACAGTGTTTTCACGTATTTTATTTTTATTTTTGGAAACAAGGAGAAATCACCAGCTAAAGGTATTATACAATACGTTGTCATGATTTAAAATTGATTTTCCTTTTGAGCGTTTTAACAAACTTGTTCAATACTTTGCGGTAAGCAGTCTTTCAGGCCGCGCCGTGGCCGAGTGGTTAGACTATTCGCCTCTTACCTAGACGGCCCGGGTTCGAACCCATGTGAGATTTGTGGTGGACAAAGTGGCACAGGGGCCGGTTTTCTCCGGGTTCTCCGGTTTCCCCCACCATCGCATTCCACCGGTGCTCCATCTTCATTCATGTATCATCAGTGTCATCGCCTGCGATGCCATAAGTAGTTAAAGCGGGCGTTAAACACTATCCCAAGCAGACTTTTGTGTATCAATTGCAGCAAAGTTTGTAGAAACAGTTTCATTTCACACTTATTACTAGTTACAAGAGGAATAGAGAAAATCAATGGAAGATGTTTAAAAGCAGCTTGATATATGTTGCCTTGAAAAACCATATTCTATGCACGATATTGCCAGAAACAATAGCAACATCACTTTAAATTTCACAAAGTATTGACAAATTCAGGCCAACAAAATAAAAAAAAAAAATCTAGGAAAGGTCTGACGCTAACTATGAAAAACGTGTCTTTTTTAAAAGAGATATGTAATTGTTTGAGTATAAGCTTTTATCTGGTCCATATATTTAGTCGTTGTATAAGACTATATAAAATTCTTCCGAATGAAGAGGGCGTCACAAAACTAGTTCCAGAAAATTAAAGATATACGTTTTAATGCCATATAAATGTTTTAAATACGTAGCATTTTAATCGAAATCATCAGAGCCCATTTTTAGAAGAATAAAAATAAAGTAACGTTATCATTGTAAAGGAAGTTTACGGTTGAGAGGTATTCACCTAAAAACTTCGTGTCTTAATACCAAGCTTTGTAGCTATCCGACTTTCGAGTTTAAGTTACAACTATGCGCACAGGCACAAACACATAGTAGCTCTTTCCCTAAGGATTCTTTTTATGGATTCATGGGATTTCATAACATGTATTTCCGAAACTCGGAATATCGGAATGTGCTAGTACTACGCGAAATGTTCCTGTTTTATTTTAAAGCTTCCTTCATTGCAGGGTTCATCTTGGACAAAGCTTAACAGATACAAACATTATTAACAAGAATACATATACATGATTGAACACAACAATAAGAAATAGAAAAAAATATATACTATATTTTTATTTAATAAGATTTTGACCCATTTTTGGCGGTTTACTGAGTAAATATAATTTTATGTAAAAAAATCGTTGCAAATAAAGTTGGCAAGCCCTTCATAGAAAACTATTATGCAAATGATATTCAAAATCGTTAAAAGCGTCATCTGTCCGACACTAAACAGCATCCAAATATAGTTAAAACATGAAAGGGAATGAGGGAAAAGAAAAAAAAAAACCAGCATTTTCTTAGCAAAAACCATAAAAAAGACGCTAAGGTGAGATTTTCTATGCCCAGGAATCGAACCCATGACTTCCCAAATGCGGTCTCGCTCTTTAATCTGATCCCATTTCGCTCGATACCTTCCTAGTAGAAGAAGTTATATACCACAATACAGAAGATACTGAGATCTCGTTGAAAATAAACATTTTGAGACTTCCTGAATTAAAATTAATAACACATTTTTAGAAAACGGTCCAGATTGAGTGCGTCTGTTTCTGTGTACCTATGGCTGTTTGTTGTGTGTATGTGAAGAGCTTAACTAAAACGAAAAGCGGACAATTAGCAAAGTTGATACATAAGTTCAGCATAATTGAACCATATCACTCCATGATTTTCAGCAAGATCCCCTCATTCTAAACTACTTTTTATATTGAAAGTTTTTCAAAATTAATGATTTTCCTAGAAATGGTCTTCAAAGATCTTGATTGAAATAAAATACATCAATATATTTTAATATCAAATAATATGTATGTATTGCATTTTTATGAATATACGTTTGAAGTTCTCTTCATTCTGAATCACTTTTTCGTAAGTGGTAAAATGAAATAGATAAGATAAAATCTTAATACACAAAAAAATGTTGATCTGGTTGAAGGATAGTATTTATGTCAAATAATGTTTGTTTTTACTATTTTTAAAACATTCCTTGATTTGTCTTTAAAAAAACTTCCGTTTTTTAGATATGAAGTTGTTATTCCTTTTTCTCCGTAGTCATGCAAAGAGCATGAAGTTTCAAAGACTTAGAAATCTACACGCTGTTAAAATGTTGACTAACGCTTTAGCTACTGTATCGTATAAGGACATGTTTGTGGCCTCTAGCTTCGGTTCCTGGCTGAGCGAGGGAGTGTACACCTAACTGATGGCTAAAACTCCCGTGACCAACAAGATAAGAATACAAGAAAGATAAAAGGAAATCGGAAAATGCGTATTGAAGCTTTGTTTGCATGAATAATAAGTGCTAGATTGAGAAGCTTTCATTAGAATAGTTTGTAGAAGAGATAATAGAGTAAATAATGAAAGCGAAACGCATTGGGTTATTATTATTATTATTATTATTATTATTATTATTATTATTATTATTATTATTATTATTATAACTAAATTTATGAGTCAAGAGTGTGGACATTTTCAAAATTTGACCATTGCCAAACGTTTGCTGGTTTATAATAATACAAGACTTTCCAACACTTGTGCATTATTTTTTTCTGGATTTGTTAACAGCATCTTAAAATACAATTTCCATAGGTATAAACTCACTTTTTAAATCACGTTTTCTAAAATTGAGGTATAATAAGTTCGAAAGGTGGCATTTCCTGCTTTAAAATTAATATTGTAATTATTATTTCATTAAATATCAAATTAGAACTTAACTACTTATACACAATTTTTGTAAATAGATTTTGAGCCTCCTTTTACATTTGCACCAAACGTAATAAAATAAATAAGATAATAACAAATCTATAAGCCTATATGAAAATATCTTCTAATTAATAATTTTGTATTAAAATATATAATCAACCCACTAATATAATTATAATTTAAAAGCATTGTACTAAGTTTCAACAACGTTTAACAGAATTAAGCTGTACTTCTAAAACATCAAAAATGTTTCTGCGCTTTACATTGAACATAACTGAATGCTTAACTTCTGAAGACAAGCAGAGGAACGAGGTATGTGCAATAAAATACTTAGAGTGTTTATGTAAGCTGCCTTCAGTTCAAAGTAACATCAAACACCAGTCTAAGCTCATTTGATGCTTCTTTCGAAAAGTGATTTTTACATTAAATGTTTGACTTAACATAAAACTTGACATACGTAATAAAAAAGTTTATTGTGCTACAATTTCACTTGGGAATGGTATCAAAGGGGATTTCCTAGTTAACGCAAGAGGATTTTCATGAACTTTCTTTACTGTTAGGTGTTCAGGAAGTGGAAATGTCCCACGCTCAGTTTGTATGAGCAAATGTAGTTGACGCTACGCGGAAGAGGCAGTGTAAATATACATCCAATTTTATTTCAGCCCACAGAACTCTTATCCACACAATGGATTCCTTTGTACGACCTTTTTATTACTCAACACCCTTCGCTGCGCTTGAACGAAACAAGAAAAATCTCTTCATCCCCCAAGTTTTTTTTCATCCTCTTCATCTCATGCGATGTTTGATAAAAAACTTTTTTTGACTCACAAATGACAACCCAAACCTTTGGGAAAGAAAAGAAGGAAGCCACGGTCAAAGATGCTGAAGGGAGAGAGAAGGAAAAAAAGGAATAAATCTATCAAAAGAATATTCCTTACCTGGCATAGTCCTCATTAACATGGAGCAAGGGTCATTGTACCTTGTTGTACAGACATTTACAAAAGCTAGCTGAGAAACAGAAGAGTTACGACACATTAAACTTCTCTCCATTCATCATAAGTCCTATGGTCGTAAACTGCGAACAAAGGTACGACTTTAGGTCTTGTGCAAATGCTATTAAAATTGTCCAAAATGAGGTAATGCATTTCTTTGGCTATAAAAATAGTCGTTCTAAGCTAACAAAAAAAAAAAAAAAAAATAAAAACAAAAAAACAAAAGCAAACAAACAAGAAACAAATCTCTTGAGGCAAATAGAGCCTTAAAGCACTAAAAATCGGAAAATTTAAGTGAATTCACATGACTACCGAAAGTTAAGAACCCTAATGCTTTAGTTGGACCAGTAATCCCGGTAGGACAAATGAGTTTTAAATAAACATTAAACGTTTCCAAATATGACAAAATATGTCACAGTAAACAAATATGTTGCAGTATATTAAAAGTCGTACATTCAATTCCATATATCTATATATGTTCCTCAAGAAAGACTACAAGATAGCTGGAAACACCTTACAAAAATTAGTTTCCATAAATCAAAAAGTGTTTACATTTCCACCTTAAAGTTAATATATAATTCAGAATTAGTTCTTTTTGTAATTGATATTTGTAGGCAGGTTATATTACACGATGAATGAAGACGATGTAATGATGCTCATATGAGCCCGGGGCTGATGGACTTAAAATAATTCAGCATTCGTCAATTTAACTACTATTTAAACTTTACAACAAGAACCTATTGGGCAACATTCGTGAGCGCAGTAAACCATGTACAAACAACTTCTAAGATTGCATTCTAAAATATGGTTTAGAGTGGCCATGAATAGAGTTTTCTGTCACATTTCTCTTCGCAAGGAATCCATAAAGTGATAGCATGGATGTGATAGAAAGCCAATATTTATTAAATCTGCGTATTGCTTTGAAAACAAGAAGAAATTATATTATTACTATTACCTAGATTATCCAGAATCTTAATTGACAAATACACCAGACACTAAATAAAACTGCGAACCACATTTAGCACTAACTTACTAGAGCACCATTAAATGTCAAATCTCTCTTTAATAGCGAGAAGAGCAGAATCTGACTCCATGAACGTAACTGCTTGAATTTTATGCATCATTTTTATTTACTTCTCAAAAAGTACAACATTAGGTGGTAGCGTGTTTACCTCACATTCAAGATCTCGAGTTCAAATCATGGTATATCTATCCTAAAAAGATAAATGCTAAGCCCAGGCTCATATGAGCACCATTTCACCAATTTCGTTCATCGTCCAACATGACCAGCCAGGTTATAGGACGTAAGTAAAAAGAACCGACTAAGACAAAATGTTAATTTCCTTTCAGTTACTATAAAGCAACGAGCCTAGTGGCTCAGGCTCTGGCATTCCAGAGGTCGTGGAATCCGTTCCCTGTGGCCAAATCCCTTTACCCATGCTTTTTTTTCGGGAGTTCACAAGTTAATGCTGAGGAGGATTCTTCATTCCCCTCTCATTTAGTCCCTCCATTTCTGGCCTTTCTTTCAGAGTTTTAGTGTCGGCCCCCCTATCGTGTAGATGACTGCAGTTTAAAAACTCGCTGGGGATCAACGATATACTCAGGGGCGTTTATTCAAAGTTGAGACGCGGGCTCGTAGTGCTCAATGTTTGGAAACTGTTAGGAATGACATTTTGATTGAGGCGACTCTGTGTAATTGTTTCCTTTCCTAGTGCTCACTGCTTAGAAACTGTTAGGGATGGCATTTTGGTTAAGGCTGCACCGTTTCCTGTCCTAGTGCTCACTGCTTGGAAACCGTTAGGGATGGCATTTTGGTTGAGGCTGCTCTATTTCCTCCCCTAGTGCTCACCACTTGGAAACTGTTAGGAATGGCATTTTGCTTGGGGCTGCTCTTTTTCCTGTCCTAGTGCTCACTGCTTGGAAACTGTTAGGGATGGCATTTTGGTTGAGGCTGCTCTATTTCCTCCCCTAGTGCTCACCGCTTGGAAACTGTTAGGAATGGCATTTTGCTTGGGGCTGCTCTTTTTCCTGTCCTAGTGCTTACCGCTTGGAAACTGTTAGGAATGGCATTCTGCTTGGGGCTGCTCTGTTTCCTCTCCTAGTGCTCACTACATGCAAACTGTTAGGGATGGCATTCTGGTTGAGGCTGCTCTGAGTAACCATTTCTTCTCCTAGAGCTCACTGCTTGGAAACTGTTAGGATTGACATTTAGGTTGAGGCTGCTCTGTCTAACTGCTTCCTCTCCTAGTGCTCACTGCTTGGAAACTGTTTGGAATGACATATTCGTGGAGCCTGCTCTGTGTAACTGTTTCTTCTCCTAGTGTTCACAGATTGTAAACTGTTAGGGATGACATATTGGTTGTGGCTCCTCTGTGTAAATGTTTCCTCTCCTAGTGCTCACTGCTCGGAAACTGTAAGGGATGGCATTTTGGTTGAAGCTGTACTATTTCCTCTGCTAGTGCTCACTGCTTGTAAAACTCTTAGGGACGGCATTTTGGTTGGGGCTGCTCTGTTTCCTATCCTAGAGCTCACTGCTTGGAAACTGATAGAGATGACATTTGGGTTGAGGCTGTTCTGTTTCCTCTCCTAGTGCTCACTGCTTGGAAACTGCTAGGGATGGCATTTTGGTTGAAGCTGCTCTGTGTCTCTGTTTCATCTCCTACTGCTCACTGCTCGAAAACTGTTAGGGATGATACTTTGGTTGAGGATTGCTCTGTGTAACTGTTCTTTCTCCTAGTGCTCACTGCTTGAAAACTGTTAGGAATGACATATTGGTGGAGGCTGCTCTGTGTAACCGTTTCTTCTCCTAGTGCTCACAGTTTGGAAACAGTTAGGGATGACATATTGGTTATGGCTGTTCTGTGTAACTGTTTCCTCTGCTTGTGCTCACTGCTTGGAAACTTAAACGGATGGCATTTTGGTTAAGGCTGTTCTGTTTCCTCTCCTAGTGAACACTGCTTGAAAACCGTTAGGGATGACGTTTTGGTTGAGGCTGCCCTGTGTAACTGTTTCCTCTCCTAGTGCTCACTGCTTGGAAACTTTAAGGGATGGCATTTTATTTGAGGCTGTTCTGTTTCCACTCCTAGTGAACACTGCTTGAAAACTGTTAGGGAAGACATTTTGTTTGACGCTGCTCTGTGTAACTGCTTCCTCTCCTAGTACTCCCTGCTTGGAAATTGATTCGGAAGGCATTTTGGTTGAGGCTGCTCTCTGTAACTGTTTTTTCTCCTAGTGCTGACTGCTAGAAAACTGTAAGGTATGACATTTTGGTTGAGGGTACACAGTTTCCTCACCTAGTGCTCACTGCTTGGTAAAACTTAGGAATGGCACTTTGGTTGAGACTGCTCTGAGTAACTATTTCTTCTCCTAGTGTTCACAGCTTGGACACTGTTAGGGATGATATTTTGGTTAAGGCTACTCTGTGTAACTGTTTACGCTCCTAGTGCTCATTGCTTGGAAACCGTTAGGAATGATATATTGATTGGGCTGCTCTGTGTAACTGTTTCATCTCCTAGTGCTCACTGTTTGGAAACTGTTGGGGATGGCATTTTGGATGAGGCTGCACTGTTTCCTCCCCTAGTGCTCACTGCTTAGAAACAATTAGGGATGGCATATTGGTTGTGGCTGCTCTGTATCCTCTCCTAGTGCTCACTGTTTGGAAACTGTTAGGGACGACATATTGGTTGACGCTGTACTGTTTCCTCTCCTAGTGCTCACTGCTTGGAAACTGTTAGAATTGGCATTTTGCTTGGGGCTGCTCTGTTTCCTGTCCTAGAGCTCACTGCTTGGAAAATGTTAGGGATGACATTTTGTTTGAGACCGCTCTGTTTCCTCTCCTAGTGCTCACTGCTTGAAAACTGTTAGGGATCCCATTTTGGTTGAGAATGTTCTGTGTAACTGTTTCCTCTCCTAGTGCTCACTGCTTGGAAACTTTTAGGCATGACATTTTGGTTGAGGCTAATCAGTTTCCTCTCCTAGTGAACACTGCTTGGATTCTGTTAGGGATCGCATTTTGGTTGAGGATGTTCTGTGTAAATGCTTCCTCTCCTAGAGATCACTGCTTGGAAACTGTAAGGGATGACATTCTGGTTGAAGCTGATCTGTGTATCTGTTTCCTCTGCTAGATCTCACTGCTTGGAAACTTTTAGGTATGACATTTTGGTTGAGGCTGCTCTGTGTATCTATGTCCTCTCCTAGCTCTCACTGTTTGGAAACTGTTAGGGATGACATTTTGCTTGAGACTGCTCATTGTAACTGTATCCTCTCCTACTGCTCACTGCTTGGAAGCTGTAAGGGATGGAATTTTGGTTGAGGTTGCTCTGTTTCCTCTCGTAGTGCTAACTGCCTGAAAACGGTTAGGGATGACATGTTGGTTGACGCTGTTTTGGGTAACTGTTTCCTCTCCTAATGCTGACTGCTCAGAAACTGTTAGGTATGACATTCTGGATAGGGCTGCTCTGTTTTTTCTGTTAGTGCTCACTGCTTGGAAACTGTTAGGTATGACCTTTTGGTTATGGCTGCTTTGTGTAACTGTTTCCTCTGCTAGTGCTCACTGCTTGGAAACTTTAAGGGATGGCATTTTATTTGAGGCTGTTCTGTTTCCTCTCCTAGTGAACACTGCTTGAAAACTGTTATAGAAGACATTTTGGTTGACGCTGCTCTGTGTAACTGTTTCCTCACCTAGTGCTCTCTGCTTGGAAACTGAAAGGGAATGAATTTTGGTTGAGGCTGCTCTGTGTAACTGTTTTCTCTCCTAGTGCTGACTGCTAGAAAACTGTTAGGTGTGACATTTTGGTTGAGGCTGCTCAGTTTCCTCTCATAGTGCTCCCTTCTTGGAAACTGATAAGGAAGGCATTTTGGTTGAGGCTACTCAGTTTCCTCTCCTAGTGCTCACTGCTTGAAAACTGTTAGGGATCGCTATTTGGTTGAGGTTGTTCTGTGTAACTGTTTTCTCTCCTAGTGCTCACTGCTTGGAAAAATTTAGGAATGGCACTTTGGTTGAGGCTGCTCTGTGTAACTATATCTTCTCCTAGTGTTCACTGCTTGGAAACTGTTAGGGATGATATTTTGGTTGAGGCTACTCTGTGTAACTGTTTACGCTCCAAGTGCTCCCTGCTTGGAAACTGTTAGTGATGGCATTTTGAATGAGGCTGCCCTGTTTCTTCTCCTAGAGCTCTCTGCTTAGAAACAATTAGGGATGACATATTGGTTGTGGCTGCTCTGTTTCCTCTCCTAGTGCTCACTGTTTGGAAACTGTTAGGGATGAGATTTTGGTTGATGCTGTACTGTTTCCTCTCCTAGTGCTCACTGCTTGGAAACAGTTAGAATTGGCATTTTGGTTAGGGCTGCACTGTTTCCTGTCCTTGAGCTCACTGCTTGGAAACTGTTAGGGATTACCTTTTGTTTGAGACCACTCTGTTTCCTCTCCTAGTGCTCATTGCTTGGAAACTGTTAGATATGATATTTTGGTTGAAGCTGCTCTGTGTATCTGTTTCCTCTCCTAGTGATCACTGCTTGGAAACTGTTAGGGATTGCATTTTGGTTGAGGCTGCTCTGGGTAACTATTTCCTCTCCTAGTGCTCACTGCTTGGAAACTCTTAGGGATGACATTTTGTTTGAGGCTGCTCTGTGTATCTGTTTCCTCTCCTAGTACTCACTGTTTGGAAACTGCTAGGGCTGACATTTTGCTTGAGGCTGCTCATTGTAACAGTTTCGTCTCCTACTGCTCACTGCTTGGAAAATGTAAGGGATGGAAATTTGGTTGAGGCTGCTCTGTTTCCTCTCCAAGTGCTCACTGCTTGAAAACGGTTAGGGATGACATGTTGGCTGACGCTTTTTTGTGTAGCTCTTTCCTGTCCTAGAGCTGACTGTTTGGAAACTGATAGGTGAGGCATTTAGGATGAGGCTGCTCTCTGTAACTGTTTCCCCTCCTAGTGCTGTCTGCTCGAAAACTGTTAGGTATGACATTTTGGTTGAGGCTGCTCTGTTTCCTCTCCTAGTGCTCACTGCTTGGGAACTGTTAGGGATGGCACTTTCTTTGAGGCTGCTCAGTTTCCTCTCCTAGTGCTCACTGCCTGGAAACTGCTAGGGATGGCATTTTGGTTGAGGCTGCTCTGTGTTTCTTCTCCTATTGCTCACTGTTTGGAAACAGTTCTAGATGACATTTTGTGTGAGGCTGCTCCGTGCAACTGTATCTTCTCCTAGTGTTCACAGCTTGGAAAATTATGGAGATGACATATAGTTTATAGCTGCTCTGTGTAACTGTTTCCTCTGCTAGTGCTCACTGCTTGGAAATTTTAAGGGATAGCATTTTGGTTGAGTCTGTTGTGTTTCCTATCCTAGTGAACACTGGTTGACAACTGTTAGGGATGACATTTTGGTTGTGGCTGCTCTGTGTAACTGTTTCTTTTCCTAGTGTTCACAGCTTGCATACTTTTAGAGAAGACATATTGGTTATGGCTGCTCTGTGTAACTGTATCCTCTGCTAGTGCTCACTGCTTGGAAATTTAAGGGATGGCATTTTGTTTGAGACTGTTCTGTTTCCTCTCCTAGTGAACACTGCTTGAAAACTGTTAGGTACTACATTTTGGTTGAGGTTGCTCTGTGTAACTGTTTCCTCTCCTAGTGCTCACTGCTTGGAAACTTTAAGGCATGGCATTTTATATGAGCCTGCTCTGTTTCCTCTCCTAGCGAAAACTGCTTGAAAACTGTTAGGGAAGACATTTTGGTTCACACTGATGTGAATAAATGTTTTCTCTCCTAGTGCTCCCTGCTTGGAAACTGATAAGGAAGGCATTTTGGTTGAGGCTGCTCTCTGTAACTGTGTTCTCTCCTAGTGCTGACTGCTGGAAAACGGTTAGGTATGACATTTTGATTGAGGCTGCTCTGTGTGCTCTCCTAGTGCTCACTGCTTGGAAAATTTTAGGGATGGCACTTTGGTTGAGGCTGCTCTGTGTAACTATTTCTTCTCCTAGTGTTCACAGCTTGGAAACTGTTAGGGATGATATTTTGTTTGAGGCTACTCTGTGTAACTGTTTACGATCATAGTGCTCAATGCTTGGAAACCGTTAGGGATGATATATTGGTTGGGCTGCTCTGTGTAACTGTTTCCTCTCCTAGTGCTCACTGCTTGGAAACTGTTAGGAATGGCATTTTAATGAGGCTGCTCTGTTTCCTCCCATAGTGGTCACTGACTGGAAACAGTTAGGGATGGCATATTGGTTGTGGCTGCTCTGTTTCTTCTCCTAGCGCTCACTGTTTGGAAACTGTTAGGGATGACATTTTGGTTGAAGCTGTACTGTTTCCTCTCCTAGTGTTCACTGCTAGGAAGCTGTTGGAATTGTTATTTTGGTTGGGGCTCCTCTGTTTCCTCTCTTAGAGCTCACTGCTTGGAAAATGTTAGGGATGACATTTTGTTTGAGACCGCTCTGTTTCCTCCCCTAGTGCTCACTGCTTGATAACTGTTAGGGATCCTATTTTGTTTGAGAATGTTCTGTGCAACTATTTCCTCTCGTAGTGCTCACTGCTTGGAAACTGTTAGGGATGACATTTTGGTTGAGGCTGCTCTGTGTATCTGTTTTCTCTCCTAGTTCTCACTGTTGGGAAAATGTTAGGGATGACGTTTTGTTTGAGGCTGCTCATTGTAACTGTTTCCTCTCCTACTGCTCACTGCTTGGAAACTGTAAGGGATGGAATTTTGGTTGAGGCTGCTCTGTTTCCTCTCCTAGTGCTCACTGCTTGAAAACTTTTAGGGATGACATGTTGGTTGACGCTGTTTTGTGTAACTGTTTCCTCTCCTATGGCTGACTGCTTGGAAACTAATAGGGAAGGCATTTTGGATGAGGCTGCTCTCTGTAACTGTTTTCTCTCCTAGTGCTAACTGCTCGGAAGTTGTTAGGTATGACATTCGGTGAGGATGCTGTGTTTACTCTGTTAGTGCTCACTGCTTGGAAACTGTTAGGGATGACATTTTGGTTGAGGTCGCTCAGTTTCCTCTCCTAGTGCTCACTGCTTGGAATCTGTTAGGATGGCATTTTGTTTGGGGCTGCTCTGTTTCCTCTCTTAGAGCTCACTGCTTGGAAACTGTTAAGGATGAAATTTTGGTTGAGGCCGCTCAGTTTCCTCACCTAGTGCTCACTGCTTGCAATCTGTTAGGATGGCATTTTGGTTGAGGCTGCCCTGTTTTCTGCGCTAGTGCGCACAGCTTGAAAATGGTTAGGGATGTCATTTTGGTAGAGGCTGCTCTCTGTAACTGATTTCTCTCCTAGTGTTGACTGCTGGAAAACTGTTAGGTATGACATTTTGGATGAGGCTGCTCAGTTTTCTCTCCTAGTGCTGACTGCTTGGAAACTGTTAGGGATTGGATGTTGTTTGAGGCTGCCCTGTTTCCTCTCCTGGTGCTCACTGCTTGCAAACTTTTAGGGAGTACTTTTTAGTTAAGGTTGCTCTGTTTCCTGTCCTAATGCTCACTGTTTGGAAACTGTTGTGGATGACATTTTGGTTGATGCTGTACTGTTTCCTCTCCTAGTGCTCACTGCTTGGAAGCTGTTAGAATTGTTATTTTGGTTGGGGCTGCTTTGTTTCCTCTCTTAGAGCTCACTGCTTGGAAAGTGTTAGGGATGACATTTTGTTTGAGACCGCTATGTTTCCTCTCCTAGTGCTCACTGCTTGAAAACTGTTAGGGATCCTATTTTGTTTGAGAATGTTCTGTGCAACTATTTCCTCTCCTAGTGCTTACTGCTTGGAAACTGTTAGGGATGACATTTTGGTTGAGGTTGCTCTGTGTATCTGTTTTCTCTCCTAGTTCTCACTGCTTGGAAAATGTTAGGGATGACGTTTTGTTTGAGGCTGCTCATTGTAACTGTTTCCTCTCCTACTGCTCACTGCTTGGAAACTGTAAGGGATGGAATTTTGGTTGAGTCTGCTCTGTTTCCTCTCCTAGTGCTCACTGCTTGAAAACTTTTAGGGATGACATGTTGGTTGACGCTGTTTTGTGTAACTGTTTGCTCTCCTATGGCTGACTGCTTGGAAACTAATAGGGAAGGCATTTTGGATGAGGCTGCTCTCTGTAACTGTTTTCTCTCCTAGTGCTAACTGCTCGGAAGTTGTTAGGTATGACATTCCGGTGAGGCTGCTCTGTTTTCTCTGTTAGTGCTCACTGCTTGGAAACTGTTAGGGATGACATTTTGGTTGAGGCCGCTCAGTTTCCTCTCCTAGTGCTCACTGCTTGGAATCTGTTAGGATGGCATTTTGTTTGGGGCTGCTCTGTTTCCT